>CM053624.1:131790544-131844765 GCA_028646595.1 Phalanger gymnotis
TTTTTTTTTTTTTGATGATGGCTTTCATGTAGTCCAGTAATTTTTAAATTATCTTTCCTGGATCTATATCTCCAGGTCAGTGGTTTTTCCAGTGAGATATTTCACATTGTCTTCCATTTTTTCATTCCTTTGGTTCTGTTTTATAATATCTTGGTTTCTCATAAAGTCACTAGTTTCCACTTGCTCTAATCTAATTTTTAAGGTGGTGTTTTCTTCAGTGGTCTTTTGGACCTCCTTTTCCATTTGTCTAATTCTGCCTTTCAAGGCATTCTTCTTCTCATTGGCTTTTTAGAGCTCTTTTGCCATTTGGGTTAGTCTATTCTTTAAGGTGTTATTTTCTTCAGTATTTTTTCAAGTCTCCTTTAGCAAGCCATTGACTTGTTTTTTCATGGTTTTCTTGCATCACCCTTATTTATCTTCCCAATTTTTCCTCTACCTCTCTTATTTGCTTTTCCCAATCCTTTTTTAGTTCTTCCATGGCCTGAGCCCAATTCATATTTTACTTGGAGGCTTTTGATGTAGGCTCTTTGACTTTGTTGAATTCTTCTGGCTGTATGTTTTGGTCTTCTTTGTCAACAAAAAAGGAATCTAGAGTTTGAGTCTGAGTTCATTTACGCTGCCTGTTCATGTTCCCAGCCAACTACTTGACCCTTGAGCTTTTTGTCAGGATGTGACTGCTTGTAGAGTAGAGAGTACTTTGTCCCCAGCTTTAGGGTCCAAGCAATGTTGTTGTCAGAGCTACTTCTACTCCACCATCACCCCAGGCTCTGTCACAGCAGCACTTCTCCTCCCCCAAGAACTGCCAACCAGGAGCCCAATACAGATCCAAGCAGGGCACAGCAAGAGAATCTGCATTTGTGGCCACAAAGTGCTCCTTGTACTCCATCTCTGATCCACTGCTAGATTCCTCCCACTGTGTGAGCCAGGGACTTGGGAAGCAGCTGACACTGGTGCTCTGGAAGCAGCCTCAGGTGCTTCCTGCTGCTGCTACCACCACTGCTGCACCACTTCCTCCACCCCCAGAGCTGGCAGCAAGATCGCTCTGAACTCAATCCCGCAGTTTCCCCCTAACCTGCTCTTTGGCATTTGTGGGCTGAGAAGTCTGGTAACTGCCACAGCTCATTGTTTCATGGCCCCAAGGCCTGTTCCGGCTAGGTGACTCAAGGTCTGGTGTGTCCCGGCGCAGCCCACTCTGGGCTGCCCACTGCTCTCAACACCATGTGATAGACCCTTCCCAGCAACCATCCAGGCTCTCCTGGGCTGGAGACCTGTTTCTTTCTGCTATTTTGTGGGTTCTGCAGCTCTAAATTTGTTCAGAGCCATTTTTTAAAGGTGTTGAGAGGGATTTGGGGGACAGCTTAAGCAAGTCCCTGCTTTCCAGCCCCCATCTTGGCTCCATGTTTCCAAGAGTTTTTTCAGTGAATCCACCAAGAAAAGTACTCAAGTTTTACCGAAGTTTTTAATGCTTATTTGGTTCTTTATTCCTTTATTTCTAGAATGCTTCCACCTCCTTCCAATTTGGGCAAATTCACCTATTTCAGGTAACATTTTTCAGGGATGAATTACCTTAGTAATTTGCATTTTTAGTTGGATATAATATATGAGTTTAAATAAATTTGTTAAAAGGAGAAAGAAATGCTTATGCCTCAAATCTTGACTCTTCAGTAAATACTATTTAACAAGTTCACCTTCCCATCATTCATCTCTCCCTAAGACACAATCCAAATACTATAGCAATTTTCTCAAAGGAAACATCTTGTGAAGCACTTGCATGTGTTTTTAAAATAATTCATAATAACTTTTTGGAAACTATCCTGGCAGTTCAGGAGAAAGTGAGAGAAAAGGAGTCCATTAATGATCTCATTCGAGCTTAACCAAAAAAAGGAGGGTGGAAGGAGAATGGACTGCTTTGTCAGGTAGTGGATTTCCCTTTACTGAATGTCTTTTACTTTACCATTTGTTTAGATTTGTAGAGGGGATTCTTCCTCAGGTCTGGACTGTACTAGACAATTTCTGAGGTTCCCTCCAACACTAGTTCTGTCATTCAATTTTTAAGCTTCCATGTTCAAGTTTAAAAATTTAAAAAAAGGAAAATGGCATGGTTCCTGCTGTCAAGAAAATTATAATTTAATGGGGAAAATAGATATAGCATATAAAGAAATACGTATGGTACAAGGCAAAATGTAATAAAAGCAAAGGAAAGATCTAGACAAGTTTTTGTAAGAACTTTTGAGAAATGAGAAGGTCTCTTTCAGCTGGAAAAATCATGGAAAGCCTTGTGAAGAAAGTGACATTTGAGCTGTACCTAGAAGGAAGAGAAGGATTTCCACAGGGGAAGATGCAGAAGGAGGGTGGTCCTCTCAGAGAAAGGCTGGTTTGGCTGGAACATATAATGTGTAAAGAGGAATGATGTCAAACAAGCCAGAAATGTAGATTGGACACAAATGGTTGAGAGTCTCAACAGGCTTAGTTTGCATTTTATCCAATAAAAAGCTAAAGGTTTTTGAGCAAGGGAGGGATGTTGTCATTCCTGTGCATGAGGAAGATTATTTTGGCAGCAATGAAGAATGGATTGGAAAAGAGAGATACTGGATTTGCAGTAGTCTAGAAGAGAAGAGATGAGCTAGTGTGGTGTCAGTGTGAGTAGAAAGGAGACAAATGTGAGAAAAATTATAAAGATAAAATAGACTGAACTTGGCAACTGACTGGAAGAAACAGATGCTTTCAAAATTTCAAGCCTAAATAATTGAGAGAATAGTAATGCCATCAACAGAAATAGGGAAATTTGGAGGAAGGGTAAACTTTGGGAGGATGATGGTGAGTTATTTTTGAATATGATTTTGTGATACCATTAGGATATTCAGGTGGAGATGTCTAGCAGACAACTGGAAATATAGAAACTGAGTTTGGCAGAGAAATTTTGGCTAGATGTATTCTTTGGGACTCCTCTGCTTGGAGATGGTAAATGAAGTCATGAGAGTGGATAAGGTCGAGGGAAAGAGTATGGGGAAAAGGGTCATAGATAGAGGCTTAGGGGAAATCTACAATTAGATTTCAGGAAGAGAAAAATGAACCTGTGAAGGGGACTGAGAACAGATAGGAGAACCAGGTTGGATAGAGCCACAACAGAGATAATATTGAAAAGGAGGAACATCAAATTATCAATCAAATGTTAGTAACATCAAATGTTAAATGCTAAAGGTCAAGGGATAAGGAGTGAGAAGGCTGGTGATTTGACAATTTGGAGGTTATTAGTGAGCAATTTCAGTAGAAGATATTTTTAGGGCCCTTTAATGAAGAAATGAGAACATGTTAAAAAAATACAAGCAAATAGGATAGCTACCTATTTCTAAAAGTTCAGTTGAAAGAGGAAGAGTGATGAAGGTTGATAGTTTGTGGGACTAGCAAGATCAAAAGAAAGATTCATAGGATCAAAAGACCTGAGCATGTTTTTAGGTAGAGAGAAAGGATCCAGAGAAGAGGGAGAAATTGGAGATGAAACAAAAAAAATCAGAATGGCATAACAGGGCTTCAGATTCACTTTTCAACTTTGTAGGTCTTAGTATCCTCAAATCTAAAATGAGGGGATTTGCCACTAGACGATATCTTAGGCCCTTATTTGATCCTCTAATCCTATAAGAAAGAGGGAATGACTGATGAGGCAAAAGTCCTGAGGAACAAGGAAGGAGAATAGTTAGATTTGGCAAGGAGGAAAACATCCTCTAAGACTAAAGGAAAAAAAAAAGTCAGAAAGGGGCCACTTGGGTGTGGAGAAGAGATGATGGCTATAATCTCAGCCAAGTAGGAGGCAGTTGAGGTTATCTGTGGAAGCAATGGAAGGCATAGAGGGAGAGTCGAGAACTTAAGGCAAGAAGAGGTTTGGAAAAGCTACCATTGAAAATGTGATGAGTCAACTAGAGCTGAAATTATAGACCTCTTGATATTTGATAGCATGAATTTGTGGTCAGCATAGTTTCATGACTTCCTCCAGCAGCAATGAGAGAGCAGGAGCTTCCTCCAACAGGAACAAGAGTAGACAAAGTAGGAGTGACCAAGGGTGGGAAATAGCCAAAGGGAAAGGAACAGATTTTAAAAGAGTGGACAATGATTTGTTGAGTGGTTGACTGTATGATCAAGACTAAACAGGAATAAGGGACTGGGAGATAAGAGAGGGAATGAGGAACAAGAGGTAGAAGCAATAGTGTTTACTCTTTTCCTCTAATTACAATAGTAATAATAGTTAGCATTTACATAGTAATTTAAGGTTTACAATGCACTTTATAAATATTTTCTAATTTGATCCTTACAACAACCCTATAAGGTAGGTGTTGCTATTATCACCAGTTTACAGGTGAAGAGCTGAGGCTCCCAGAGATTAAGGGACTTGCCCTGGACCACACAGCTAGTAAGTAAGTGTCCAAAGCAAGATTTGTACTTAGGTCTTCCTGACTCCTGCCAATTAGCTCTTTTTTTTTCTATGTAAGCCCTGTTTCTTTTTTGGAAATCTGTTTACAATTTTAAAAAACAAAAATGACCAAGTTAAGATTTTATATCATGAAACCATAAGCATTGTGGGACTAGTTTATGGTTGGTCAGGATTCATTTGAATCCCCAGAACTTAATACAGTGTCTGGCACAAAGTGCTTAATAAATATTTGATGACCGATTTCCTAATTACTAAAAGATAGGTATATATAATATCAAATGAGTAGCTTTTCACACGTGGGCCATAATACCTATAAAGCTGAAATAAACTAATTGGTAAAAGAAATTGCATTTCAAAAGTGAAATTTCATATGGTTTGAGTTAGAAGCTACATAACCAAATTAAAATAGTTGCAAGAGTAACAAGCATTCTCCTGGCACCCCTGAAATCATACTATACCTATTCGTAAGCCCAGTTCTGAAGGAATAGACTTTTTATAGCTGTAATAAGATTTTAAGGGTGCCAAGAGAACCCCTTTTATACTCTCAAGATGGAGATGTTTGTAACAGAAGGCTTAAAATAGGATTACCAGTAAAATAATACATTGCCCCACCAAAGTGTGTATCTCTCAGTTGTTGAAACTCAGAATGCATTTTGCCTTCAACACAATGCTTTACATAGTATCTAACCCAGCCAAAATGATTTTCTAATCTATGATGTAGTTGATTGATATTACTATTAATACTAAGTACCAAGTTTTGAGTCCCAAAAGAAGCAGGACTTACTAGAGGTACAGCAGAAAGAAGAGACTTTTCTCACCCTTTCTGGGTCTAGTGCCATCCCAAAGTAACATTTTGAAATGAATGAAGTTCAGCTCTGACATCCTCTTGTCTTTCTACAACCTTTCCCTGCCCCCCCCCATCTTTGGAAGTGCTCCCCTTTCCAGGCCTCCAGTGCTGTCACATTGTCTCTTAAGCCCTACATCCAAGTTTATCTTCTCTTTGGGAATTTATAGCATAGTAACAATATTTGCCTATCAATGAACACCAGCTTTTACTAATTAATTATTAGGACACAGATGACTTAAAGTTGTGTTACGTTTGATATCACACATTACATGTGTACTACTTGTATCAGAGACTCAGTCATAGCCCAAAAGATCTTTGAGATGCTTTGAGAGATCCTCTCACTCACAGTTCATGACTTCCTCTCAGGAAAACTGGAAGAACATATGTCTAATACCCCATAATATCTTGAAACTATCTCCCCACTTACAAGCAAACAGCTTATGTTACCCTAGGTAATTTTGTTAAAATGAGGAAAATCAACGAGAAGTCCTGTAATGAGTAACTGTTAATCCCAAAGAGGCATGTGATTGGTCAGAATCACTTAGAGACCTGTGTATGGTGAAAAAAGAGTATTGTGGCATCATAGGTATAGAGCTGGGCTTAAACCCAGAACCTATGGTTGAAATCCCAGTTATGGTATATACTAACTGTTGTGGCTAGGCAAGTGAACTCGCTTAACCTTCAGTGCTCTAAGGAACTCTCTAAGACTTTAACTTACAAAAGAAGATGCCAACATACCTGAATAGAGGGAGTTTTCTCACTTGGGAATTTCTATACCAATTAAATCTCGGGTCTAGTCCCTATCCCCAGTGGGGAGAAAAGTCCTTTCCCGAATGTATTTTCTTAGCCTGCTTAAAAGTAGGAATAGGGGAAGGGATGACATGGCATCTCTCCCCCTCTCCCATTCCAATTTTCAGTTCTTCATGACCTCCTAGGATACATTCACTCAGTTCTGAGACAAGGTTGACAAATTCCTCAATTGTTCCAGTCTGTGAAAGTTGCCACTTCCTCTGTGTGAAGGCCAAAAAGCCCTCGGCACCCTTTCACCAAAAAACCCTTCTGAGCCTCCCACCTTTTTCCTCTTTGCCTCTTCTCCAACTTCTCTCCCCTTTGTCCTTTTCAACATTCCCCATTTGCCAGATCCATGCAACACTCCAAAGAGATTGCTTCCCCCAGTCACTTTATTGTAAAGGGAGGGGGAAGGGGCAAATTGCTCAATATTTCTATCAACCCAATTTTTCTTAAAGTGCAGGCTTTTGGAACCTGCAAATTATGCCAAATATCATATGTAAAGTTCATGCAAAATAATTCCCAGTTGATACATAATATACAGTAATATTATATAATAAATTACATACAGAACATGTTATATATACTACGACATTCAACTGCCTTCCTCCTTTGCATACGGTATTCTACCCTATGCCAGTAGATGCTATTTAGGTAATGTCCCTTTTCATTATCCTTCAGGATACCTGCTCAGTCACTAGCAGAATAGGAACAGTACAGAGCTTTTGCTATAACTTGTAGCCACTTCTGAGTTCACCTCCATGGTGTGTTAGCAACAATTAAAGCTAACATTTACATAATACTGTAAGGTTTATAAAGTGCTTTTATAAATGTTCTTTCATTTCATCCTCACAACAACCCTGGGAGGTAGGTATTATTATTTACCTCATTTTACAGTTAAAGAAACCCCAGGGGCAAGCAGAAATTAAGTGACTTTCTGAGGATCATGCAGCCAATGTTCAAGGCAGATTTCAAACTCAGGTCTTCCTGACTCCAGGTCTAGCATTGTAAAACTGTGCCACCTGGCTGCTACTGGGTTGAAGCTGCTATTGGGCACATTGGCCAGTGACCTAAATTCTGGTTCCACAGACATCTGAGGGATATAAGGACTATCTGCTGCCCCTAAATAGGTAAGTTCCCCCTGCAGCTACTGTCTCCCAGAGATTTCCAAAAAGATGGCTACCTCTGGATTTAACTTCTTTTCTTTACCAGAAAAGGGGTTTCCTGCAGGTCTTAAGGTGTCTCTAATGGCATTCCATAATCTCTAGTGGTAAATCCATACTCAATCTCACCTTCATCAGAATCTTGGCTTTGGCCATCTCCATGTTGGTTCTTCTCAGAAGACAGTAGTCCAACTGCAATCTGTCGTTGGGGTCCTCCTAGGGGTTCAGTTCTTTTAACTTTTCTGTATCCTTACATTCCTGGTCACTTGGCAAGCTGCTCACTTGGCGTGGTTGGCAAGTGATTGCGATGTGCTTTCCTTGTAGGGCCCTCTCTGTTTCCCACTGCTGTTTAGTAGATCGATAGACATTCTGGTATTTCGATGAAGTGATATGGTGTGACTTTCTATTCGTTGGTCAGTATCTTGTACTTCCTAGGAATACTGAGTTTGCATAGCAGGGCCCTGGCTCTCAACTGGAATTCCTGATAGTGGACTTAAGCAATGTAGAATTGTTTATTCTCCTTTAGTGTTTTTCTTTGCTAAAGCCCTAATGAGATGAAAGGTCCTCATTCATTCAGTATTGTGACATCTTAGTCATAGGTCTCTAGAGTTCCAATCTTCCAACATTCCAAAGTATAGGTCAATGTGCAGTTGAGATTCCCAAATATCAACAAACATAATGTAATTCTTTGGCATCATTCCCTTGGGAACCGTAAACATAGGAGAAGCAACAGGGCATAGTGAGTAGAGCGCCAGCTGTGTTTCTGAGTGATTCGTTTAATGCCCTCACTGCTCCAGGCACCCCTCTACAATATAAATTGCAGACAAGACACTGAGCTGCATTAGGAGAAGGAATTTCTTCATGTGGGAGCTTGCTATATCATTGAAATCATAGACCCAATTCCTATCTTCTATCATGAGGATGGGCCAGAAATGTCCACAGCTGGCTACACCAAAACTGCTCTCCAGCCTGAGTGTTCCAGAATAGTTATAATGTCAGTTAAGATGTCATTTTAGTGTCCTGACTGGGAATCTTTTTGGAAGAGTAGCAAGGCATATCTGCCATGTCAAGTAACTTGTCCTGAAAATTCAGCAAGGCAATCCTTTTCACTTCTCTAATTGATTTACTAGCTTATTCACCACAGGCCTTTCCATACCTTTCCATCTCTCTGCCAACTTTCCATAGCTCCCCTTTCTCCAACTCCTAGCTGAAAACCTTATCTCATACTTCACTGTAAAAATACTGAGACCATTCCCCAAGAGCTCTCTCTTCTCCCCTCCTCATCTTATATCAGTCAAATGATTTCCCCACCACATACTCTTTCAGCCTTGGCATATACAAAGACATGGCCTCCCTCCTTGCCGAGGCAAATGCCTCTACATGAACAAGTGATCCCATTCCATCCCTTCTCCAGCAAATTGCACCTCCCCACCATGACTCCAACTCTCTCACCAGTCTTCGATCTCTCTGTATACTGGATGTTTCCCTTCTGCCTACAAACATGCCCATGCCTCTCTCATTCTTAAAAAAAAAAAACAACTCTCATTTGATGCATCCATTCCCACTAGTTATTATTCTATATCTAGCCCCCCTTTTGTGGCTAAACTCTTTGAAGATACTGTCTACAGTAAACACCTCTGCTTCTTCTACCCTTACTCTTGTTTAAAGTTTCTGTAGTCTAGTTTCCAACCTCATCTTTCAACTGAAACTGCTCTCTCTAAAGTCACTAATAATCTCTCAATTGGCAAATCTTTTCAGCTTCATCCTTCTTGACCTCTCTGCAGCCTTTGACATTGTCAATCACTTCTTTTCCTTGATGATCTCCTCTCTAGGTTTTTATGACATTGCTCTTTCCTATCTGTCAGGCTGCTCCTTCTCAGGCTCCTTTGTTGTTGAGTCTTCATCCAGGTCACTCCCACTAATTGTAGGTATCCCACAGGGCTCTCTCCTAGTCGCTCTTCTCTTTTCCTTCTATACCATTTCACTTAGTGATCTCATTATCTTCTATAGATTCAATTATCATCTCTATGTAGATGATTCTCAAATCTCATTATCCAATCTAAACTCTCTCCTGACCTCTAGTCTCATATCTCCAGACCTTTTGGACATCTCGAACTGGATATCCTGTAGACATTTTACCCAACATGTCCTAGTACGTGACATTCTGACTCCCAACTCCCTTGTCATTAGACTGTCTCCCATTCCTAGAATACTCTCCCTCCTCATTTCTACCTCTTGGTTTCCTTGGTCTTAGCTCATATTCAACCTTCTCAAAAGACTTTTCCTATTTCATCTTAATTCTAGTGCCTTCCCTTTGAAATTACCCCCGAACAACCTTTTATATATCTTGTATGTACAAAGTTATTTGCATGTTGTCTTCCCCATTAGGAGGTCAGCTCTTTTTGGCAGCAGGGACCACATTCTTGCTTTTCTTCATATCCCCAGCACCTACCAGTGCCTGGTACATTATAAATGCTCATTGACTTGTTGCCTGAAATGTCAATCCTAATTAGAGTGTATTTTGGTAGAGAAGCTATATTCAGAGAAATACTTCACCCAAAGTATTTTTACCATCTTAGAGGCCAGATGGTTTGGGATAGGGTAGATTTATGAATATTGGGTAAAGTGGTCAGTCACTTTTAGAATGTTGCTCATGGCTTTTTTTAGCCTTTATCAAAGATGATCTTTGCACACCAAGTCAATGTACACATTGTCTATACAAATCAGCTCAAAAAATCTGCCAATAACAATGCTCACCAAGTATGCAGCTTGAGACGGGAATACTTTCTTTTGTACAAATCAGATACAAATCTTACTGCCATTTATGGGCCAAAAAAAAAATCTTCTCTGCACCACATCTAACTTTCTCATCTTATAGCTGTCCAAAATCATCCTAGACAAAAAAAGGCTTTCATAGCTGGAAGGCTTTGGGTGGCACTAATTTCCTTCATATGCTTTGAATAGGATCTGTTACTCTTCAATTCAATAAATATTTAAGTGTCTACTATGTTCAAGGCATTGAGGATATAAAAGTACAGTCTGAATATTGAAATGCTCTTCCTCTTTGCTCACACCAGCTCCCTTCAACATTCAATTCAAATGCCACCCGTAAAAGACCTTTACTGATTCCTCCATTTCTTAGTGTCTCTCTCTTCTCATTCTACTCTCAAGATTTTACCTTGTATTTAATTTATATGCATTTTGTAGTCACTTATACTTTCACAAATGTAGAGCTAGAAGGGACCTCAGAGGTTATCAAGTTCAAGCTCCCTTTATAGATGAGGAAATCTAGGCCAGAGAGTGACTTGTCTAGGATTACAAAAGTAGCAGAGCTGAAACTTGAACTCAGGTCCTGGGATGCCAAATGCAAAACTCTCTCCCAGTGGTATTCTCTTCCATGTGCATGTGGGAGAACCCTAATGTGATGAGAATTTCTTGAGGGTAGGGACCATTTCATCTCCATATTCTCCCCCAGCACCTAGCATAACACATGGTAGGTGATTAATAAATCTGCTGAAAAAAAATAATAAATCTTTGCGGAATTGAATTTTTTTAAAGGCCTGCTTCAAAGAGTTTACATTCTATTCAATCTAATATTATGTTAATAAGTTAATTAGTTCAATCTTCTACTATTTAATTTGGCTTCTTATAAGCTAAGTAGGCCTAATTCTCGAGAGATCATATCCCTTTCTTTTGGACAGCGATGGAACCCATATATCATCATCCTGCCACTGATCACACTGCCAAGCCATTCTTATTCAACCTGGGTTTGGAGAATTGGCTCAGGGCTATGTAGTTTTCCACTGTGGCATGGTTTCTGGAGGAAATCCCAGATCCTCTCCCACACTTTCCTGTGTCAGAGGCTCTATGCCTTGAGTCACATATTTCCTCCTCCCCCTCTATAGGAATCACCGTTGTCTCTAATGCATGAGGTACAGGGCATTTATATCCATATTACTTCTTCATGACCTAGTCTGTACATTGAAATCGTGGTTGGCCAGGGCAATGGTCCATCTCTGGCTGACCACACAGAATTTGACACCTGTTAGGATATAGATCGATGAAGTATTGATCTATACCTGCGACTGCACTTTATTCATCAGTTTGAAAACATTACAGTGTCAGCCCACTTAAGAGTAAAAAGCTTCAATCTATAAATGGGATAATTGATCTCATTCAATGAATCCCTGACTGGAAGATTCAACAGACTTCTGGTGACCATCACTTTCCTGGGACAAAAACTGCCTCCAGTCCATCCTGGCTGGCATTTGAATGTAATGCAGAGAGTTAATTTGGATAGACACACCAACAGTGGGAGACATTTAATTATGTGGTCGAAGGCTTGGTCACATTCTTCATTCCTATGATCTCCAAAGCATACCAAGAAGAACCCCCTTGATTGGAATATCATTCCATACTTACCTTCTAGATGTTCATAGATGAAATTTTTGTGGGATGTTGCAATGACAACATAGTTCATTTTGAACAAATCTCTAGTAAAACAAACAAAAAAACCCTCCAGAGATGTCCTCAGTTCACAGTAATTCTTTGGATGTGGCCAGATAGTGAGTGCTTCTCTCCTATGGTCATTCCTCACTCTCTTTTGAAATACTTTGTGACATCTCCTAACAGCAACAAAAGTACTATGGGATAGACATATTTAACAAATGCTTAGCAAAACTGATGCTTTTTAATAACTGGCTTCAGGCCAGCAATCTCTGGCCTATCTAAAACCTTCAACAGTTTTTCTTTACGTTCTTTTCATTTTCCCCCTTTCTTTATCTTGAACATGGGCAGCTAGGTAGTACAATGCAGAATGCCAGGCATGGAGTCAGGAAGACCTAAGTTCAAGTCTGGCCTGGGCAAGTCACTTAACCCTGTTTGCTTCTGTTTTCTCATCTGTAAAATGAGCTGCAGAAGGAAATGGCAAACCACTCCAGTATCTTTGCCAAGAAAACCCCAGGTGGGGTCATGGAGAGTTGGTCATGACTGAAACATGGCTGAACAACAATTGTCAGAGAGGAACATGATCAGCCACACCTGAAGACCAGCTCACTTTCCCCATTTGCAGCTCATCATAAGGCTTTTATGTTACCCCACCCCCTTCTTTTGGGGTCTCAATAAATATGATCTTTTCAATCCCTTTGGGGGTCACTAAACTAACTGAGAGAGGAGAGTACAACCCACTTTATGTTAATAAATAGTTATCTTGCCTGGAAATCTTGCCTCAGTTTACACTTGTTGTGATTTTACTTGCCATAGTTCTTTAGGTGAGGCTCATTCAGAATTGGCCATATAACCCGAGTAGATCATCCTTTGGACCCTGTGGACCATCCTTTGAAGGGAATTCTGTTCACTTCAGGGAAGATCTTCCCAAATAGGATTAAGAAGATAATCTTGTAATTTGCTTTTTTTCTCAAGGAAGCCCCTCAAATTGGGGGTTCACACTATTTTTGGCACTCTGCCAAGCCTGAAGAATTGAGAAAGCTCTCTACTTTTAGCTGGAGAGTAGTACCATGTTCTCCCATCAGTGTTCTTCAAAGCTTGGGAAATTGAAGGGACCTTTTCTTCCCCTAGCCAGGTTGGGAAATAACTAAAATATAAAGCAACTGATTTATATCCCCCTACTGGCTCCATTTTGTTTTAGATATGACTATTCTATAATACCAACCTCGCCATTTGTGCCAATTGGGAATCATTGTATTAACTCTCTTCATGTTCTGTGAAAATTCTCAGGGACTTTGGCCTGAGGATGGAGGGCCATGCCCTGTCAGCATCAGACCAAACTCCTTAGAGAATTTTGCCTGGGCCAAAAATCCTACTATGCTATGAGTCCTACACCTAGAATATTATTAGAGTGAGAAATTTTAATGGCAATGGCCTATAACATTTATCCTAGCATATTCTGAGCTAACCTAATCATAACAGTTGTGAAATTTAATTCCTAGTACTATTCAAATAAAATTAATTGCATACTCATATTGTGAAACTTGAGAACACCAACAGAGTTTGAAAAAAATAGCTTGATTTGTAATCTGCATACTGTTAGGCTATAAACTCAACTGTTAAAGAAGTGTCTAAAAGTGTCTAAAAATGTATTTTATTTCATTAGGATTATAATAATGACTTCAAAAACATCTTTATAGTTTTATCTGACAGGATGTTTGAGACATGCTAGAATGGGAAAGCTTACAAGTTAGGTTACCTTAAGAAAATAAGTTCCACCTAAATTTATTTAGCTGCATTAAGTTCACATCTTAGCTTAATAGCAAAAACTCTAAACCTACAGAACCGGAGTACAACCATCACATAAACATAAAAAGTGCCCTGTTCCACCAGTGCTCAGCCTTACTGACTTTTAGTAAGCCTCTCATTTTAAGAATAGAGAAGAAGAGTGACCCCAGGTGTTTTGACCCAGCTCTTTAGTCCCTCTACCCATCCCTCAACTGACTGTTGCAGGGGCTTTCCTATATTTTGTGAAACTCCTGAATTTGGTTACTGAGGAAATGAGATCCCTTCTTGTATTACTAACATTCCTTGACAAAGTTTATGGAAAAGTGATAGTTTATAGGACAATTTGAGATTATGAAAATATAACTGGAATAGTATATATTGAAGTTACATCTTGAATCAACCTCACCGTAACAGACACCAGTCTTAGGAACTTGTGTTTGTCCTTTGCTCTCTAAGAGGACAGGACCATGACATCAGGGAAATGATCACATGACTTGCAGTTGACTTTGATTTGAGTGAGGGAGAGCTGTGCAAGGTCACCAGCCTCACTTTCTCCTCCAGAGCCATCTGGCTCCAGTGGCCTGATACTCACCAAGGTGACTGGAGATGGTCCAGAATACATTGGGGGACCCTTCGGGACTTAATTATGAGGTCAACAACATAAGAAGATTGATAACTGAATCTAGCCCTAAGCTATGATTATTGAAACTTGCTATTAAAGATTAAATATTAAGGGACTGTCATTGATATTATTCTGAATTTGATTCCAAGTATGATTGTCCAGAAATGTCATTGAATCAATGATCCATAATGCCAGCAGCCCTGTGGGAGTGACATCTGTGAACTGCTATAGGTGAATTTGTCTCAGGGAAGAGTCAGGAGAGCAACTTTTGGCATGGACTGAGGTAGGACTCCCCTAACTTGATTTCTTCAGTATTTCTTCTTGAACAGAAAATTTTCCATCTGGCTAATTCTGAGACTGGCTGTGACATTCTGTCAATATAATTGCCTGCCCATATGACTCTTGCCTGGAATTAAGACTGTTAGGGGAACACTTCCTCTTACCATAGCTACATCCCTCTTTTTCCTTTTATGTCAAATTTCTATAATGATGGCAGGTACTCAATAGAAGATATGAACACAATATTAAATCTTTATCTAATAGGGACAGATCTAAATTACTATAGTAAGATGCAAGTATGTAAAATTTAAGTTATTCAACCCGAAGTTATAGTTCTCTCCATATCCTAAACAATTAAATTAAAAACCACTTGGATTTGTCATCTGCCTACTGACAATTATATATTCAGGTGTAAGGTTAGGGCCTTGAAATAAACTTGTTTATAGACTATGCTCTGAAATGCAAACAAATTACAAAAGAATTACCTTAAATATGTCCCCATGTTGAGAGTGTTTAAGAGCAGTGGTCTCTGTAGGTATAATTTCTATTTCAATTTCTATTTCATTTCCACATGATTAATAACAGAACATGTTTTACTATAGAGTGTTCTTTTGATAAAATTTGGAATTAATTGCTTAGTCTATTTACACATCCCATTCCAGGTCTTTGGTTACAATTAAAGTAAAATAAGCATCTCTCAGATATATTCATTTGTGTGGCCATTAAACTTAGGCATAGAAATCATGTACTTAGAAAGAATGTTGTTACCTACGTGTTCATGAATAGAATTAGAATCCTTAGCAGTATCTCAACCTCCTAAGGGGGAATGAACAGCTGGAGCAAAATTTATTTTTGAGAAAACAACAAGATTAGATGATTATATATGTCACATGCAAATGATTCTAATGGGATACAAAGCTCTTGAGAATGATCTAACAAACAAGTTCTTCAAATTAGGTTTAAAATTTTATACAGTTATCCTTTACCCATGGCAAGTGTTAGGAGAACAGCACCCCTATGTTCTGGAAAATTGGTGTAAAATTTTAGGGCCCTCCATTCATACCAGATAAGAAGTCTGATTTTTTTTCTTTTTGTTTTATGGGATGTTTACAGTACCTAATTGTAAAATTTGCTTTAAGTATTGGTCATAGTCTTTGTATCATCTCCTGGCCTTCACATGTCACCTGTAGTTTTTGCAAAACTCCCCTAAAATTCCCATTTAATTTTTTTATTATAAATTTATTTTTTATTTTTAGCTTACAACACTCAGTTCCACAATTTTGGGGATTCCAAATTTTCTCTCCCTATCTCTCCTTCCCTCTCTCCCCAACCCCAAGACAGCATGGAATCCAATGTAGGTTCTACATATACCTCCCATTTAATTTCTTTTGCTGACCTCAGATATATCAAAACCATGATGGGGAAAGTGATGATATGGAAAGAATAACAGTATATGCAAATGTATATTGCACATTCTACACAAATCAGGCAGTTTAAGAGGGTTAGTTAGGTTCTGATTTCTCAGCTGTTATTTTAGTTTCCTAAATGTATCAACATAACAATTTGCTAACATATCACAGGGCAATTACAGGTAATGAAAACTTAAATTCTCCAAAGTTCAAGAGAACTCTGGGTTAATAAGACTAGAGCTATAAAGTTTGAGCCATTTTTCACCCTGTGACTCATCTGTTGGCAAGCAAAATTAAAATGACCATATTAAATTATTTTGAGATCTGTTTTGCAAAACATTTTAACAGAAACATGCAGGAATCTCTGCAAGTGACATGACCCAGATAAGCAGATCTGCTAGGAAAAGCTGCTCTGAGAATAGGCCCATTCCAGAATGCCTAAGGGGAGAGGTTTCCAGAAAATCAGATGACCACACTGGGGAGATGTTTTCAGAAATCAGACAGCTGCATGAGATGTCTGAGCCCAGAGAAATAATGAATTGATGAAATAGACAGTGGAAATAGGTTACTAAGATAGAGACTGAATGTTCATCCTTCCCTTTCACCCCTTTCCATGAGGCAATATTTTTGCAAGGTCTGCTTACCAAAGAGGACCACCTGCAATGGTTCTTGTCAATGTATTCATAGGGTCAATCTTTCTCCTGCTTCCCCTAACACTATTCCCATCATGTTAAAGCACTTAAGCCTCATAATTAACAACCTGTGATGAAGTGTGTAGTACCTTCAGGTCTTTTTGTATCCTGGTGAGCCAATCCTGAGAGGCAGATATATTGAATGCCATTTTATAATTGGCGTGTCAGTTAGTGACTCACTGAGAAAACTGTATTTCTCAGTAAATCAAAGCAGGGAATGAGGAAAATTAGTATTTTGCTATATCATTTAATAATCAATATTACTCTATAATCCTATTCCCCATTTTGTCAAACCCCATTTCTCAGTCTAGCTCAAAAGTGTAGTTGTAGTTGTATGTAGTTGCATGTATTATGTGTATGTATGTATGTAAAGATGTAGTTGTATGATTACTCTTAGCCCCCAGAGCATTTGCTAACTAACCAGTTTAAAGCAGAACCCTCACTTCTGTTTACCCCATAAAGAGAGAACCAGCTTGGGCTAGGGACAACTCTGCTGTCCTCACTTTTCCTCATCAAAGTTAGGGGTGATTTGGTTTTCAAGGGGAAGGCTAATGGAGGTCGGGGAGAATCTTAATTAGGGTGGTTCTGTTTTTGTAGCCAAGATCACTAGAGGCAGCTGAATCTCATGAAGAAATTAGCATTCTTTAATTGTCAGAGAGGTAATCAGTCACATCTGAAGACCAGCCCACATTCCCCATGTACGAATAAGACTTTTCTACTACCCTGACTCCCCTCCCATTTGGGGTCTCAATAAATGTTTTTAATCCATTTAGAGTCACTGAGGGGGAACTGTACGACTCATTTTATTAATAGTTATGCATGTCACTGTTAATAAACTGTTATCTTGCCCAGAAATCTTGCCTTAATTTACCTCAGTTGTAATTTTACTTACCAAATTGCCAAGAAAACACCAGGTGGGGGCACAAAGAGTTAGATACTACAGAAAAATGACTCACTAAAATCTTGAACATAATGAGTAGGGATTGGACCTTTGGTTTAATTGATATAAAGAACTCCCATGTCAGAAAATTCCTTCTTCCAGTGTAGTTTGGCACCTTCCTACAATTTATACTTTTAGTGGATTGTCTAAAATGAAGGTTCTTAACCTAGGGTCCACATATCACCCAGGGGTCAATGCATAGCTATCAGGAGGTCTGTGAACTCGGACAATATTTTCACTAACCTCAAACTGAAATTTACCATTTCCTTCAATTATGAATTTTATAAAAAATATTGTTCTGAGAAGAGGCCCATAGGCTTCACCAAACTGCTAAAGGAGTCTATGACCAAAAAGAAAGAAAGAACAAAGATAAAGAACTCCTAGCCTAGAGTCCCAAAAGGTTGTGTGGCATGCCCAAGGTCATACAGCTAGTATGCGTTAGAGGCAAAACTTGAACCCAGCACTTCCTGTCTCTCAGGCCAGCTCATGTTCACTATCCATTGTGCCACAACAGCTTTCAACAAACATGAACATTTTAACATACAAAGAACAGCAGCAACAACGACAACAAAAGGATTACATATGAAACCATGAACTACTGTTATATATAGTTTGGTTTTTAAAGAGTTTATTAAATTTAATAAATTAATAACAAGGTTGCCCTGTTTGATTGTTGCCTTCTGGATAGCACAGAGCCACAGCGAAATGTAAAAATCTAATATGCAGTATTGGAACCTGCTTTACATTCTGATGGGGCTTAAATTTTAACCTCCGAATAGATTGTATTAGTTGTTACTGAATCTAGTTAATTCTGTTAATGCAGTTTCCATTTAGCATTTCTTTCTGTGTAGAGACAAACTACTTGTCCCATATTGATTCATGCAGTACAATGGACACTTTTCTTCCTCTACTTTTGGGAGAGACCTAGCTATGAACTGTCTAAAGCAATTCAAACCCAAGTCTGAAGCAATTTTACACTGTCATGCTGGAGTGGAGGATTTAACAAGTTGAAGAGTGTGAAAATATGGAGCTTAATCCCCACAACTAAAGGTCACACCTCCCCAGGACAGAGTCTGGCCCATATCACATGACTGGGTACAGGGCAGGGAGAGGTGAATGCCCTTAGTCCCTTTGGGTTCAGCTGAGCTGTCTCTCGATGCTAGAATTCTAAGAAGCATCTTTCTGACATGGTACACTTAAGCACCCACCTTAAAGAGCTGTATTATAGAGACAATTGGGAAAATTAGAATATATGTGGATGTTTAGCTCTAAATAAAAGGATAAAGGTGAGTGAATGAATAAATGAATGAAGAAGCATTTATTAAACATCTACATTGTTCCAAATGCTGGGGACAAATAAACACGGCCTAAAAGAAAATAGTGGCTGGGGAAAAAGAGTTTTGGTCTGAGGAGTCACGGGGTTTGTAATTAAAGCCATGGGACAGTAGATTTTCATTTCCTTTCTAATAGTCATGGTAATCCTTGTGGATGGTACTACAAAATGCCCTAAACTATCTATGGATTTATTTGGAGTGATGAGTTCCATTTTGTATGCATTGAGTTGTTGAATTTGAGATGTTCACGGGACTTCCAGGTAGAGACATCCAGTGGCAATAAGTAATGCAAGACAAAAAGTGGGTAGAAGATTGGGTATGTACATTCGTTGGCAGAGAGATGATATTTGGACTCACTGGAGCAGATGAGTTCACTGAGAAAGAGTGAATGGAGAGAAGAAAAGGCAGGGTCTACAGAAGAGTCAGTCCTTGGGTACACCAGACATAAACAATGATCTCACAGTTTTTACTGCTCCCTGATGACAAGTGAAGAGGTTTTGTTTGTCACTGATATTTTAAGGATGAGGGAGATCTATTTGTAGGCAGCATTGAGTAGAGGTTGAAAATTAGAGGAAGGGACAGGGTTGTAGAACAAGCATACTCCTAAAGGAGATAATGAAATCAAGGACTCAAATAGAGGGACTGTCCTTGGCCAAGAGAAAAGTCACGCCTTCCTCAGAAGTTGGAGGAAAAGAGGAGAAAATTAAGGATTATGATGAGGAGATATAAGATGTAGAATTGAAAAAAAAGAGATCATCAATATTCTAAATATGATATAAGGATTAATATATGTGTGCATAGATGCACATACACACATATATATTGTAGATATATATTTAGTATGTATTTATACATGTTCACTTTATATTATATATACATATATATGTATATGTGTGTGTATGTCTCCCCCATTAGGATATAAGCTTCTTTTGAGTAGAAATTGTTTTATTCTTTGTATTTGTGTTCCCATATCTGGGTGCTCAATAAATGCTTTTGGATTGCTTGATTTTTCTTTATCATTCATCATATGACACCAAAATGTAAGAACCGCTAAGGAAAAGAGAATAGATTTCTATATACCGTAGTAGACTTAAATTTCAATTCATTTCATCTTTTACTATGTGCCAACTATATGCCAACTATATATAAGCGGACAAGGGAAGACTTAGAAGCAGTTCTTCTGGAAGGCAACTGTTGTCCCCGTGCTTCACTTTGTGGTCTCCTCTATCAGCCCAAGCAACTATGTGACTGCCAGTCTCCTTCTCTGTACCATGTTTCTTCTGGGCTTACCTTCTCCTCCAACACTTACAGGGATAAAGACCAGACACTCCTCTCCTAGTACCACTTCACCCAAAGTCAGACTTTCCTGAGCCACTGCCTCTTCCTTTTGCCCCCTTAAACTATCCCATCTGCTGCCCACCCCACTAACTGTTTTTGACCCAGATTAAATAACTCCGGACTATTTGCAAGGCACTGTGGTAGGCATCGGAAATCAAAGATACAAACAACATAGACTCTGCTCTCAAGAAATGTAAAGTTGAGTAACAAGTAAGATAAACATACAGATATTTACGACACATGGGAGAGTGAGATATGTGCAAAATAGAATGCTATGAGAAATTAGAGAGAAAAATTGCTTTCACCAAGAGATGGAGATAGAAGGGAGTTTCACAAAAAGATTCATGGAAGAGGTAAGATCTGATTTTGGTCATCCAAGAACAGAGGAACTTCAATAGGTAGAGACGGAGGAAATATATTCTATGTTATAAGGTTGGGTATGAGAAGAGGCATAGAGAAGACAAGAAGAAAATGAGGACACAGGGCTCCAATTTGTTCAGAAAGTAGAATACATAAAGCTTGTAAAAAATAAACTGAAGACAGGTTGTGTAGAGCCTTGAATATCAGGATCAGGAATTTATAATTTGCTATATAGGTAATGGGAAGCTACTGAAGGTATTTTAGTAGTGAAGTAAACTTATTAGAGTTGGAGGAACAATGAAAGGGAACAGGTCTATAACCTGAGGGGTCAGGTCCTGTTTAGTCTTAGGAAAGCCAAGTGTCCCTCTTCCTTTTGGGGATAACTGCTTACTACCAGGCTAAGTTTAGCCTTATAAACCAGAATTGCTGGATTTGAGAGCTAGAAAGGTCCTCAGCAGCCCTTTAATTTGACCCATACACAAAAACTATTCCCCCACGTAATGTATCTGACAAATGGTCAGCCAGCTTCTGCTTGAAGACCTCCAATGAAGGGGAATCTGCCATCTCCATAGTCCATTTTTGAATAACCCTAATTGTTAGGAAGATTTTCCTGGCATTAAGCCTAACTTTGCCTCTTTTTAAAACATTTTTTATTTATTTTGTTTAATATTTCCCAAATTACATGTTGATTTCCTTAGAAAAGCAGATCAAAAATCCTGTGCGAGCAGCCCTACTGTGTACTGGTGTTGTTGGTCTTATACCTCCACAGCAGCTGTTAGCAGCATTGATGCTACAGAAGGACAAACTATAACCTCAACAGACAATCCTTGACTTATAACGATTTAACTTACACGTGTCTTTTAAATACATATGACCATTGTTTCCACTTGTTACTAAACAGTTTCACTTATTGATTGTTAAAGACCTACAGCAATTGCCCCCATTAAAAGAACCTTAGAACTTTCAGAGAATCTTTGGGCTCATAGTAGAGAAGAGCTTATGGACTAAGGAATGGTTGAAAGAACTATATCATGTGACTGCAATACAATATTAATTTGCAGTAGAAAATGGCAGATATGAGAAATTCAGAGAATCATCAAAACTTAAGGAAAAAAAATAACTCCACAGGAAAGTGAATGGATCTGTTAGTAATACCATATAAATATATTTATGGAGCCCCAGGTATGTCTTTCATTCCAGTTGTACAAATGGGCTAAGTTGAAACATTTAGAAACAGAAATTTGAGAGGTCCAGAAAGAAGCACTAGATTTGGAACCAGAAAAAAAAGTTGTTGTTTGAAGACTTTCAAGGAAGTCATGGTCAGACCATCATAAAGGACTGTGGCAGATTGTTACTTGGTGAATCTGAACTTAGAACTAATTTAAATACTGCAGATTGTCTTGAACCTGGGGGGCGGAGGGGGGAGGAGAAACCCTCCTTGTGGAGCAGGTCAGGCCATAAAAAAAAAAGATTACTTTACAGGTAAAGGAGGTTACTTTAAACTGTGCTAGCCTTTTGGTGTCTAGATTATAGTTATAGGAAACAATTTCCTTGCTCTATAAACTTCAGTTGGTCAGTCAGTACAAGTTTTTAAGTGCTTACTATGTTCCAGGTACTGTGCTAAGTCCTAGGAATACAAAGGAGGCAAAAAGCACAGTCCTTGCCCTCAAGGAGCTCACATATGAATAGGGGAGATAACATGTAAATAACTAGGTATATACAAGATATATGCAGAGTCAATGGAAAGTAATCTCAGAGGAAAGACATTTGGGGCAAGAAAAGTCTCTTGTTTTTTTTTTTTTAATTGGAGTCTTGAAGAAAGCTAGGAACACTAGAAGGTGGAGGTGAGGAAGGAGAGCATTCCAGGTATGGGAGACAGACAGTGCAAAGACATATCGTCAGGAGATGAATTTTTATTTGTAAGGAATAGCAAGCAGATCATTGTAGGTGGATCATAGATTGTGTGGAGGAGAGTAAAGAGTAATGGAGTCCTAATAGAACTGCCCCCAGCCCCAATATTTCAACTTCATTACAGGCCCACTGTACCTACATAGCTCCCCTTCTGCCTCTCCCCCTCATCAATGTCCTAACTTATGCCTCATTGTTCACTGGAACAGGCATGTCCCTGAACTCTTAGTTCCCATAGAAACAGAAATCCAGCACTGTCCCGTAGACCCTTTCCCACAAAACAGGTGTGCAATCACAATCACATCATTCATTTAGCCCAAGACAGAAGCTGAAATTTGTTTTACTTGTGATTGTTTCCTCCTTGACTCTGTCTTCTCTCAAGTATTTTCTCTCTTCTCCCTGTCCCTATGCATTCTCTATTGAGTTTAATATATCTGTAGATCAAATTCTTTGTCTGTGTGTATATTTGTAAGGATATTCAACTCTCCTTTTTCTGGTTCAGGTAAGAATGATATTCTTTAAATCCCAACTTCTTACATATTTGTAAATACTTTTCATGTACCCCAATTATGTAAGTTCTTCTCCCTTCTTTCTCTTTTCTTTCCTAATGTATTCCTTTTTTACTTCTTTTTCTTTTCTCTCTTAAAATTAATAAAACAGAAGAAAACTACATCCAGCTCTAGTTTTTATCTTACATAACTCTCTCTGTGTCCCTAGAAGACAGTAGAATTTTAAGGAGATAACTGTCTCTTCTCTTTCCATTAAAATTTAGGCACTTCATCATTTGCTCCCTTCAATTGCTCAGGTGCATTACCTTTCTAGGTTTTTCTTGACATTTGTGCTTGCATTTCAAAGTCTTTAGCTTTAGTCTTTTCATCAAGAACACTTTAAATTCTTTTATTATGTGAAGGTACATTTTCTCTTCTATCATAATATTCTGCTTGGTCTTTCATTGTGAGATATTCTTAATTGTAAGACTTTTTCTTTTGCCTTTTTGGATAACACATTCCAAGATTTTTTCATCCTTATTGTTATTTCAGCATAGTCTTATGTGATCCCGATTTTGGTTCCTTAGCACTTGAATTCTTTTGTTTTGGCTTCTTAGAATATTCTTTGATTTAGAAGCCCTGGATTTCGGCTTTCAAATTCCAGAGTATTTACAGTATGCAATTTCATTCAGGAGGTGATCAGTGAATTTTTCTTATTTTCACTTTTCCTCTGATACTAATAGATCTGGGCAATTTTTTAATGAATTTTTTAAACACAGTATCCAGGGTTTTGTAGGGGTTTCAGAGAGGCTGTTGATTCTTCAATTATCTCTCCTCAACCTGTTTCCCAGGTCAGTTGTTTTTGATAATAGATACATTTTACGTTTTTAATCTTTTTTTGTTCTATCATTTATTATTGTATCATAGAGTCATTATCACATTCTCTTTTTCCAGAGACTTTATTGCTTGGATAAGATTTTCCAATTTTTGTTCTAGGTTATTTATTCTTTTAATTTTTACCTGCAAAGTTTTATTTCAATCCTAATTTCTTTTCTTATTTCTTGCTGAATTTCTTCTCAGCACTATCATAGACCTTGAAGCCAAGGTCTTTTTTTCCCCTGAGACCCACCTTGTACTTGTTGTAGAATTATTCTTTTCTTCTGGGTCTTCCTTTTGGGATTCTCTTCACTAATAGTATTTCCTCATTGGGTTTGGCATTTTTGTCTTTTTACTCATACTTCCAGCCTCAATTCTTGAATTGGAACTTTGTACCAAGGCTAAAATTCATTCTATCCAACACTCATGGATGGAGAAGACTGATTCTGTCTGTTCCTGTACCCTTTATAGCCTATATGCCATGCCATTGCCCTTTTGGATGGAGGGGCTGGTACTAGTCCCTATGCTCTACCTTAGTCCTTGACTTCTGTTTCAATCTCCTGGTGGTCCACTGTGGTTGCTGACCTTAGTCTCCTTTTCCTTGGATCATCCCTTATTATGAGTTGGTTCTGTCCCTGATGTTGGCAATTGTGTCTGTCTCAGCTTCCTTAAAGGCACACACCCATGGCAGTTACTCAGGCTCTAAATTAGTTCTATTTACTGCTATGGCTCTTAGTCTTTTGAGTGTGCAGTGGGGGGACCTGTCTCCCTACATAATAACCTTTGAGATTGACTCTGTCCCCTGCTTCTGTTCAGATTGGTCAGGGCCAGGATCTAGCATTAGACCCTAGTTATTGGAGTTTGTACTGGCTTGCAAACTTTCCTGGAGTGTCTTCTTTCAGAGAACTAGCTGACTTCACGTCCATTTACTATAGTTCATGCTTGCTTCTCTAATCCAACCCTTCTCCTATCATCATAGGCTACAGAAGCATTTACCAGGGCTCATGGGCTTCCCACCATGATCCCTTTTCCCAAGCTGGCAGGCTGTAGACCCATTTTTCAGAGTTCATGCTGGCTTTCATGGTGCAACCTCTTTCCCAGCCTCTACTGACTTCTGGCTATCTTTTTGTGCAATTTTAGACTGTATACAGGAGCTTAGTTCTGTTTGCTTCAGTCTTATTATCATTGTTGTCCTTTATCATCTGCTGTCCTTTTCAGCTATTTTTTTGGTGAGGAGGAAGGGGTATGTGAGATAGCTGACTTCTACAACATTTCATATCACCATCTTATGTAGAAATCTCATGTTTTATTCAGGGACAAGCTTAATCATTATAATTACATAGCATTTAGGTTTGTTTGTTTTGTTTTTCCCTTTATATTGTTGTAGTCATTGGGTATATTATTTTCTCTGTTCTTTCTTCAATCTGTGTTAATTCATATAATTTTCTTCATGCTTTCTGAATTCTTTATATTTATTGTTCTTAAAGAGCAATCATATTCCATTTCATTCAGGTACTGTAATTTGTTTAGCCATTCCCCATTTGAAGGGCAACTACTTTTTTTTTGGAGGGGAGAAGGCAGGGTAATTGGGGTTAAGTGACTTGCCCAAGGTCACAGAGCTAGTATGTCAAGTGTCTAAGGTCAGATTTGAAGTGCTCTACTCGCTGCACCACCTAGCTGCCCCCTTAAAGAAATGGTGATTTTTTTTAAGAGGGAAAGGCAAAGCAAATTGGAGTTGTGACTTGCCCAAGGTGACACAGCTAATAAGTGTCTAAGGCCAGATTTGAACTCCTGTCCTCCTGACTCTAGGGCCTGTGCTCTATTCACTGAGCCACTTAGCTGTCGCTGGGCTTCTACTTTCTTTCCAAGTATTTGCTACCACAAAAATTTCTGCTATGAACATTTGACATAAATAGGACCTTTCTCTCAGCCTCTGATGTCTTTTGAGTATGCATCTATCAGTGGGATTGCTGGGTCAGTGGGTATGGATAATTTAGTTACTTTTTTAGTTTAATTTAAAATTGTCTTCCAAAATTTTTGGACCAATTTGTGCCTTTACCAATAGTATATGCATGTTTCCACAATCCCCCCAAACTGATTATTTCCACCTTTTGCAATTTTTACCAATTTTCTAGGTGTAAGGTGAAATCTCACTGGAAATCTTAGAAAAGCCTGAGTGTTCTACTCAGCGAGCAGTTTGTTCAAGTCTAGGTTGGACTAGATAGCCTCTGAGATATCTCCAAATTGTGAGATTTTGTGAAAATAAAATGATTCTGTGATCCTATGAAAATAAAGAAGAGGGGACATTTAAATGGGTTGTCTTTACTGGGACAGAGAAGTTAGAAGTAAAGTTAGCAAATAATGAGAAAATTTGATAAGGCAAGTACAATCAATGGACAGACTGCAAACATATGGACTTGACGATTGACCCAATTGTCAAGAGAATTAGATAAAGAGAAATAGGTAAAGGATTTATTAAATACTTCCTCTAAATCATTTGATTAGTTGATGGATAAAAGATTGAAAAGGTAAATACTTCAGGACTGATCCAAAAGGGAAATGGGTAGTAGATAAAGCATGTATTAAATACTTACTATCTTAAAAGAGAAATAGATAAAGGACTTATTAAATACTTCCTCTAAATCATTTGATTTGTTGGTGGATAAAAGATTGAAAAGGTAAGTACTTCAGGACTGATCCAAAAGGGAAATGGGTAGTAGATAAAGCATGTATTAAACACTTACTATCTTAAAGGCACAATGCCAACATCTGGGGATATAAATACATGTAAGTAAGTCAATCCTTGTTTTTAAGAACCCTACATTCTAGGAAGGAGGAAAACAACATATAGAGGGGAGCTGGAAAGGGAAGTGGTGGATTTTGGTGACATGGAATAGAGCTAATTAATCTGTATTAACTTCATAACTCCAAAGATTTGTTATTTCATCCCATTAATATTCTCTTCACTGATGAACATAGAAACCTTTCCACTACTTAGTAGACAAACTTTTAAAGTTGCTGTTGCCAAAAGAAATTATCATTTGGCAGCCAGACTTTTGGTTACAAGTCTCTCTACTCAGTCTTGTCCTTGGATGATATACATTCCTTTACTGGGCCTATGTACAATGTCTTTCTAGTTAATTATGATCTACCAGTAGTACTTGTATTCTATCTATATAACCTCTGAGAACTCATCTCTATACCACAACAAGATATCAGATTTAGACTTTGGAAATAACAAATACTGTAAATTAAATAGGGAAGTTCAAATGATGAAAGCCCTAGGCTAGGAAGATTAATCTAGTAGCAACAGAAGGGGTTTATTTTTTTATATATTTTTATTTACTTTTCTATGTAAATGTTCCCCTGCCTATTCCCCCCAAGGAAAATGTATGCAGGGATTGTTTCAAATTTATTAAATTTTTTTAAATCTCCAACCCTTAGCACAGTATATGCGACAAAGTGAGTGCTTAATAAATTCTTGATGAAGTAAATTGAACAGAGTAAGGAAATATTAGAATACTAGAAAACCACTTAAATCCAGGTTTACAGCAATGAGGGCCTCAGCAGTGGCAATATTCTGGACCAGCTGGATCACTGAGTTATTTTGCTGCCACTTGGACAAATTATTTGGGATAGAAGCAGTATCAGAAGCAGTGCTAAGCCTAGGGGCAAGAAATAGCCTAGCCAGAGCAAAGTCAATAGGATAAATTGTAACTACTGTCATAATAAAAAGTAGGAAATTAAACACTCTTAAAGTCAGGGAGTCCAGGGCAATCATGTGGGTGTAAAATAGAGTCATTACGCAGGTGAGGTCTGAAGTCTGAGCAATCTAGGGGAATCTATAAGCCAGGGAATCTATACAGTAAGTTCAAGAAATGGGGCAAAGGAGTTAAGTCCAAAGGGCAGCCTCAAATACAGCTCAGAGTTTGGCTAGGTACTGTAAAATGGGATTACTCCAATAGCTGCCTCTGGTTTCTGCTTTCTATGTTGAAGTGGCTCATCCAGGAAAGGCAGTTCCTCTGGTAGTAAAAGGAGCCTTGCCCATCTTTTACCCTAAATTTTCACTGCCTTTATCAGTGTAGGCAGGGTAAAATCCTCAGTATATATATATGTGTGTGTGTGTGTGTGTGTGTGTGTATACATATACATATGTATATATGTATACACACATACATATATAATTTTTTTTTTTGCACAGGGAATCTGGACTGGGGGGACAGGGTGGGCAAGGCTGATTGGCTCCAATGAGAACAAGAATGTGAGCTTCTTAACTGGTGCCCTAGAACCCTATCAGAAAAAAAAATGGTTCATCACCTCATACTTGGATTATTGTCATAGTCTACTGGTGGGTCTCCTTGCCTCAGATCTCTACCCATTCTAATTCAACCTCCTTTGAGTCACTGAAGGGGTTTTTCTAAAGTTCAGGTCCAACTATATTACCCTTCCCACCCCCTCCAACCCTCTCAATAAACTCCAGTGGTTTCCTATTGCATCTAGGATCAAGTACAAAATACTGTTTGGCATTCAAAGTCCTTCATAACCTAGCCCCCTCATACATTTCCAGTCCCTCATACTTTACTCCCCAGTTCATATTCTTCCATCCAGTGACACTGGTCTCCTAGCTGTTCCACAAATAAGACATTCCAAATACTCTCCTTCCTCATTTTTGCCTATTGACTTCCCTGGCTTTCTTTTAGTCCCAACTAAAATCCTATCTTTTACTGGAAGCCTTCCCCAACTCCTCTTAATTTGAGTGCCTTCCACCTGTTAATTATTTCCTGTTTATCCCATACATAGCTTGCTTTGTATATATTTGTTTGCATGTCGTCTCTCCCATTAGATGGTAAACTCCTTGAGGGCAGGGATTGTCTTTTGCCTCTTTTTGCTTCTCCAGCACTATAACAACAATGCTACTTGCAGCTGCCTTGAAGGTGTAACACCAGCACACAGGAGGGCTGCTAGCAAAGGTTCTTTGATATGCTTTTCTAAAGGAAAGCAACTTAAGGGGGTCAACAATCTTACCTTAATTGAACATATATATATATATCATTCACTTAGTTCAGGGGAAAATTCAGCACCCTCAACTTCAGAGAAAATACAAACAGAAATTACAAGCGGAAATTATAAATACAGAAATAAAAACCAACAGACAAGGCTTCTAACTGTCTGAGAAATTAGCACAGATCAACAGACATATCTAGCCGTCTGACCACCATGCATGTACATAGTTACCAGAGAGAGAAGCACCAATATCTGGGTTTTCAAAGCTGAAGGGGGCTCCTTAACAGCTACCCAGAGTCTCATCTGGCGAAATCACAGGAACACCCTTTCAATGAGTGAGCCCCATAGCAAAATGCTAACCTCAGAGTATATATATACTTCTTCAGAGCCAGAGGACATCCCAACCCTGACCCAGTGCCTAAACAGAAATTAGTAAAAGGTATGGTCCTTCCTACAAAACAAGCCTCCCTTAATGGGCTCCATTTGAATCTTCAATCACATTAATATTACAAGCACTTAGCACAGTACCTGGTCCATCAAGGGCTTAATTAATATTAATTAATTAATTGATTTTGCTTAACTATTTTTTTCCTTCCTTTAAAAATTCTTTGTTACAAAGGATAGCTCACTTGGTGCAGCACAAGGCAGGGAAAAGGAATTATATTCAGAAACAAATCATAAGATATCAGCCATTTTTCTAAAAAGGAAAAATCAACCAAATTCTGTGTTTATATATAGAAAAGAGAAGAGCCAAAAATAATTGCAAGGTTGTGAGCCTCTTGGACTAAAGGTAATACCACTGGGAAAAAAAAAAAAGATTAGGAGGAAGTCCTTGGAAGGGAAATACTTTAGGATAGTTTTAGTGTTAGAGATATTGAGTTTAAATGATGACATTGAAATGGAATCCTTAAAAAGAGTCTAGATTTTTGTTGCCTACTATATGTAATAGGGTTCTGGTGCATGAACACTGAGTGGTTTTGATGATGTTTCCCCACATGGATGGCTGAGGAGCTTGCATCTAGGATAGTTCTGGTGAAATGAAATAGAAGTGTCTTGGAGAAACTGTCGAGTATGTATAGACATTTTGTAACTGGTTCTGTTGAGGTCTAAGGTGCTAGGAACCCCAAAATTCAAGGGCAAGTGACACAGGTCCTGACTCGAATGTATTTGACCCAAACCTTGAGCAAATTTTAAGAATCCACCAGATTGGCCAGATTTTAAGAATCTGAACATTTGTGATGCTTGTATTGACAAGCAGGCCAGATTGAATCTGAGCCTTGGCCAGACTCTTAAAAGAATCTGACCATATTAATGGAGGCAAGATGGACCTCATATACAGAAGAACAGAGAAGATCTGGATGTGATCTAGAAGTGGCCAAGTAGTCTGGGGTGACTGGAGGTAACAGAGAAGGATCCAGAAGGGCTGGCAAATGCCAGGGACCTGGGCCACATGAAAGGGATCTAAGGTCTAGAATGTCTAGAATGGGGCCACAAGGAAAGGCCAGTTGAAAGGATTCTTGGGATGGGTCGATGCCTCAGGTGAATACCAGAGACTTGGTCATGTGGGAAAGTTCAAGGGCGGGGTTCCCAGGGCTATAATCCATCATTCCCCCCTCAAACAAATGTGACCTAAATTCTTTTGGGGTAAGGGGCGAAGGTCTCAGCTTGAGCCCATACCCCATCAGTTCCAGTATGCTAACCACATGGTTAGTAGAAACATTTTTGTACTGGCTGTAAATCAGAGCTAGGGGCATCTTCAAAAAGGCTTGAGTCAACCTCAGCATCATCTCCTTGGCCATTTTGCCTTCAGCTGTGCTTTTGAAGTATCTTTTGGACCCCTTTATGAATAGCATCAGCTGAGAAATAACAAGGTAAGTGGAGGGGCCTCATGTGACTCTGTGGATACTCCTCTGAGTTCTTTGCCTGCCTTTGTGTTTGTCCTTCCCTTTTAGGTAAGGGGAGAACAGCATCCTGTTATCCCTCAATCTGGGTTTTTGTGGCCAGCTCAGCATGCTCTAAGGAGCAAGGAGTGACATTCAGGAATAAGCTTTGAGATAAAACAAGGATCACTGAGATAAGGATTCATATAAGGATAATCCTTATCCTGGCATCTGGATATGAAGATGGGGTGGGGCACAAATCAAGGTTAGGTAGTAAGTGTGCTAAAAGAGAGCCTACTCTCTTCAGAGAAAGAGATAGGGAAGAGTATAGTATGTCCCTAAAGTTTTGGGAAATAGTTTGTACCATTGTTCTTCCTGTATCTTTGAAGCAAATATCCCTTTGTAAAAGCTAATTATTGTGCTTAGATGTAATTGGGGTGCTCACTTCTGGCATCTAACAATAGGGTGGACATAGCTGGTGGGAGCTTAAGCCAATGGCAGTAAGAGAAGAAACATTCCCAAACCTTTCAGGGTACCTTAGAACTCTGAAGGGAGATGTAGCCTGCCTGTCTGTGGAACAGTGAGCCAGAGCAAACTGGATACAGATGTAGAACCTAAATCCCTGAGCCTGGCATTCAAAACGCTAACCTATTGCCAGCCTACAGGCCTAATTTCATCTATTTCCCTTTCCTCCCCAGATGAACCCCAGACTCTAGTTAAAAAGACCTACTCACCATTCCCCTTTTAACTACTCAACTCTAATTTAGGGCCTAACAAATTCCACATCTTCTACAAAGCCTTAACTGGATACATCGAGCAGAATGGGTCTCTTCTTCCAAGGAATTCATGTAGCATGTTTTGTTTATACCACTTAGGTGACACAATGAAAACATAGGATCAGACCTGTGGATGTGCTTTATCTTTCCTGACAGATTATAAACTCCTCCAGGGCAGAGACTGTCATTTTCTTACATGTCTTTGAATGCTTCACAATGCCTAGCATAGTAGGCACTCCAATAAATATTTAAATAAATGAATTACTTTTGCTACCTCAAAAACAAATTTAAGCTTATTTTGTCCCAATATACAGTATGGTTTTTGTTTGCCTTTCCTGGACTTTCCATTTATGCTCCCTCCCTTCTGAAAACTGAGAAATCTCTTCTAGTATAAATCTTTAAAAAGTGGGAAGAATGGGAGTATCCTGCTTTATTTGATTCCTTAATTTGTGAAGATTGGCTTCAGTCCAAGCGGAATTTGAGGGCCAGAGCTGATTGAGAGGTGCATCTGTTTACTGTGGATAGTGGTTGCCTGAGGCTATTACAGGGCTGGTTTTTTGGTTTTTTTTTTTGGTTTTTTTTTTCTCAGTAGTAGAGCTGAGATTGTCTTTCAAATACAAGTGCTGTGGAGATGGGAATCTAGATTCTCTTTTCAAAATCTATTGAGAGGAAAGGGGCTATTACTGACTGTAACTACTTGCTGAATAATGAAACCTTGCATTTCTACATGCTTTTTTTTTTTTACTTTTACAAGCACATTACATATATAATTTGAAATTAAATCCTGGACCAACAAACAAATTGTCAAGAAAGGACCTCTTGATTCTATTAACTTCAAATATACAGACTTCTTATAATATAAATATTTGTAATATTGGATAACTGTAGAAGGTATAAGTGTTATTTTGTGGATCAATAAAATAAAAGTGAAGTCATTTATTATGGTGATTTTTTTTTTTAGCACAGTTAGGACAGCCCCATTCTTCCTATCCACTTTCTCCTTAAAAAAGCTAAATACTCAAATTTACTGAGTAAATGCCAGTGAGAGCCTAAACATTACCAAAACAAAGGGTTGGGGGCAGGGATAGTAAGAAGCAAGAATGTGTTTACCGTGGGCAGTTGAACAAGGGAAAGGAGTCCCGCAACCAAGCAAGAAACAAGTATTAAATGCCTATTATATACCCGGCACTGGAGACACAACTACAAAGAAGAAAACGAGCCCTCTGAGAAAAGAGTTTACATTCTAATTGGGTAGAAAAGAATCCATAACGATACATTTAACATAAAGTTAATATGTATGTGTATACACAAAGTAGTTAAGTACAAAGTTATTTTGGAGGAAGAGCTCTAATAGTTAAAGGGATCAGGAAAGGCTTTCAGGCAGAAGACGAAGCTTGATCATTTACTTAAAGGAACGGAACTCTAAGAAAGGTGAGGAGAAAGTTTATCCAGGAAATGTTGAAAAAGGCACAGAAAATGGGAGATAAATGTGTCCTATGTAAGGAACAGAGAGGACAGTTCGACAGAATCACATAACTGTGAATAAACGAAAAGCATTTATTAATCGCTTGGTATGTGCGCAGCACTGTGCTTAGTGTTGGGCATACAAATAGAAAAGTAAGACAGTCCCTGCTCTTAAGGAGCTCAGATTCTCATAAAGGAGACAATTCATATGCAGGGAGAGAGTGTAATGTCCAATGATGGTAATGAAGAGAGAAAAAGCACTAGAATTAATAGGGGTTGGAAAAGACTTTCTCCTTAAGGTGAGATTTTAGTTGGGACTTAAAGGAAGCTAGAAAATCCAGTAGCTGGAGATGGGGCAAAGCATTCCATTCAGAGAAAATGCCTAGATTTGAGAGGCCGGTATCTTATTCATGGAACAGCAAGAAGACTAGTGACCTTGGATCAAAGATCTGGGAGTGCTGTGTAAGAAGACCGGAAAGGCAGTCAGTGAGAGAGATGTGGTGAAAGTAGAGGTAAGATTTGGCAATTCATTGGACATGAAGGCACAAGGGAGAGGAAAGCCATTCTCGGATTTCTACGTTGTTTCAGGTCCAGAATTTAACTTTTTGCTACTGGACTAACATGTCTGTCAACAAACATTTTTTCTATGTTAGTTTCTGAGTCGATAGGGACAGACGCTGCTTTCAAGAGGTTTAATTTGGAGAGATGTGATACACGCACAAGAAAAAATGAAATCTTTGATTATGTTACCACAAAATAGATAACTGTATAGAAAAAATAGAGAATCGCATGGCATTTTTACAGAACAATAAATTATTTTGACTGTAGCAGAATGGTCAGGGGAATAATGAGAAACAAGACTGGAGAGGTGAGGTAGAAGTTGATTGTGGAAGACCTTTAATTTCAGGCTTAGTTATTCAGACTTTATGAACGAGAAGCTACTGAAGATTTTGAGGAGAATGGAGATGTGTACACGGAAGACTATTTAGGAAGATATGAGTGGGTGGAGACACAAGAGCTAGAGGGAAAAGTGAGGAGATCATTCAACAAATATTTATTCAGCGCCTTCTGTGCCCAGAGTACTGGGTGAGCTATAACCTCCTTGGAGTTTGTAGTCTAGTAAGGTGATGACACATCATCAATATGAAAGTTTTTGTACTTCAAGGCTCAACCCTCTCATAAAATGGAGAGTGAAGAGTTGGAGTACCAAGGCTAATAATGGGTTCTTACACGGTGATGACATTTAACCCGATAATGAATTTCCGGGGGTATGGTGGAAAAGTTGGAGAAGTCCCAAAGTAGTGTAATTAGGTGAGAAATAAAAAGATGTTCTGAGCTGAGCGCCCTCCTTAAATGGAAATTTTTGGACCATGTCTCTGCTTTCCCATCCAATGGAGAGTGGTGAAAGGGTGAAAGCACCAAGGCTGATGGGCTCTTAAAGGGTGATGTTTAACCCAACAATGAACGTCCTGGGGTATGGTGGAAAAGTCTGAGAAGTCCCAAAGTAGTGCAGCCAGGTGAGAAAAGAAGAGAGACGAGGGAGAATCCATAGAGTGGAAGGGGGTTTGTCTTAAGGTGCCTAGTGGTCGCACTGGATAAGAGGAAAGCAGCTCCGGGGGCCGTTTGAAGCCCCTCCGACCATGCTCATATCGCTCCTCTTTCCAGTCACACGTTGCAAGGCGGACCAGCAGGGGCCTTCGAAGAGGGCCGGGGTGAGTGGGGGCACCAGAGTCCCACTCCTTGGGCTCCCGCTATAGCTAAGCGTCTCCGGTCTGCGGTCTGCGCGTCACTGAAGAGACGGGACAGTAGACAAAACTAGACTGGACTTCAGCAGCCTGGGGTGGGGATGAGGGTGGGGCTTAATCGCCCGCTTTCTGGGTTCCCTCCCTCTCCTCCCCCTGCCGCGCCACCCTCATCCACAGAGTCTCAGTCTCAGACCCCGGCCAAAAGCTAAGTGCCTGGAGCCGAGGTCGCGAGGCCACGGGAGAAGCAGCCAAAGCGGTGGTGGGCGGGGCCACGTGACCCGCGCCCTCGCGGCGGCGCGCATGACGCGTCGCTCACGTGGTGTGCCTCCGGCTCCGTCAGGCGGCGGAGGCGGGCGCGGGCGCGTCCCTGTGGCCAGTCACCCGCGGGAGTTGGTCGCACAATTATGAAAGACTCGGCTTCTGCTGCTGCTGCTTCTAGCGCCGGAGCTGAGTTAGTTCTGAGGAGGTATCCCTGGGCTGTTCCTGTCCGGCGGCTTTTGCTGCCGCCTTCGGAGACGCTTCCCGATAGATGGCTGCAGGCCGCGGAGGAGGAGGAGGTGGAGTTGCTGCCCTTCCGGAGTCCGCCCCGTGAGGAGAATGGTACGGGACCCGCACAGGCCCCGCCGGGGCTGGAGCGGGGAACTGAGAGTGAATCGCTTGTGGCAACCGCCGGGGAGGGGAGGACCGGAGCGCCGAGGACCGAATAGCGGGGAGGGCCAGGGCGGGCCGGGGAAGCCGTCGAGCTGAGCTGGAAGGCTGGGGTGCGAGCTGGACCGGCATCAGCCCGAGCGCGTGGACCTCCTGGGCGGAGACCACGGCGTGCGAGCCTTTGAGGCAGCGGCAGCAGCTGCGGCTGCGGCGGCGCCGCGAGCCCAGGAGAAGGCACCTGGCTGTAGGCTGAGCAACCCCGGCGCGACGGCCCCCCCCCCCGCCTCCGCCTTGAACCTCCGCATCCCCGGGGAGCTCGGCTGTCTGCTCCCCCCTCCCCCAGGGCCAGCTGCTGGCAGATGTGCTAGCCTGCCGTGGAGCCGAGGCCCCGGGGGAAGGTGCTAGGGAGGGAGGTGGGGAGAGGGACAAAACAGGACTGCGGGCGCGGGGTTCGGAGAGGTACCTCTGGAACTGCGCAGCGGCGCGCGGCGGGTTCCCTTCACAGGTAGTGTGGAGTTTCCGAGTGGTTCTGACGATTTTTTTTTTTTTTTTGATGGTAGGTAGCTCTGGTTTCGGATTTTTTTTTTTGCAAGACTTTAGTCATTTGATGAGGTTACTGCAGAAGGGTCCACAAGGCGATGATGAGTGTTGCCAGGATGAAGCCAAACCAACCGCCTTATCCACTGCCCTAGAGGGCGAGTTGCGTTCCAAACAGAAAGTGCGGAGTGAGTGAATGGAGAGGGAGAAAGAGGTGCATTGCAGTAATCTGAGAGTAGTTTTTTGATGCCTGGCAGCAGGTGTGAAGAATTTCTTTGCCAGTGACTTGGGCCAGTGCATTCAAGTGTTGGTGGGTACTTCTTACAAGTATTTATTATGGTGCCACTAACCTTCGTAGTTTATATTTGTTTAGATAGTAGTGCTTCTGCTGGAGTGTGGCTGTCCCACTTCTTGAACTTAAAGCTATTTTAAGTTACTATAAAATCTTGTTTAAAAGGGACTTACTAAGTCATGGATTTGGTTATACAAGAGATAGATAGTGTCCCCTTCTTTGTACTCAGTCATTTTATTCATTACCTCCCAGTTACTTTAATTTGGAAAATGGTGGCCAATGTTTTTTTTCTTAATTGCATCAAATACATGAATAAGATTGGCTCGAGGCTAAATTTTACCTTGTGGATTTGTCATCACTCAGCAAGACTTGTTTGATCTTTCTCTAAAAACAGCATTAATTTGGTTTGATATAACCTTTATGTTCTTCAGAACTCACTATACATGTAGATTTTCTTTTTTGAAGGAGGAATTTTAGCTATTTGAAAATTAATTTTGCTTTTACTTGAGAAAACTGATGTGAAAATTTGGCATTGATTCAGACTTCCATTCATCTTCCTGTAAAGGGGTGGGGAGTAAGGGAGCAAAATAATTTTCCTGATTGTAAGCTTTGCGTTTTGCTGCAAAGCCTGCCTTATCAAAAAAAAGTGTTCCCAAAACAGCTTGCCTCAATGATTTTTTTCTCTGATCAATGCAAGTTCATACTAGATTGCAAGTCAATGGGAGTTTATCCCTCAAAACTTTAGAAATAGTTCACTCCAAAACTTTCTCTTGCTTCTGCTGTGTCTAGGTACATCCCACCGCCAATAATCTGTGCATTTACTTTTCTTCTTGAAACTTAATATATTCTCATCTTCATATTCACTTTTTAACATATTTATTTTTTGTCTGGAGATAGACCTTTTTTGAATTGAAAAATGAAAAAAAGGCATTTTTTTTAACTTCTAGACTGAGTACTGATTCTTGTTGAGTAGTTTTCTTCAATTTTTCTAAATCTTTTGAGTCTCTGAGAACTTTCTAAGAGTTCTTTAATGTATATTGTTTTAAGAAAGATTACCTGAATGTGTCTTGAATATATATTAGAAATCACAGTTCTTATTTAAAATTTTTTTTGAGGTTGAAACATATTATCCTTAAGGGTCTTTACTTTAAAACTTTAAAAAATATATAAATTATTAGATTGGAATTAGCTATGATTTTTAAAAGTTGACTTTTATCTGTTTTTTCTCCTACTACAAAGCCAGTGGAATTCTGGCTTATTCTCCCCCCTTAGTCAATTGGAATATACTTGATATAATTTTAAAATTAATGTTAATATTTTATTTCACCAGGTAAAGGTTAGTGATATGAAAGTTTAAGTTTACAAAGTTTGAATTTGTTTAGAAAATATACATACATATTCTAAATACACGTTTCCTTTAAAGAGTGTGCATATATATTCTATATAGGTACAGCAATGCATTCACATAAGAACTTGAAATTTTAAACTTCAGATTTGGGGGAAGAGATTTTCCCTAATGACAGAAGCTAATACATATTTCCTCATCTTTTTTTCCTATTGATCCCTATGCCATCTTAGTAGATTTTACAGAGTCACCTTAAAAAAATTTCCACCTTGGGTTTCCTCCCCGGTTGGCACTGTTTTTGCTTAGAGATAAAAAATGAGAAGAGTTTATCATGGAGAGAACTTGTTAAAATTTTTGCTTGTATCATTTACGGTGATTTGAACTTAGTGCAATGTAGAGAATGTTTTGAATTGATTTGCCCTTCATTAATTTTAGAACATGAGTTCATTTTTGGTTTGAAATATTTGACTTGGTTTTGAAAATCATTTTATATGCCTCCATAGAATAATAATGGGGTTTACTTTTTAATTGTTTTATTAAGTTCTCTAATTCTTAAGAGATTTTGAAAACTAAATAAACATTGATCTATGGTAGGAATCACTATGCTCTATTGACATGGAAATTAATAAATCTTGGTTCTTTACCTTGCTCAATTATGGACTTTTCAAGTCCCAATGCTTTTTCATGATTCTTGTTGCTGACCATTTATAAAAAATAAACGTGCAAACACTTTAATGTGGTTCCTAAGACCATGTAGAAACAATTTTTAAGAGAGTTGGTTTTCTTAACATCCTATAAACAGGTTACTTAACTCTTGTGAGCTTTAGTTTCCTCCTTAATAGAACAAGTATTGGTAGTAACACATGTCCTGTCTACCCCAAGGTTGTTGAAGAGCTCAAAAAAATGTGAGTGAGAGGCCACATTGAGAGCAACTAATAGTAGAAAGAGTATTTCCACTTCCGAGGTGGAACACTGGATAGACTTCGGGGTCTGGAGTCAGGAAAACCTGGATTCAAATCCAGCCTCATATACTTCTTAACTACCTAACCCTGGGCAAGTCATTTAACCTTTGTCTGGTTTAGTTTCCTCTGCTGTAAAATGGGAATAATAATAGCTCCATACTCTCTGGGTTGTTGCGAGGATCAAAGGAGGTATTAGTAAACAGTGCTTAGCCCAGGGCCTGGAACATAGAAGATGTTTAATAAATGCTTGTTCCTTTCCTGTTTCCTATAAAATTGTCAAACAGTCATAGATTTACACTAGAAAAGACCTTGGTGGCCTTGTAGTCCAGCCCTTTATTGCCAAAAGAGGTTAAGTGATTTGCCCGAGATCATCCAAGGTAGGAAATATTGGAAGGAAAGTTTAAACTCAGGTTTTATGATGCTATTTTTCACTGAACCACGATGATGATTGGCTAGATCAGTAGTGTCCAACTCAAATAGAAACTGGAGTCTTTAATCTGTACTCATTGAAACCTACAGGCTGCATATTGACTTAGTTTTAAAATGTAATGTTATGCTTTATTGTATTTTTATATATTTTGTTAAATATTTTCCAATTTCATTTTAATCTAGTTCAGGCATCTTTCAGGAGTGTCGTTTGACACCTTGGTGCTAGGTAGTGCCCAAGAACCTCTCCAGATCTAAAATTCTTATTCTATTTTTAAAGTATAGCCAAGCTTAGGGCAGCAGAACCTGTTGACTTAGTGTTGTCTGTAAAACTAGATTTATTCATTTTATTAATACAACTTGTTTGGTTTTTCCTGGAAACCAGACATCATCAGATTAATGGGGTAGGAGGCAGTGGTGTCAGAAAAGAGAACCCTGTGACTGCTTGGGCGTAAGCATAGATTGAAGAGACAAGAGGAACACCAACTAGAGAAGCATAATATTCGGGGAACATTTATTATAGCATTAGAAACGAAAAGTTCTACAACTTTTACTGATTTAAGGCACAGTACAGTATTTATGTTTGTAAGGACAATGGCTCTTTATCATCCTTAGAGAAGGTTAAATTATACCCTCTTCATAAAAGTAAGGTTATGTGTAATGCTTTTTATAATCCATTAAAACAGTTAATCTTTTTAAAAAATGTATACTTAATCCGATAAATTCATTCAGTGATACTGATGAAGTATGATTGTATTACTATAGTTTGTAAATGAATTCTTAATTCATTTTTATATACTTTATAATTTTGGGGATTCCATGTTGTAAATTTTGTGATTTATAACATTCGTTTTAAGTTTTAGTATCTGTTCCTCCAGCTTGGTCGTGGTTGACTTGACAAAACTTTTGTATCAATGAATTCTTAAAAGGATTGTTTTATAATTTAGTAAAACATTTTAAATAATTGTCGATGTCAGATAACAGGTGGCATGTAATTTATTTGTAACATGTTATTTGATTTTTGTGTGTATTGCATTGTTTTGAAAAAAGGATGCACTACTCCCCTAGCCCACCCCACACCCCTTATTGTGTCTTATAAGTTACTTGAATCTTATCTATAATGATAAGCCTACCTGGTCTCTCCAATAGGAGCAGAAACAATTACTTTCCAAAAGGACTGTTCACATGAAGTAGGAGGAGCTTGGGCAGGTGCTTCTGTTCTTGGTGTTGTACAGTTAGATGCCTTCTGCATCTCTGCCCACTAGAGATAGGGTTATCACCACAAAGCCAATAAGCTCATCTCCTCTGGAATCCTTGCAGCTGGGGAAGTTGTGGGAGGGCATTCCTGAGCATCACTCTCCCCAAAGATAGTGTATTTTAACCTTGATGATACAAATAGATCTTTCAATAAAACTCAGGGAACTAGATATTAGGGGGCATGACCTGAGAGGGCAAGTGAGAGTAAGCCATCTCTCTTAGCCTCTTGAATTGTAAAAAGCCCAGCTTCCTATATTTGTTTACCATTCTAAACTTTGCTCTTTAACTAGATATGAGGTCCAATAATTTGTCTTTGGTGGTGTTTTTTTTCTTATCACAGTGTCATAAAATTCAACATGAAAGGTACCTTAGAGGGTGTCTAAGCCAGTCTCTTCGTTTTGCAGGTGAGAAAACAGGTCAAGTAAAAAGTGGCAGTCATTAAAGAGCAGAACTGGGATTTGAAGTCAACCTTCTACTCAATTCAGTGAACATTTTACCAAGCACCTGTTATGTGCCAGGCACAGAGCTTTGAGATAGAGAAAATAACAAAAAACAATGTATCTCCTCAAAGAGCTTTATATTGTATTAGATTCCAAATCTAGTGCTTTTTAACTTACTCTGCTGCCTGTAAGACTTTGTTCCTTTCCCAGCTAAGCTTTCAAAATGTTTACTCAATTAAAGCTTATTTATTTTACCTTTTAGGAGGAAATAATTTCCCTCAAATAGGTTAGTGTTATATGTAGCAGTTGTGCATAATTAATTTTTAACATAAACTTCTGTGCTTTTAGTATGATTTTGAACTTCCAATATTTTATTCTGGTTTTTTTTTTCAGCGTTTATTAAAACCTAGTGGGGAATAAAAAAATAAAAATAAGACTCAGCCTTATCCTTAGATTGCTTGGTCTAATGCAGTCAAATGATAAGGTATACTCATGAATATAATACAAGTATAATACAAGGTATCAAGTTGGTTTCTAAGGAAGGAGAAAGTCCTTCTAGTTGAGAGACCTTGTAAAACATTTGTAATTTGAGATGATTTAAGCAATCCAATAGAAACTCTTTCAAATCTCTTCCTCCATTCTCTACTCTCCACAGCCTTAGAAGGAGTCTGCTCCATTCTTGCTAAAGCTAACCCTGTCCTCTATACCTTCAAATTCATTTACTCTGGTCTGATAACCTTGTTTTGTCAGTCATTTTTTCTCTCCTCTATACTCAGTCAAAATTTCCAGCCTGTAAACGTGCTCAGATTTCCCTTATTCTCAAAAAGGATTCCTTGATCCTGTTACCCAGGCAGTCTCTCCTTCCCACCTCCACTCCCAACTTCTAAAGAGAGTAGTCCATATTTGGGGACTCTATTTCCCTACCACCTGCTTCATTTTCAGTATTTTGCATTCTTATTTCTATCTGCATTATTGTAATAAAATAGCTTTCTCCAAGCTAATAATCAACTTATCACTAAATATATAATGTCTTTTTTCTGATTCATAATTCAAACTCATGTTTACATAGTGATTTGAGATTTACAAAGTAATTTAATCCTAACAACACTGTGAGATGGTAAGGTAGGTAAGTCATCATTCCTCTTGACTTCTATTTGACATTGGGCCCACCCACATTTCCTGAACATTCTTTTTTCCTTGGTTCCCACATTTACTTTCACCATTTTCCTTTTTGGCTTTTCCTTCTCTTCATGCATAAATGTGTGTCCCCCGAGGTCTCTTGACTCCCATAATTTTTGATTATTACTCCACTTCAGGGGACTGCCAATTCTTATCACTACCATCAGTAATATTGTAGGAATCAATTAGGTAATATCTAAGATCCCTATATATAGGGATCTATGATATAGATTCAGTGATCTGTGTCATCTCTGCAGCATTTCCCCTCAATTCTATCCTGCATTCTATCCAGGCAATTAGAGCCTGCTTCTAGTACTTTCCATTCTAAGAGTTTTTCCATTTATTCTGTATGTACCTTGTATATACCTATTATAAGTATATGTGTGTATGCATGCATATGTATAGTTTCCCTCATTAGAATATAAGTTTATTGAGAGGAAGAGTTTTCTTTATATTCCTAGAGCTAAATATTTGCTAATTGTACGTTTCTCTTTTCGTATCGCCAGTGCTTAGCATAGTGCTTGGCATATAGTAGGCACTTAATAAATGTTTATTGATTGATTGGTATAATAATCATTTATATTCATATGCCATAATTTGTTCAGCTCCAGTTGATTGAGTACTCCCTTGTTTTCAGTTCAGCCAAAAGAGCTACTATGAATATTTTTATACACAAGGAGCTTTTTTCTCTTAATTTGATCACTTTGGCATATAGGCCTGGTAGTAGCATAGGTGGGTCAAAAGGTGTGCACAAGTTAGTGACTTTTGGGGCATAATTCCAAATTGCTTACTAGAATGGCTAGATCAGTTCACAGGTTTGTCAAAAGAGTATTAATGTGCCTTCCTCTCCCAGTTGTTTTCCTTTTTTGTCATTTTGCCAATCTTATGGGTTTGAGATAGAACTTGAAGTTAAACTTGGCTTTGATTTGCATTTCTCTAATAGTGATTTAGAACATTTTTCATGTGATTATTAATAGGTTGGATTTCTTTCTCTTTCAGTCCCTCCTCTTGCCATCTCACCAATTCTCATGTAGGCCTTTTTCCCAAGAGACTACAGTAGTTATTTTCTCTTTATTGTTGAACATTGACTTGACTAGGTCATTTTATTTCACGTTTGCCATGAAATGTCTTCTCTTGGTTTATTCACTACCACCTTCTGAATTTCAGTTGGCCCTATCAACTTACTCCTTTTCTTTTGAGACAGGATGCAATCCATGGAGGCACAATACACTTTAGAGGTGTCTCTCAGCACCAAATTCCTGTAGATTGTTTGTATTGTAAGATCCCCATTTCTCATTATAGAATATCTCTGTCCCTCCATGGGAGTTTTCTTCAGTGGGATCTCTTCCCACCACTGAATCAAGATTTGCTTTTTTCTCCTATTGCATTCCCCTCCTTTGCCATCTTACCCATTCTTATACTGTTCTTTCAAAGAGATTACAGAAGTTATTTTCTCTTTACTGTTTAACATTGTCTTGAATAGGATACCTCACACATTCCTCTGTATTTCTCCCCCTTTCCTTTTATGTGCTCTCCTATGCTGCAGTTTAGTCTTCCCACCCACCACTGCCAAAAACAAAGATTTACCTACTGGGTGGAGTATTATGAAATTATGTTTCGGGCCTATTCCTCTACTATCATACCTTCATCCTTGTGAAGATAGTATTTGCAAATAGCACTTAGCACAGTATCAGCCACATAATAGGCATTATATAAATGCTGCTATTATTAAGATAATGCAGAATAGATGGAAACGTAGTGTTAGAGGAAAACGCACTATCAGTTGGTCAGAGTGGAAAAGGCCTTATGCAGAGAATGACATTTGAGCTGAGTCTTGAAAGAAGGCAGGGATTCTAAGAGGAAGAGGTGAGGAGGGAGAACTTTCTAGGTAAGGACATGCAATGCAAAGGCACAGAGACTGTGTTAGTTGTGTGGAAGGTACTTTGTGTAGCCAGTGCGGTTTAATTGTAATGTTTGGATGGGAGTGAAGTGTACGTAGACTAACTTTATAGGAAAGAACATGGCTGTGAAGAGCTTTAAATGCCAAACAAAAGAGTTAATATTTGACCCTGGAGGTAAGATGGAGTCATTGGAGTGTATTCAGTAGATTAGGGAGGTGGCATTGTTATACCTTTGCTTCAGAAAAATCTTTTTGGCAGCTCTGGAGGATGAATTGAAATGAGGAGAGACTTCGAGGTGTAGAAACCACTTAACCTGTTGGAATAGGCCTCATGAGAGATGATAGGGCATATATTAAAGTATCATTCTCAACTCTTCATTCTCACTTGAATCCCACATCTTGTCATTTCTACATTCACATCTCCTACGTGTCCCCTTTTCTCAATTCATGTAGTCACAACCTTAGTTTAGTTCCTCAGCACCTCCTACCTGGCTTAGTGTAATAGCATTTTATCTGGTTGTCCTATGTTAAGCCTACTCCCACTTTAATCCATTCTCTGTTTAGCTGCTAAGGTGATTTTTCAAAATTCTATCTCCAATCATGTAACCTTGTTTACTGAGCTCCAGTGGTTCCCTGTCATCTTCAGGATCAAATATAAAGCTCTCTGACAACATTTAGCTCCTTACTCTACCTAAGATCACTTTCTACATACCTAGTTACTTACATGTTGTCTCAGTTGTTAGAATGTCAGCTTCTTAAGTACAGGGACTGTTTTTTGCCTTTCTTTGTATACTAAGTACATATGCTTACTGGTTCCGGTATGATTGGAGAGAAGGGAAGAAATGGGAAATGTAGAGAAATAGTGAGGTTTTGTGACTGAAGCTCTGTAGTCAGTCAACAAACATTTATCTATTAAGCATTTACTACACCAGGCACCGGTTCCAAGGGCTTAGAATATAAGTAGAAGCAAAAGAAAGACAATTCCTTCCCTCAAGGAATTTACATTCCATTGGGGAAGACAACAAAGGAAGCCAAAAAGGGGTGATGGGGCAGTGTATAAGGTTTAAAGGCATAATGGAGAAATCCAGAAAAGTGCAGACTGGGTGGGAAATGAAGAGGCGTCTGGGCCTTCCTTAAATGAAGGTTCTGGGAAGAGAACCTTCCCTCCCTCCAATCCAAGGTGGGCCTCAGCGGCAGAGGGTATTTCTGAGATGTGAGTTGGAGGGCTGAAGTGATCTTCCAGGATAAATGGTTTCCTGTGGCATAATGGAGAATTCCAAAGACTTACAGCCTGGTAGGAAATGTACAGTAGTACAGTATTGGCACCTAGGTGATGCAGTAAAATAACACTGGGCTTGGAGTCAGGAAGACCTGAGTTCAAATTCAGTCTCAAACACATACTATCTGTGTGACCCTGGACAAGTCACTTGACCTCTCTTTGCTCTACTTTTCTCAATTATAAAATGGGGGAAATAATAGCACTTATCTTTCAGGTTTACTGTGAAGATCAAATGAAATAATATTGGTGAAGCACTTGGCACCAGTATATAAATGTTTATTCCCTTTCCTACGTAGATTTATGAGTCGCTACCCTTTAGAAGTTTATGTTGTCATTCAACAGGCATTTATATAAAAGCGGAATGTGTGTAAAATGGAAATGCAAAGATATATACTATAGCAATAAAATGACAGCTTAATATTTTGAAGGCAGGTTACTTTATATGATATCCATTGTGATTCTTTGAAATCTTAGATGTGGACCAATTGATACTTAGGTTTCACCTTGTCTCTGCATTGAAGTGGAACTAAATTAAGGGTTCAGTATAAGAACTTTTCTCAAAAAAAATTGTGACTTTCTAACAGTAAATCACTATATATATCATCACCATAGGGACTAGCTTTTCTATTATTGCCTGTAGGATGATTCTTCCTTTCAAAGTATTGGCACCTAGAATTGATGTTTAAGGTTTTTGTTAGGGCGAATTGCAGTTCACACTGAATTGGATATTTCCCTCATTTGTTTGTTGAGTTACTGATGTACGGCTTTTAATTTAGGAGAAAATTGATTTTTTTTAATAAGTTAATTTATTTTTAGTTTTCAACATTTATTTCCATAAGTTTTAATTTTTTCTCCCTCCTTCCACTTCCCCTCCCCAAGATGGCATGCAGTCCAATATAGGTTTTACATATGCATCCCTTATTAAACATATTTTCACATTAGTCATATTGTATAGAAGAATTACAATGAATGGGAGTAACCATGAGAAAGAAAAACACAAAACAGAAAAAGAAAATAGTCTGCTTTGATCTGCACTCAAACTCCATATTTCTTTTTCTGAATGTGGATGGCATCCACCATCATGAGTCTTTTGGAATTATTTTAGGTTCTTGCATTGCTGAGAAGAGCTAAGTCTATCAAAGTCAGTCATCGCACACTGTGGTTGTTACTGTGTATGATGTTCTCCTGGTTCGTTCACTTCACTCAGCATCAGTTCATCTAAGTCTTTCCAGGTTTTTCTGAAGTCCACCAGTTCATCATTTCTTATAGCACAGTAGTATTCCATTACATTCATATACCACAACTTGTTCAAGCCATTCCCCAATTGTTGGGCATCCCCTTGATTTCCAGTTCTTGGCACCACAGAAAGAGCTGCTATAAATATTTTTTCACATCTGGGTCCTTTTCCCATTTGTATGATTTCTTTGGGATACAGCCCTAGAAGTGGTTTTGCTGGGTCAAAAGGTATGCACATTTTTATAGTGAGAAAATTGATTCCTAAGTTTATTTTTGGATTAGTAGATTTAAATTTTAATTTAGTTTGAAACCGTTTGGAAAATTGCGCTAGAACTAGATTAGGTTGGGTAAATATTTGTAAATTATTTGGAAAAGTCTGTAAAACCATAAGATTTGTTTTCTTAGGTCTTCCTACTTTTTTTTTTTTGCAGGGGGGAAGGCAGTGCAATTGGGGTTAAGTGACTTGCCCAAGGTCACACAGCTAATAAATGTGTTATGTGTCTGAGGCGGGATTTGAACTTAGGTCCTCCTGACTCCAGGGCTGGTGTTCTACTCACTGCGCCACCTAGCCGTCCCCTTCCTACTTTCTTTAAAGAAAATAGATCTCTCATACAAAGTTACTTCTGGAATTGTTAGTTCCTACAGGTTTTTATGCATGTAAATTAACCAAGCCCATAGTGTTTCAAAGGGTGCATAATTTTGGATGTATTGTTAGGAGGCTTATAGTAACTTCCTTGTTCAGATTCTGTAGTGATCAAGTTCTCTGTAGTTTCACTTTTCTGAACCTAGTTTTTCTGGTTTTTCTATCTTTTAAATACAGGACAGTTAGGGTTGAGATATGTGCCTTAAAGCACCCTATTTCAGAGTAGAGAGTAATCACTTAATTGCATGGTTTATTTTGAATTGTATAAGTTTAAAATTATCTTTATTAAAGAATTTTCTATTTCTCTAGTTTCTCTTTTCTACTCTTCCAACTAAAAAGTTTACAGAATTAACTTCCACTTTGATACTTCCATGGGTCTCTGAGCTTATATTTCCTTTTCTTGTGCAGAAGTACTTTTAAGAACCCATCAGCATCCGTGCAATTCCCATATCCCTCCCCAAATCTCTCATTTAGCAGAATCCACTGACATTCTAAAGACTTTTTCCTCTAGATTAAGAGATTTTTAATCTTTTTTCAATCTTATTAATTTCAAAATAATTTATTTCTTTTGTAATCCTATGTATTTTATGCATTTAAAAACATTATTCTTAGAATGAGTAGACTTCACTATGATGCCAGAAGGGATCTATGACACAAAAAAGGCTAAGAACTTCTAGTAGGTGGAGTGGAATTGGTAGAATTCTAGCATTGTGAGACCTGTATTCTCAGGAAAGTTATGTTGCAGAATGTTTATATCTACCATGCCCTCCCTTCACTGCTCATTAGAGCTCTTGACTGGGATATAGATTATAGAAAGAGTAGAGGGCAATATATTATCTGTAGCTCAAAATTCTTTTTACTAAGTGAAAGTCATTTGTTAAGCTCTTGAATACAGAATATTGCTACGTAATAAAAGAAATGTAAAATATAGGTAAGAAAAGATCTTGTTCTCAGGGAGCTTGCCCGTTTACAGGATGTAGTAATTACAATATAAAATGATACAAGTTCATTAACTAGGCACAAAAGAAAGTCCTGTGGGATGCCCATTACCACCACTATTATTCAACATTGTACTAGAAATGCTAACAATATCAATAAGAGAAACAGTTAATCATTTAAGCAGAATATAAAATAAGCCTATATAAATCATCAGTGTTTCTTTGTATTACCAATAAAGCTCTGCAAGAAGAGATATTTCATTTAAAATAACTGTAGATAGTACAAAATAACTTGGGATAGACAGTGTAAAATACCTGCCAAGACAAATCCAGGTTAATTAATATTTGTATTTATAACACAAAATGCTTTTTATGCAAATAAAGACAGATTTAAATAATTGGAGAAATATTAATTGTTCATAGGCGGACTAGGCCAATGTAATAAAAATTATAATTCGTTCTAAACTAATTTACTTATTCAATGCCATCCCAGTTAAATTGCCAGAAAAATATTTTATTGAGCTAGGAAAAAAATAATAAAATTCTTTTGAAAGAACAAAAGAGCAAGAACATCAAAGGAATCAATGGAGGGAAAATATAAAGGAAGAAGGTCTAAGTAGTACCAGATCTTAAACTGTATTATAAGGCAATAGTTATTCAAACTATCTTGTACTGGCTAAGAAATAGAATGGTTGATCAGTCCAGTACAGTAGGTTTACAATACACAGTAGCAGATGACTATAGTAATATAACCTCATGCTTTGTAAATGTACAGATCTAAGCTTTTGGAATAAGAACTCACTAATTGGTAAAAATTGCTTGGAAAACTGGAAAGCAGTTTGACAGAAACTTAGGTGTAGACAAATATCTTAAACCATTTACTAAGATAAAGTCAAAATGGATATATCACCTAGACATAAAGGGAGATATAGATAAATTAGAGGAGCATGGAATATATTATTTATCAGATTTATGGGTAAGAGAAGACTTTATGAATGAACAAGAGAGTTTGTACGGGAGGAAGTATATAAGAAGAGGAAAGATAAGTTGGGACCAGGCCGTGAAGAACTTTAAATGCCATATAGAGTTTGTATTTGATACTATAGGTAATATGGAACCCTATGAGTTTATTGCTTGGGATGGGAGTGGAGGTGACATGGTAAGACCTTCCCTTCTGAAAAATCACTTTGGTGGGTATGCAGAAAATTATATTAGAGGGGATAGGGAGACCAGTTATGAGGTGGGAATATGTGTAGAGAGATGGGGACATATGGGGGAATTATTATTGAGGTTGAAATGGCAGGACTTGGCAACTGATTGGATATGGGATGAAGCAAGTAGAAGTGAGATGTAGAGGATGAAAAATAGTTTCAAATCTAGGTATCTGGATCAATGATAGTGCCCTAAACAGAAATAGGGACCTTGTATTGGTAAGGAAAACGGGCTCCTTAGCACTTAGTTCAACAAGTGGGCTTGAAGAGTTTGGCTTTTGTTTGCTTTGAGTAATTCAGCTATTTCATTGAATCTTACTAAGTGCTAAGCCCCAGGCCCAAACCCCTATTAGGTGTAAAACCTATGTGGGTGTGGATTGGCAACTAAGGTGGGGCCCAAGTTGGGGCTAACTCCAGGGAGGGCCTAGTTTACATGTCTGAGACAGCAGAGGCTCTTAGACCATGTGGGTTTAAGTCGCCTCTTTGTGATGATTTTAGGTCACGTGGGTGAGTTGCATGTGTGACTGAACCCTGACGCTGACAAAGATATAAAAACCAGAGGTTGGCCTCCTCTTCCTTGGAGCTCTTTGCCACAGCAGTGGTGGCGCGTGACTCTGGGCCAGCCCTTGTTCTGAGCTCCCGGGCTGAACCTAGATGTTGGTAACTATAATCTGTATTGATTCTCTCTGTTGATGTTTGTAATTTGTTTGTAATTTGCTCTGAAGTTCAGGGTGCTGGCTTTTTCCCCTGAACTAAGTGAATGATATTTGTATGCTGAATTAAAGTAAACTTGCCAACCCCTTAACCTTGCTATCCTTATTAAGGCAGATCAAAAGAACCTGTGCTTTGGTGAGTTGCTGGCAGCTTTCTGGGTGCTGGTTGTTGGTGGATCTTGCACCCCCACAGAAGCTGCTAGCCAGATTGTGGAAACAGACCTCTAGAAGAGGGAAAAGCTAAAGGGTGGGGGGAGGGAAGGGTGAAGGATGATAATGAGTTTTGTTTTGGACATATTAAATTTGAGGTGTCTACTAGATAGTCATTTGGAAATATGAAGTTATAGTTCAGGAGAGAGACTAGGGCTTGATATATGCATTTGAGTCTGGAAAGTCAGAAATAGTTAATGGAGTTGGATGGATTAGACAGTTAACAAGAAAGGAGTAAAAGAAATAAAATTTACCTATGGACACTATTTTTGGAAAATTCCAGCCATGCTTCACTTCATTCCTTATGAATGCACTTTACTTATAGTCTCAAAAGTTTTCAGATCTTAAATTCTGAAGGAACTTAAGAAAAAAAAAAAAGACTGCTATTATTGAAGGGAAACTGTTTATGCAAGCCTCCATACTCTCTAGTAGTGTTGCCAATGTTAAAATAAATTCAGTGTTCCTCAGTTGTGTGCAAAAAAAGGTTTGAGATCCACTGGAAAGGGACAATGCACAGCTGACACATGTAAAGGGCTTTGTAAATCTTAAAACATAGAAATATGATCTGGTATTATTATCATGGTTTATCTGACCCTCATTTTCATTCTTTATTATTATTATTATAGCACTGCTTTGTCGTTCTAATCTCTTCTAGTGTAGTTCAGATAGAAATGGTCCTGAGGCAGGTCACTGTAATTGCCATTCTTTTATGTTGGATATTTTGAAAACAAGAGAATAAAATGACTGCTTTTTGTAATTGAACAGAAATATTATTAGCTTGTAAGGTCATCTTACATTGGCTCATTGAAAGTATCTTCATGTCAACTCTTGTAGCAGGTCGGCTCTAGCAGCAGAGAGGATGATGCACTTTATCCTGTTACCACATGGTTTTGATTTCTTCCACGTGGGGTCTTATGTTTTTGCAAGCTTTTCATTCCATGTAGCTTAGAGATTATGAGTATTTGGCATGACAGCATCTATTAAGAACATTGTTTATAAATTTTTATCGATTAATGTCATATCTGGGTGATTGTGGCAGCGGTTTTGTCTATGCTGATCCTCCTCTTACAGCACATTTTATTTCTTGATTTCTGAATATTTCAAGGTCTTCATTTGAAATACAGGCATTTGTTGTCTGTCAGGTTATGAAGTGTAGTGATCATTTGGTATATGATCTAACCATTAGATTTTTTCTTGCTAAGCTTTTGGTAAATGTAAAATTTTTACAACTGTACAGATTGTACAATTTCTATTGCTTCTGTAGCTGGAAACTAACATAATGTCTTAAGGTTTTCAAAGTGGTTTTGATCCTCACAAAATTATGAGGTGTAGGTGCTGCTGTAGGTGCTATTTTACAAATGAAGAAACTCATGCTAAGAGAATTTTAAGTGTCTTTTCTAAGGATCAATACAGCTAGCAATCTTCTGGAAAAGGATTCATACTTTTAATTTTCTGACTTCCAGGACCAGCACTCTAGTCACTGTGCCATCTAGCTGTCTCATCAAGGAATGTGAGTCTTTAAAGATAACCTATCTGTAATTTCTGATGGCTGCGACTTATCATTATTATCATTATTAGCAATAATAGTTCAGTGAAATTCAGATAAAAATGGACCCAAGAAAAGTTACTAGAGTTTTTATTTTTAATGTGTTGTGGACTGTTGTATAGCTGAATAAACTAACAGCTTTTTTTGTGGTTAAAGAATTAGAATATAAATTATTCTTTTCAGGAGTCATTGAAAGCATCCTTGGTACAATACCAGCAGCACACAGGATGGCAGGGATGATATGTACCTCATTTAATTCACATATTTTTTTTTCTGTTGTCTGTATTTTAAAGTTGTTGTTCCATGCAGCTTGTAAATTGAAAATATTGGGCATGACATTCTCCGTTAAAAAAACATCGTTCTTAAGTTTGTGTGGATCATTGTTGGTAGTTTTTATCATTTCTTTGATGATATGGGCTCATGAAGGATAACTTCTGTAATTTTTGGTGGAAAAATTGCCTTCGGAATCTCTACATTTCCACAAACAACTGAATGATTCAGCCTTTTTGTTATGTGTTCTTTACCAATGTTTTGACCAAGTTGATGCAGATATCTCTGTAGAAAGACCTTTTTTTCCCTGTTTGTTAAAACTTATATCAGTCTTACTATTTCTTTTTGGTGGAAAAGTATTAATTTTTCTATAGCTCCCTTAGGGTATTGGGCTGTGTTTTGTTAATATTGTGCAGGTTTATTTTTGGAATACTTTCCAGATCTGTTATGGTCCATTTTATAGTTTTCAAAGTATATATTAAGACTGATACAGCATGGGTGTTGATTGCTTTCTTACTCACCTTTGATTTCAGGAGGCCAGTTAAGTCTTAATATTCATCCATAGCCTTCTCCTTAATATTATTTTTTTTATTATGAACTTGAGTATATTGTCATTCAAAATTAGAGTAGAGTTTTGGAGTGAGTGGCATGTAGTAATACTAGGATGGGTCAAAATAGTCTATTAATAAGAGCCTATAACAATATAGGAGGGTATGAACAAAAATTCAGAGATAAAGTCCTGTTCAGACTTCTTAGCCCCTCTGTCTGAGGGGCAGTATATATGGGATATTGGTCCAGGCTGTCAGTGGATTGTGGGCTCAGATTGAAGGCCAAGATCAATCAACTAGGGTAGGGGTGAGGAACCTGTGGCCTCGAGGCCACATGTGGCATTCTGGGTTCTTGAGTGTGGCCTTTTGACTGAGTCCAAGTTTTACAGAACAGATCCTTTAAAGGGGATTCATTTTGAATTTTACAGAGAAGCTTGTAGCTTCACTTGAGTTTCATTATATTAACTATGCCTAAGCTTCAGTTTCTTGTTTGATTCTTTTTTTTTTTTACTGAAGAATTTTTTTATTTTATTTATTTTTTTAAATTTATTTTTAGTTTCAACATTCATTTCCACAAGATTTTGAGTTACAAATTTTCTCCCCATCTCTATCCTCCCCACCACCCCAAGATATCATGTATTCTGATTGCCCCTTTTCCCAGTCTGCCCTCCTCTCTATCACCCCACTCTTCTCCCCCCATTCCTTTTCCCCTTACTTTCTTGTAGGGCAAGATAGATTTTCATACCCCATTGCCTGTATATCTTATTTCCCAGTTGCATGTTAAACAGTTTTTTTAACATTTGTTTTTAGAACTTTGAGTTCCAAATTCCCTTCTTTCCTCCCCACCCATCCTCCTTGAGAAGGCAAGCAATTCAATATAGGTTATACATGTATTAGTATGCAAAACATTTCCATAATAGTCATGTTGTGAAAGACTAACTATATTTCCCTCCACCCTATCCTGTCCCACTTTATTCAGTTTTCTCCTTTGACCCTGTCCCTTTTCAAAAGTGTTTGCTTTTGGTTACCTCTTCCCCCAATCTGCCCTCCCTTCTACCATCTCGCCCCACCAACTCCCCCCCCCCCACGTTCCTGTAGGGTAAGATACCCAATTGAATGTGTATGTTATTCCCTCCATAAGCTATATCTGATGCGAGCAAGATTCACTTATTCTCTTTCACCTATCTCCTCTTCCCTTCCATTATAACAACTTTTTCTTGCCACTTTTATGTGAGATAATTCACTTCATTCTATCTCTCCCTTTCTCTTTCTCCCAATACATTCCTCTCTCACCCATTAATTTTATTTTTTAGGTATCATCCCTTCATGTTCAACTCATCCTGTGCCCTCTGTCTATATATATATGTATATTCCCTTTAGCTACCCTAATACTAAGAAAGGTCTCATGAGTTACAAATATCATCTTTCCATATAGAAATGTAAAGAAAACAGTTCAACTTCAGTAAGTTCCTTATGATTTCTCTTTTCTCTTTACCTTTTCATGCTTCTCTTGATTCTTGTATTTAAAAGTAAAATTTCCAATTCCATTCTGGTTATTTCATCAAGAATGCTTGAAAGTCCTCTATTTCATTGAAAGTCAATATTTTGCCCTGAAGTATTATACTCAGTTTTGTTGGGTAGGTGATTCTTGGTTTTAATCCTAGCTCCTTTGACCTCCTGAATATCATATTCCAAGCCCTTCAGTCCCTTAATGTAGAAGCTGCTAGATCTTGTGTTATCCTGATTGTGTTTCCATAATACTTGAATTGTTTCTTTCTGGCTGCTTGCAATATTTTCTCCTTGACCTGAGAACTCTGGAATTTGGCTGCAATATTCCTAGGAGATTTCTTTTTGGGATCTTTTTCCAGAGGCAATCAGTGGATTCTTTCAGTTTCTATTTTACCCCCTGGCTCTAGAATATCAGGGCAGTTTTCCTTGATAATTTCTTGAAAGATGATGTCTAGGCTCATTTTCTGATCATGGCTTTGGTAGGCCAATAATTTTTAACTTTTCTCTCCTGGATCTATTCTCCAGGTCAGTGGTTTTTCCAATGAGATATTTCACATT
>CM053624.1:131845265-131862749 GCA_028646595.1 Phalanger gymnotis
GTAGTATTTTCTTCAGTGGTCTTTTGGACCTCCTTTTCCATTTGGCTAAATCTGCCTTTCAAGGCATTCTTCTCCTCATTGGCTTTTTGGAGCTCTTTTGCCATTTGAGTTAGTCTATTTTTAAGGTGTTGTTTTCTTCAGTATATCCAGCTGCTAAGTTTCTAGGGCCAAATTTGAACTCTGGTCTTCCTGATTTCCCATCCCAGTGCTCTATTCATTGTGTTACCAGCTACCTCTTCAAGGAGGCCAGTGTCACTAGATGGCAAAGGTATATAGGAGTGAATTAGGGTATGAAGACTAGAAAGGTAGAAAGGTGAAGGGAGAGGGGGAACAATTTCTGAAGGGCATTAAAAGTCAAAGTTGATCCTGTTGAGGATACAAAAGCAGAAATGAAAAATTGGCCCACTCTTCCAGAAACTTACTTTTATTTGTTTGTAAACAGATGATACAAGATCATTTGAGGACACCTACAGACCCTGGTGGCTAAGGAAATCTGTGGCATTTGAGCCCAACTTTGAAGGAAGCTAATGATTCTGAAAGGAGGTAGTAAAGGAAAGCATTTTATGGGTGGAATGTGCTTGAAACATAGAATTACCGAATCAATCAATTAAACAGCAAGCATTCATTAAACACCTACTAGTGCCAAGCACTGTGCTAATTTTTGCAGATGAAGAAAGGCAAAAATAAACAGCCCCTAACCCCTGCCAGGACTATTATAAACTTATAGTTGAGGGACACAGCATGGACATAAATGCAAGAGAGATACAAGATAATTTTGATAAAGAGAAGTACTACAGCCTGGAGACATTTAAAGTAAAGAGCTTATAATGTGAAATAAGTCTTGAAAGATAGCCTGGAGCTGACTTGTAGAGAGCTTTGTTTTTAAGTTTTAATTACTATCTTTTGTTTCTACATCTCAGTAATTTCCCAATATATTTCTTCTGAGGGATATAATGAGATAATGGGCCTCAGTGGATAGGAGCAGTTTTCAAAAGAAGAAATGGGAATATGAACATCCGTAATAAAGATTGCCTCAAATTACTGATAATAATAGTGAAATTAAAATTAAAACATCTCTGAGATATTTTACCTTATATCTTGAAAATTGACAAAAGATTGGACAAGTCAGTTTTAGAGAGGTTATAGAAAGATAAGCACACTGTTGATGGAGCTATGAATTGGTCTAGCCAGTTTGGAAAACAGTGCTAAGAAAGTACCTAAAATGTCCTTACCCATAGATCTCGAGGCATATCTAAAGAAGTCAAAAATAGAAAGGTCCCAGAACCCCAAAATATCAATAGCAGCAGTCTTTCTAATAGCAGCAGATTGGAAACAAAATAGATAATAATCATTGGTTGGGAAAAGGCTAAACATTATGATTTAAATATAGTGGAGTATTATTATACTATAAGAAACATTGAATATGGAGAATATAGAGAAGCCTGAGATTTATATAAATTGATGTAGAGTGAAGTAAGCAGAACCAAGAAAACTAGGTGCAATGATTATAACAATTTAAATGGAAACAAAAAGAATTCTAAACTGAATGCTTTGTAATTATGACTGAGCTTGATCCCTAAGAAGAGGTGAGAATGTACGCTCCCTCTCTTTCCAAATGTGGGGAACAGTGGGTATGGAATGCTGCATATACTGTTGGACTTGATCAATACTTTTTGGTTTCCCTCACTACTTGGCACAGTGGATAGCGCGTTAGACTTGGAGTAGGGAGACCTACATTTTAACCTTGCCTCAGATACTTAGTAACTAGCTGGGTGATTCTCTGCAAACTCTCTGTCTTACTTTCCCCATCTGTAAAATGAGGATAACCACAGCACCAATCTCACAGGGTTATTGTGAGGCTGAAATGAGTTAATATATACAAAGGGCTCTGTAAACCTTAACATGCTATCTAAATCCTAGCTATTATTATTTTGCCCAACTGTTTTTTTCTTCTTTGTTGTAGAAGGCTTTAAATACCAAGTTGAAGAGTATATTTTTTCTTAGAGACAATAGTGAGCCATTGAAGATTCTAGGAAGATTATTTTACCAGTGCTGTAGAGAGTGGATTGAAGAAGGGAGATGCTAGAAGCTTAGAAATCAATAAGGGGACTGTTAAAAAGTCTGTTTGAAAAGTTATATCTTGAACCACATGATGGCCTTGTGAGTTGAGAAGGAGTAGTACATGCAGAAAGATGTCATGGAGTCAGTATTAATAAGGTTGGGTAATTGGAAATGAGAGTGATTGTGAGAGTTGAAGATTATTGAGATTAGGAAGTGGAATGACTGAAAAGATGATAGTGCCATTTGTAGGGGGAATATGATGAATTCTGTTTTGGATATGTTAGAAAGTGAATTTACTAAAGAACTGACTCAATGAATTCCCTCCCTTAGTATGTTTAAAGCACAGTTTACATCATGGAATGTTAAAAGTCTGGACAGAACTTGAAACACTATTGTCTGACTTCCTATATGCAGTTAACTACAGTGAGATCTAGTGGGAGTTGCTGAACGTTTGCACCTCAGTTCCTTCACTACGAATTTGATTTCACTTTAAGTTACGTTTGTAGCTACATTAATTTAAAGTAAAGACATGGTAGCAGATTAACCCAAAGTCATAAATTCACTCTGCTCTGGAAAGGATATTGCAGCCCTGTGGAACTGTCCTTAGCTGGGAAGATTTGAGATATGAAAGTAGAATCATGGTACTACTTTGGTCTATACGGGAAGAGAATGGAAGATATTGGATCTAACTGGATCTCATCTCTTTTCCCCTCCTACTTCCATGTTAGAGGTATGAGGGTGCTGGCTATTCTATGATATATGAGATCCCTGACATTGCCACAGTAAGTCGTCATAGGATCATATATTAGAACTGGAAAGGAACTTCAGAGGTCATCTAGTCCACCCTCATTATGTAAATAAGAAAACTGAGGCCCCACAATTCATTTTCTACAACTCCTAAAGTGATTTTCATAAAACATAGGATTTAACGTAATTTTTCTACTCATTTAAATACCAATGGCTCCCTATTGCCTTTAGTATATATTAAAAAAAAAATTCTGTTTGGCTTTTAAGTCCTTCTTATCTGGCTCCAACCTACCTGTTCAACTTCATTATACGTTTCCCTTTTTTGCACTCTACATTCCAGCCAGACTGGCCTTTTTTCTTTTCCTCACACATTATATTCCACCTCCTGACTCCATGACTTTTCACTCTTATGTCCATGTGTGGAATGTACCCCCAAATTCAGCTCATATGCCACTGTTTATGTGAGATTTTTTCTCATTCTCCTCCCTGTTGTTAGTGCCCTTCACCACAATTTTTTTCATTTATTTAATAATATATTTTAAAATATGCTTATGCAGTTTTCTTTTTCAATAAATTATAAGGTGCCTGAAAACCAAGAGTTTTTGATATTTGTCCTTGTATCCCCAGCAACCAGCTTAGTGCCCTCCCAACATTTATCATTTTACTTTTTTGTCACATTAGCCATTTTGATAGGTATGGGGTATCACCTCAGAGTTTTTTAAATTTGTATTTCTCTAATCAGTCGTTGTTTAGAATGTTTTTTTCATATGACCATAGCTAGCTTTGATTTGTCTGAAAACTGCCTGTCCATATCCTTTGAACATTTATCAATTGGGGAATGATTTGTATTTTTATAAATTTGACTCAGTTCTCTAAATATTTGAGAAATGAGGCCTTCATCAGAGATACTTATTACAAAAAATTTCCCCCAGTTTTCTGCTTTCCTTTTAATTTTGGTTGCATTGGTTTTGTTTGTACAAAAACTTCTTAATTTTATATAATCGTAGTTATCTGTTTTATATTTTGTAATGCTCTGTATTTTCTTTGATTCTAAATTTTTTTTCCTCCTCCATAAATCTGACAAACTATTTCATGCTCTCCTAATTTCCTTATGGTATCACCCTTTGTAGATCATGTACCCATTTTGACCTTATTTTGGTATGCAGTGTGAGATGTTGTTCCACCCCTAGTTTTTGCCATACTGTTTTCTAGTTCCCAGCAGTTTTTGTCAAACATTTTTGTTCCAAAAGCTTCAATCTTTGGGTTTATCATATACTAAGTTACTGTTGTCATTTACTATAATGTAATGTGTGCCTAATCTATTCCACTGATCCACCACTTACACCACTCTGTTTCTTAGCCAGTACCAGATTGTTTTGATAATTACCACTGATATCTGATATGGCTAGACCACCTTCCTTTACATTTTTTTCATTGATTCCCTTGATATCCTTAATCTTTTGTTCTTCCAGATGAATTATATTATTAGCTCTATAAAATAATTTCTTCGGTATTTTTTGATTGAGATAGCTCTGGATAAATAGATTGATTTAGGCAGAACTGTCATTTTTATTACATATGCTCGGCTCACCCATGAGACTTTATTTGTATGAAAAGTGTTTTGTAATTGTCTTCATATGTAGTTCCTGGGTTTGTCTTACTATGTAGATAGACTCTCAAGTATTTTATATTGTCTCTAAGTATACCATCATATCATCTGCAAAGAGTGACAGTTTTTGTTTTCTCATTGCCTGTTCTAATTCCTTCAATTTCTTTTTCTTCTCTTATTGCTATAGCTAACATTTCTAGTATAATGAATAATAGTAGCAGTGTTTATCTTATACATTTTAACAGAGAAAGTCAAAGACAAATTTGTCTTAAAGAGCTTAGGAGTGGCAGCTAGGTGGTGCAGTGAGATGAGCCCCAGCCCTGGAGTCAGGAGGACCTGAGTTCAAATGCGGCCTCAGACACTTGACACACTTAACTCCAATTGCCCTGCTTTCCCCCCTCCAAATATACACACACACACACAGAGACCAAAAAAAGAGCTTATAAACCATCTTTGTTTTCTAAATTACCAAGGTTTTTAAAAAAATATTTTATAATTTATGCAAATCTACAAAAATCTTAATATATTTTAGGTATATATGTTAACGGGGGGAGGTATCTGTTAATGATACTTCTTAATAATTTTGGCAATAAATGCTGTCAAAAATAAAGTGTGTGATAGACAGTCCCTGTTAGGTGTTATTTGCATCTCTAGTGCCTTCTTTATTAGCTTGGTCCTAATGATTCATTCCAGCATGATTTTATATAGACAGCTATTGATTATTTGTGCTTCTGACATTCATATGGCATTTTCTGCTGTCAAACCATGCCCTTACTCTGGAAACTTTTCTCATTTTTTTCCAGTTTTTATAATTTATTATCAATTCACTTCTTTGCTCCCCCTGGCCCTTTATCCTACCTAGATTCTCAGTAACCAGTGGGCATGTCTGGTCATTTCACAGTTAACTATGTTATTGTCTACATTGCATGTGATCTTTTTTGGCTCTCCAGATCCTTAGTGCCTATTGGTCCTAATCACATAATTACAGTTGGATTAGATTGTTAAGGGAACCCTTTTAAATAAGCAGAAAAATATGGCAATTGCAAAATAGGCTAGAGTCAAAAGGATAAATTGAGGTGAAGTGGAATATGAATGTGATTGAAACATTCTGACTTCAAGTCAGGTCAGGTCAGCAGGCATTTATTAAGTACACTGTGCTAAGTGCTGGGGATACAAAGAAAAGCAAGAGACCGTTCTTGCCCTTCAAAAATCTCACAATCTAATAGAGAGAAAACCTGACCAAAAAAAAAATGCCAAAACTACTTATAAACAAGATGTTGTTATTTAGTCATTTGTCATGACTGACTCTTTGTGATTCCATTTAGGGTTTTCTTGGCAAAGATATTGGAGTGGTTTGCCATTTCCTTTTCCAGCTCATGAAGAAACTGAGGAAAACAGGATTAAGTGATTTGCTTCACTCAGCTAGTGTCTCAGGCTGAATTTGAACTCGGGTCTTACTGACTCCAGGCCCAGCTCTCTACCCATTGCAACCACCTAGCTGCCCCACATTAGTATATTGCTTGTTAATTGATTAAAGAGCTGAGGTAGGACTGAAATTCAGATTCTCTGTCTCCAGACACACAAGATATATTCAGTATAAGCTGGAGATAATCAATAGAGAGAAAGCACTAGTATTAAAGTGGATCAGGAAAGGCTTCTTGTTGAAGGTGAGATTTTTTTCTGGTACTTACAGGAAGCCAGGGAAGCTAGGAAGAAGAGGAGGGAGAGAATTCTAGCCATGTGAGACAGACATTGAAAATGTCCTGAGTTGAGAGATGAAGCATCTTGTTTGAGCAACAGCAGTATCATTGGATCTCAGAGGACTTGGATGAGAGTAAGGTGAAAAAAGACTGTGAAGGCAAGAAGGGGCCAGATTATGGAGGACTTTGAAAGCCTAACAGAAGGTTTTATATTTGATTCTAGGGGGTGATCAGTGGCTACTGAAGTTTTCTGAAAGGGGGTAGTAGTGAAATGGACATGTAATTCTTGTCTGAGACCTCTCATAAATTCTTTATAGGGGATCCACCAGCATTCTGGAAGCCTTCTGGAATCCTTCATATTACAAGGGCACAAATGTATCACATAGGATATCTTTCTGTTAATACCTGCAAATTGTGGTATTATGATTTACAGCCATGTACCTTCAACAGAATAATACTGTTTTTAAAGTAGAAGGGAGGCATCTTGTTTCCAAGCCTAAAGTAGGGTCTTTGAAATTTGCAAAATTTTCCAAATGTAACTCACTATATTTTTCTCATTTTGTTCACTTCTGCACCTAGCTCATTTCCATGTATAGTATACATATGGCCATCCAAAACATGTTTGTATTGACGAAGCAGCTCAGTGGGACTGTCTATCCAACTGATTGTCCTAGTCTGTACTATAGGCATTCTTTAGCCTCTTGCTTTTTCTTTTGTGGAATATTAGGCCGAACTCTTGAGGGACTGTAGGTCTCATTTATGAAGTTCTGCAATGTTGATAAAACATGTCATTGACAAATAAGCAACTCAAGGAAGAGATTTCATCAACTATATGGAATCCTTATTTCACTTACACTCTGCTGGTCATTCTCCATGATTGGGAAACATTTTTGGCAGGCATTTCCATTTGATTCCCTTGTTAATGTTAATGCTCAGAAGATGGTGAACTAAAATGATTTCTGTTGTCTTTTAAGGACCATTGAGTTTTAGCATGGGAGACACTTTTTTAGAGGAGAATCTTTGACTACACTTTTTCTTTTTTAAAAAATATACTTGGGTTTTTTCCCAATTGCACATAAAAAAATTTTTGCAACGTTCATTTTTAAAAAAACTCACTTTCAAATTCCCTTCTCTCCATCCCCTCTCCCCTCCTGGAGATGGTAAGCAATTTGATAATAGATTATACATGTGTAATGATGAAAAACATATTTCCATATTAGTCATGCTATAGAAGATAACACAGACCAAAAATTTAAAAAACCCGATAAAGTGAAAAATAGTATGCTTTGATCTACATTCAGGCTCCAGTTCTTTACCTGGAGGCAGATAGCACTTTTCATCATGAATCCTTTGGGATTGTCTTGGATCATTGTAGTGCTCACAGTCTTTCATAGTTGATCATTGTACAGTACTGGTGTTACTGTGTGCAGTGTTCTCTTGGTTCTACTCAGTTCACTCTGCCTCGGTTCATATAGATCTTTACAGGTTTTTCTGAAATCATCCTGCCGATCATTTCTTATAGTACAATGGTAGTACATTATGAACATATGCCATAACTTCTTCAGCCATTCCCCCCCGTTGATGGACATCCCCTCAATTTCCAATTCTTTGCTGCCACAAAAAGAGCTACTATAAATATTTTTATATAAATAGGTGTCCCCCCCTCCCCCGCTTTTTTTTGTCTTCAGGATATAGATCTTATAGTCGTATTGCTGGGTCATAGAGCACACACAATTTGGCCATATTTCCAAATTGCTCTCCGGAATGGTCGAACCAGTTCACAACTCTACCAACAGTGCATTAGTGTCCCAGTTTTCCCACATCTCTGCCAACATTTAGCATTTTCTTTTCTGTCGTATTAGCCAATCTGATAGGCATGAAGTGATACCTCAGAGTTATTTTAATTTGCATTTCTGTAATTAATGGTTTTTTAGAACATTTTTTTATATGACTGTAGATGGCCTTGATTTCTTCATTTGAAAACTGCATATTCATATTCTTTGACCTCCAAGTCCTTTAATATAAGGGCAGGGTGGAGAGGAAGATAGAGGCAAATGCTGAAGTCAAAATGGAGAATTCCATGTGTGGAGGAGAATGAAATATAGTGCATCTAGTCATGGAGAGTGGATAGACAGTGATTTAGTGTCTTCTGGTGAGGAAATCAGATTTCTATTTATGCAAGAAAATGGAAGGACTATGAGAGGAAGTGATGCTACTAGGAAGGGCAGTTTCTTAACAATGTGAGACTTCCAGAAGGCAGAGTGGTATAATAGGTGGAGGGCTGAGATGAATGGGGATGGAAGGAGTGATGAGTGATAGTCAGGGAAGGAATTTTTTCATCTAGTCCAGAGGTTCTTTTCTTTTTTGTCATGGACCCTTTTGACAATCTGGTGATGCCTATTGGCCTCATTCTTGGAATAATTATTTTAAATACACAAAATAAAGTACATAGAATTACAGATGAAACCAGTTATCAAAATATAGTTATCAAAATATTTTTAAAAATTTACAGACCCCTGAAATTTGTCTCTTGATTTCTTTAGGGTACCTGGACCCTAGGTTAAAACTCTATCATAAGTATCTCACAGGGCAGAGAGTTCTATAAAATAAGGAATAATTTTTCTTACTAACAAATAGTCGCCTGATAGTTATTCCACATTTAGCCTGGCCTATAACAAATTATTTTTCTTTTTAAAAATTTAATACTTAAAAATACAGCCTAATTTCTTGACCTTCTCTTGAGAATAATTTGTTTACTGTTACCCTGTCCATGATAGTCTCACTATTTTAATGAGTCATTTAAATAAGTTATGTGTTTAATTCCAATATCTGATCTTGGTCTGCTATTACCTTGTCATGTGATATGCCATGAGACTGAGCTGTGATAAATTCTCACTTGACTATTAACCCTGCCTCTTAAGTTTCTGAGCAATAGCTTAGAGGCAAAAATTCCAAACAAATCTCTTTATCTTCTCACTTCATGCCATCTACACCCAATGAATCTCATTAATTAATAAATGAACAACTATTTCAATAAATGAAATTGCTGATCTGAACTTTTTATAATTTCCTTTCTTCACCTTTTTTATTGCAAGTCATAGCTTTATTTTTTTAGTGCCACCGTTTGTAAACTATGAAAGTGTTTTATGATTTTGAAAAATTAAATCTTTTTTCTAATTTTAAGTTGTCAAAGTAGGACTGTTATTTTCAAATTCTTGTTCATAGTTTGGCTTCTTCTGTTATATTTGATCTTTGTTCCCCCTCATGTAGCATCAGAAAGAATGCAAATGAAGCCACTGGAGAATATTAATGACATAAATTATTAAGAATTTCAGTACTATAGGCATAAGAAGACTTAGAATCTGAAAACATGTGATGAACTTTTATTTACTAACAATTTGACTTTTATGTACTTATGAAGGATACATAATTTTCGATTTGTAGGTGACATGGTAAATAATGGAATTTCTGCAGGGGGAGGGATGAGAAAAAGTAGTATTCAAGAAAATTTTTGAAAACCTTCCTCTCCTTTGGGCACCACCATCCTTTCAGACTCCCAGGGGCATAACTTTGGTACTATCTTACTCCATTTATCTGATTGATTGTTAAATCTTATTTACCTCCATAAAAATCTGTCACTTGACTGTCTCTACCTGCTCACATGGCCACCATCCATTAGATTGTAGGCTCCTTGAGGGGAGGGCCTTTTTGCCCCTTTTTGTATGCCCAGTACTTAATTAATTGCAAAATACCTGGAAATTAATAGGCATTTAATAAATGCTGGTTGATTGAAGAACAGAGAGAAAGCCACTGTGGGTGAATTTTAGAGGCAGGAAGGTGCAGTAATGTAATGAGGGTGCAGTTAGACTTTAAAAGCTAAATAAGTGGGGCTTTACATTTTAATCTAGAGGCAATAGGGAAACCACTGAAGTTCATAGAGCATAGGTATGACAGAGTCTAAGTTTAAGGAAAATTATTTGGACAGCTGTGTGGAAGAAGGACTTAAGTAGGGAGAGACTTGAGGCAAGGAAACTGAGGCCACTGCAATAATCTAAGCAAGAGTTGATGCGGGCTTAATCCAAGATGGCAGTTGTGTGAGGAGAGAAAAGGGTTCTGAAACAAGTGGTACTGTAGAGGTTGAAATGGCAATATCTGGCAAATGATTAGCTAGGTGGGCCAAGGGAAAGTGAAGAGTCAAAGAAAACACTGAGGTTGTGAACTTGGGACACCAGATGAATGGTGGCACCTTCTGCATGAATTACAGAAGCTTGGATGCAGGGGCATTTTGAAGGCAAGATAAAGAGTTCTGTTTTGAATATTGACTGAATAATCTCACGGGGTAATAAATTTTGGACTTTTCAGAAGTTGTTGTGAGGAAAGTGGTTGGTAGACCCCAAAGTGCTTTATAAGAATGTCAGCTATTATCCTTTATTATTTTCTGGACAGCTGCCCTGTTTTTTTTCTGCTTTTGTCTTGATCTCTATCACCACCTACCTATTAGACATTTTGAAGTGTATGTCTCCCAAACTCATTAAATCTCCCCACTCATACACCCACACCCAACCTACCTTTTTACAAACTTCTAATTCCCTAGAGAACACTACTAGTCAGCCTTACTCAGAATCAATCACCTTGCTCCCTTTCTTTCCATAGATTTCTCTGTTCTGGGGGCAGCTAGGTGGTGCAGTGAGTAGAGCACCAGCCCTGGAGTCAGGAGTACCTGAGTTCAAATCCAGCCTCAGACATTTGATACATTTACTAGCTGTGTGACCTTGGGCAAGTCACTTAACCCCAATTGCCCTGCCTTCCCCCCTGTAAAAAAAAAAAAGATTTCTCTGTTCTGACTCAAAACATCTCTTGCATCTGTCTCCTTCTCTCCCCTCGCATGGCCACCACCTTAGTTAAGGAAGGCCTTCTTCATCTTCGCTCTGGACTGTGGAGAGTAGCTTCCTAACTGATCTTCCTGGCCTCAAATCTCTTCAGTCCATTCTCCAAACAGCTGCCAAAACGATATTGCTCGAGTTAAATACAGAGAACTCCGGCATTTCAGTCTCTTTAGCCTTAGTACACAATTATTCCCATTTCCACATTGTGCATGAGAGGCAGATTGAGAAATGCATAGCACTTTGTCTCTAGTGGATATATCTATCTATACACTAGCTATTTGCTCATGTCTGAACACACTTTCTCCTCACTTTTGCCTCTTTGGATACCTAATTTTCATCAAAACTCAACTCTACAAAAACTTTTGCTGTGCCAAGTACTGGAAATATAAAGAAAGGCAAACCTAGTCAAGCAGCTCATTCTGATTAATGGAGGAGACGGTATGTAAACAATTATATATAGACAAGTTACAAGATAAATTGAAAATTTATCAACAGAGGGAAGAAAATAGAATTAAAGGGGAACAGGAAAGGCTTCCTGAAGAAGGTGAGATTTTAGCTGGTACTTAAAAGCAGTTGGGCAGCCACCTAGCACAGCGGATTGGACTAGGAATCAGGAAGACTCATCTTCCTAAGGTCAAATCTGACCTCAGACATTTACTAGCTGTGTGATTCTGGAAAAGTCATTTAACCTATTTGCCTCAGTTTCCTTGTCTGTAAAATGATCTGGAGAAGGAATTGACAAATCATTCTAGTATCTTTGTGTGCGCCCCCCCCCCCCCCCGCAAAAAAAACCACACCAAAACAAAACCAAAAAGGGGGTCATTAAGCTTTGGATACAGCTGAGATGACTGAAAAACAGCAACACATAAAGGAAGTCAGAGTAGCCAAGAGGTGAAGAGAAGGGAGAACATTCTAGGTATGGGGAGACAATAAAACTGCCTGGAGTTTGGCAGATGGAGTGTGCTATTTGAGGATTATCAAGTAAGTAATTGTCACTGTATCATAAGAGTACATAGAGAGATGGAGATACAAGGCATAAAAAGACCGGAAAGGCGTAGGGGTAGGCTATGAAAGAATTTGAATGGCAAACAGGATTTTATATTTAATTCTGTGGAGTGATAGAGAGCCACTGGAGCATATTGAGTAGGAGGGGAGTGATATGGTCAGCCCTGCACATTATATAGGAAGATCACTTTGACAGCTGAGTAGAGAATGGACTGGAGTGGGGAGAAACTTAGAGTAGGGACACCAACCAGCAGGCTGTTACAGTAGTCCAGGCATGAAACGATGAGAGGCCTGCATTAGGGTGGTGACAGTGTCAGAGGAGAGAAGGGAACACATGAGAAATGTTGAGATAAAAATCAGCAGGCCTTGGCAACAGATTGGATATGAAGGGGATGGTGGTGACACCTAGGTTGTGAGCCTGGGTAACTAGGAAGGTGGATGGTGCTTGGCAGGACAGAGATAATGAGTTCAGTTTTGAACATGTTGAGTTTCATTAATATGGCAGTGGGGCATCAAGTTCTAGATGTCTTCTAGGCAATTGTAGATGTGAGACTGGAGGCTGGCAGAGAGGTTAGGGCTGTGTAAGTTACTTGATAATTATCTGCATAGTTGTGAATATTTGAATCCGTGGAATCTCATGAGAGAAAACCCTTAGTAAAATAGAGTGAAAAAAGAGCTTAGGATAGAACCCTGTGGGATATCCAGGTTGTCTGTATTAGTGATGGATGAAGTTTCAGCAAAGGAGACTGGGAAGAAAGTAGACATTTCCTTGATAAACATAGATATTGTCTCTCTTGATATTATCGAAGCTCCTTGAGGACGGAGACTGTCTCACATGTTGCTTTGTATCCCATCATGTAACTAGCAAATAGGTGCTTCATAAATACTTGTTGATTGACTGATTTGATGTTTCTAAACTGAAAAATCCTAGTATTTTTATTCTGTCCACATACAGGTGTCGTCTCCCTCCCCACCTCCCTCCCCAGCCAATTTCTTTGATCATTTTAGTTTTCATTTCTAAGCCTTCTCCTGATGCTGATGGGTGGATATTAAGATCTTTTCTTATTCTGTGTTTCTGTGGTTCTTTATTTTCTTAGGTCCAAAAAATCACTAGTGTACTCTGTTTCTTTTTAAGGAAACTCAGACAACCCTTTTATTTTATTTTTCTATTTTAATTTTTTTTTGGTTCAAATTTCTTTTTAAGGAAACTCAGACAACCCTTTTATTTTATTTTATTTTTTATTTTATTTATTTATTTTTTTTTTTGGTTCAAATTTTGTCTTTAGTAGACAACACAGAGTAAACTTTTGGCTCTACTTTTCTGGTTTAATTTTTTTAAAAATCTGACCATATCTATTTCTCTCTTCTATGATATTTTAGCATCTTGTATTTAATAATTTTCTTTTTATTCCTCCATCTAGTGATGTTCAGTGACTGTTTCTGAATCCCTAACTAGAAATAATGATTTTCAGGAAAATTACAAGCACTGTTGAAAAACTTATTTGCACATTTTCTCAGGATGTGAACAATCATACACAATCTTAGGATGCATTTTGTGGCAGAAGAATTAGACAAATGCTACTCTTTCCTAGAAAAAGTTTGCAAGCAAAGAATTGCAAATAAAATGTGGAAAGCACTGAGGACAAAGTACATTGAAGTACATTTTAAGATAACTTTCAATGTATTTAAATAATGAGCAAGGGTCAAGTAAGGGCATAAGAGAAATTTTTGCTCACAAAAAGGAAGTAATCAGTAAATTTTATGTTTCCTGTAATATATAGGGCTCTTCTCAAACACCTTAACCTTATAGTTCCTTAGTCCTTTTGTCTTGGATCTTCCCATTATTTGTAAATGTGCCATGATTTAAAGCAATGAATGAAAAATAAATGAGAAAAAATATTTGGCATTCCTTTATTTGATCATAGCTTTTGATCATTTCTTTTCTCCCTGTGACTTAACCATCCAAAACCTATTCTCCAACCTCATCTTAACCTCCAATCACTTCGCCTTTCAACACTTTTTTGGGCCATTATCCCTGCCTTGATTTTTTCTCTTTCCAATCCTGACACCTTAATTAACTCCGTACTGTCCTTTATTCTGGAATAGCTTGCCCCCTTGTCCTGTCATCTCTCATCCTTTTCCAAACCTCAGCCCTGTATTAACTCCCATGTGTCTCCTTATCTCCTTTTTATAAGCTCCTAAACCCAACTGGAGAAACTTATTATACAACGAAACTTATTGGGTCTATTGTGGTCTCACAACAGGAAGATAGTCATTTTTTTTTTCTGCTGTAATTGATTGGCTGTCACACTTCCATTAGAGGATATTCCAAAACTTTTCTTATCTCTAGTCCTCTTATATTCCCACACATACTCATAGTTGAGGACAACACCTCTTATTACTATTTTTTTTTTTAAAAGAGCTCCCTTCCCCCCCCCTCCCTGCCTCCCCTTTTTAATCTCAAAGTTCCTGGCCATCTACCACCACTCTTTCCTCCTTTACTTTAGCCTGTGATGAGGTGGCCCCTTTCCTTGACAAAGCCAGCTCTTCTACTTGTGCCCATTGTCTTATCCCTCCCATCTTGTGATAGAGATTGCAATTGCAATCCTTATCTACTGGTTCCTTCTCTCTTCAGTAAAATATATCCTCTCCTCAAGCTAATGCCCTGTATTTCTCTTAATCAGCAAAAGTCCTAGCAAGGACAACCCTCTTAAAAGCTTAATTCAGAGAATATTATTTATTGTAATTATTTCATAAAGCTTTTCTTCTTTTTTTTAGTCCCAGAAATCCTGGATAGAAAATACTTTGACCAAGAGGGAATGTGTTTATATTATACCAAGTTCAAAGGACCCTCACAGGTAAGCAGGCTGTTGTTTCTTTCAATAAATTTCTAAAAATGTTTAAGCAAATTGCTGATGCTTTAGCTTATTTGGAACCACTGTGTCTCCACATGATTAATTACTTTGGACCATTTTTCTGTTTTGGAGCATCTCTTGAAGGAAGAATGTTAGGTGGCAAAACATGGCTTCTTCATACACCTAATCTCTATGAGCAGAAAGCGTTCTGTTATAAAATGTTTACCTCCCTTAAGTCATTGAAAAGTGGCTTTTCCCTGCCACCTCAAAAAAGAGCCACAGATATATTAATACGTCCTTATTTAGTTTGTTTTGCTTAGAATTAATCTCCCTTAATCTATCCTCCCTCTAATCTTTCCTGCTCCTCCCTTTTCCCTTCTGCTTCTCTGTTGAGTGTAATGTATTTCTGTATGAGTGTATATTCTTCCTTCCTTGACCAGTTCAAATGATAATGAGGTTCAGATATTAGCCACTCCTTCCCACCTTCTCTTAACTTGTTAATATAGATGTCTACTTCACTTTCCTTCCACCTCCCCACTTTATTCCTCTTCCCTTCTCTTTCCATTTTTCTTCTTAAGATAGTAAAACAAAACAACCACTCCTAGGCTTTATTAATTAAACTCTCTCTTTTACTACCCTGATGATAGGGTTCAGAAGGGACACTTGTACCATCTCCCCTTATTACAATATAAATAGTTTATCATTGTTCATACATGGGGTTCATTCCTGTTCATTCCTGTTTACCTTTTTGTGTTTCTCTTCAGTCCTGTATTTGAATGTCAGTTTCTATTTAGCTCTGACCTTTCCATCAGGAATGCTCGAAAGTCCTCTATTTCATTAAAGGTCATTTTTTTTCCCTTGTAGAATTATATTTAGTTCTGATGGGTAAGTTATTCTTTGCTTTAAACCTATATGAATAATTCTGACTTGTGGCACCTCAGTACTTGAGTGCTTTCAGCCTTTTTGTACTATTTTTTCTTTGACCTGGAAGCTCTGGATTTTGGCTATAAAATTTCTGGGACCATTTGTATCAGGAAGTAACTGGTAGATTCTTTATATTTCCACTCTGTTCCTGGTTCTAAGAGATTTGCTCAGTTTTAAAATTTCTTGGAATATAATGTTTAAGTCCTTTTGTTGGTCATTCTTTCAGGTAGCACAATGGCTTAAATTTTTTCTCCTCAATGTGTTTCCCCAGTTAGTTTTTTGCTGTGAGACACCTTTTCTTTTTTTCAGCCTTTTGATTGCTTTAATATTTCTTGTTGCTTCATGGAGTCATTGGTTTCTATTTGGTCAATTTGAATTTTCAGGGGACTTGTTTGGAGCAAGGTTTTGTACCTCTTGTGCCAAGCTGTTAATTCCCTTTCTAATTTTTTGTTCCATAATTCTCATTTCTTTTGCAATTTTTCACCTAGCACTCTGATTTCATTTATAAAAACATTTTAAATTCTTGTTTCATTGACCTTCTTTATTCACAATTCTAGAAATTCTAGTTGAATTTGTACCAAACCTTTTTTTTTTCCCTTAGGCTTTGCTGATAGATATTTTGGAGTCATTCTCTTCTTTTGAATTTGTGTCTTGAGTATTCCTGTCACCATAATAATAAGATAATCTCCCATAATGATGGGATTGTTTTTGTTTGCTTATTCTTCCAGCCTATTTCCTGGCTTTGAACTTGATGTTAGGGCTGGTCTCTGATTTCTAGAGGGAAGGTATAGGTTGGCCTATCTTGGTATTGCCCTATTCCAGGATCTTACCACTGTTGTTTTCTTATAAATTTGATCCTGCTTAGCCCTGAATCTAAGGCTGCTCCCTACCTCAGATGCCACATTCACAGGGACCGTGAATGAAAAAGATGTCAATAGGCACCTGTTGTTCCCACTTCAGTGTCCCATTTTGGGTCTGGGACCTTCTCTTGCCCTAGTGCATAGTATCTGTCTAGGTAACTAAGCCCTATGTGCTTGGTATTCCTGTCTAGATCACCCACTCCCCAGTGTCTACAGTCCTCTCTGAATTTTTCTTGGATTTCCTCATAAGAATCAGTATGTAGAGGAATTTTGTGGAGTAGCTCAGTGGACTACTTCCTGTTCCTCTGCAGTCTTAGCTTCCTGGTCTTCATTAGGAGTTTTTCAGTTGGCTTACACAGGAAGATACAGCTTTGGGGGCGGAGCCAAGATGGCAGCTGGGAAGCAGTGACTGGCGTGAGCTCCCCACCAAGTCCCTCCAAAAACCTATAAAAAAAATGGCTCTGAACCAATTCTAGAGCTGCAGAACCCACAAAGTGGCAGAGGGAAGCAGGGCTCTAGCCCAGGACAGCCTGGACGGTCTCTGGGTAAGGTCTGTCCTGCACGGAGCTCCCAGCCCCCAGCTGAGGGGCACGGCGTGAACAGACCAGACGTGGACCTACCAGACCAGGAGAAGAGCGGAGAGTGCCCTAGCATCCTGAATTACTGAGCTGTGGCATCCACCAGACCTCTCAACCCACAAAGAGCAAAGACAACAGAGAAGGTTAGTGGGAAAAGCTGCAGGACTGAGTTTGCGGTTCGGCCACCGCCCCTGGGGCAGCGGAGGTGGGGCAGCTTTAGAATTACGGCTGCAGTTGCTTCTGGCCCCAGGCCCACCTG
>CM053624.1:131863249-131881600 GCA_028646595.1 Phalanger gymnotis
GCTCTTTTTTTGATCATGGCTTTCATGTAGTCCAATAATTTTTAAATTCTCTCTCCTGGATCTATTTTCCAGGTCAGTGGTTTTTCCAATGAGATATTTCACATTGTCTTCCATTTTTTCATTCCTCTGGTTCTGTTTGATAATATCTTGATTTCTCATCAAGTCACTAGCTTCCACTTGCTCCAGTCTCATTTTTAAGCTAGTATGCCACAGCTCGGTATTTCGGGATGCCAGGGCACTTTCCGCTGGTCTGCTGGTCTGGTATGTCCGTGTCTGGTCTGTTCGCGCCGTGCGCGCTGCGTTCAGCTCCGCTCCCCTCGGCTCGGGGCTGGGAGGTCCGTGTGGGACCGACCTTGCCCAGAGACCATCCAGGCTGTCCTGCGGTGGAGCCCTGCTTCCCTCTGCCACTTTGTGGGTTCTGCAGCTCTAAAATTGGTTCAGAGCCATCGTTTTATAGGTTTTTGGAGGAACTTGGTGGGGAGCTCACGCCAGTCACTGCTTCCCAGCCGCCATCTTGGCCCATCATGTCTTCTAATATGATAATGTATCATTGTATTCATATACCCCAATTTCTGTAGCTGCACAATAGACATCTGCTTTGTTTCCAATTCTTAGCGATACCAAAAAGTGCTGCTATAAATATTTTGGCGTATATAGGGACTTTTTTAATCAATGGCTTCCTTGCGTTATAAGTACAATAATTGATCTAGCTCAAAAGGTATGGTTACTTTATTTGCATAATTGCAGATTGCTTTCAAAATGGTTGTACTACATCACAGCTCCGGCAGTGATGTGCTAGTGTGTCTGTCTTCCTATAAGTTCTCCAACATTGACTGCTGCCATTTTTTTCATTTTTGCTAATTTTCAGGGCGAAGCGAAGTCTCAGGGTTCTTTTGTGAAAACATTACATTTCTTTTGAGAACTGTTTATTCAAATGCTTTGACTATCTGTTGTGGAATGGTTATTAGTGACATATATGTTTAATAATTGTATATATGATGGATACTAAACTCTTATCAGAGAAATTTGATGCAAAGTTGTTGAGTTTTTTCCCCATTTGATCACTTCCCTTCTTAACCTAGGTGCATTAATGTTGTCTGCATGTTTTTCAGTTTCAAGTAATCAGTTATTTTATCTTTTGTAATTGCCTCTGTCCCTTGCTTAGTCAAGAATACATGTCTAACCCGTAGTTGTAAGTGGTATATGATCTATTTCCCTTCTAATTTTTTTTTCTAGTGTGATCTTAAATGTTAAGGTCATGTATCCATTTAGAATGTACTGTGGAGTGGGGTGTATGGTGTTGACTTAAGCATAATTTTTGCCTGACTACTTTCCAGGTTTCCAAATAATTTTTTTTTTCAAATAGAGACTTTTCCCCTGTGTAACTTAAGTCTTTCACTTAAACACTGGGTTTTTGAGCTCTGTTGTTTCTAAATCTTCCCTCCATCAATCTGTCTCTCTGTTCTTTAATCACTACTGAATAGTTTTGACTGCTCTTGCTTTATATTATATAGTCTTTTATGTGCTTTCTGAGGTTTTATGCATTTTGTAGTTATTTGGAATAGGATTTCCCTTTCTATTATTGCTTTTGGTGTTTTTTATTATTACACAGAAATGCTTTTAATTTTTGAGGATTTATTTTGTGGCCTGCTACTTTGCTGAAACTATTCTTTGTTTCAGCATCTTGTGATTTACTGGGGTTTTCCAAGTAAGCTGTCACATCATCAACATACAGCAATAGTTTTGTCTCCTCTTTACCTGTTTTTATTTCTTTAATTCTTTTCTCTTATCTAATTGCGATTGCTAGCATTTCCAAAATTATATCATATAATAATGGGGAGAATGGATGTCCTTGCTTCACTCTCATATTTATTGGAAAGTTTTGGTGTAATTCTCATTGTATATGATGCTTTCTTTTGGTTTTAGATAGATACTTTTTATGATATTTTTAAAAGTTTCTGTGTGCCTATATTTTGTATGGTTTTTGTATGAGCTAGTATGTTGTACAAAGGCTTTTTCTTTATGTATTGAGATGATCATATGGCTTTGGATGTTTCAGTTTTTAATATAATTATGTTAATTTCCTAATGTTGAACCATCCTCATATCCTTGATGTAAATCCTACTTGATCATAATGAGTAATTTCTTGGATAAATATCTGTCATCTTTTGATACGATTTTGTTTAAAATTTTGGGGTCATTGTTCATTAATGATATTGGCCTAAAATTTCCTTTTGTGTTTTATCTTTCCCTGTTTATTAGGACCATTTTTGTCATAAAAAGATTCTGGCAGCATCCCTTCTTTGTCAGTTTTTTAGAACAATTTGTGAGGTATAGATACGTAATGTTCTTTAAGTTTGATAGAATTTTCCTTTGAATCTGTCAGGTCCAGGAATTTTTTGCGTTGATAGTTCCTTTTTAGCTAGATCTGTTCCCTTTTCTGTGATTGGGTTTTTTATGATCTCTATCTGGTCTTCTGATAGTTTTAGTATTTTCTATTTTTGAAGGTATTCCTGTGTCTTTTGTTCTCAGTTTTGTTAATGTAACTGTGTATAATATGTTCTGATTATTTTTTATTTCTTCTGGTTTTGCTGTGATTTTACTTTGCTCATTTGCTATTTTATTGATTTTCTGCTCTCCTTAATTAGATTAGCTAAGGAGTTATCAATTTTATTGCTCTTTTCAAAGAACCGGCTTTTATCATTTCTATTTTTTGTTTCCAATTTATCTAGGTCCCCTCTAGTTTTTAATATCTTCTCTTATTATAGCTTTGTTTGTTGATTTTCTAATTTTTAAAATGCATATTCAGTTCATTAATCTTCTCTTTTTCTATTTTGTTAATGTATGATTGTAAGGATATTATTTTCCCCCTGAGGACTGCTTTATCTGCATCCCAGAAATTTTGGTATGTTGTTTCATCATTACCATTTTCCTTTACATAGTTGTTTTTATGATTTGTTCTTTGATTCACTCATTATTTAAGATTTCTTTAAATGACCATTTCAGTTTGTATCTTTTGTCTGTTGTCCCTGAATAAGTTTATGTTCTTATTGCATTAAGGTCAACAAAGAATTTATTGCCCATTTCTGCCTTTTTACATTTGTTTACAATATCTCTGTGCCCAAGCACATGGCTAGTTTTTGTAAAGTTTCATGTGGTTCAGGGAAATACATATTTTTTTTTGTTGGCCTATTTAGAAGACACCATAAGTCTCTTGACACTAGTTTCTACAGAAATCAGTTCATATTTTCCCTTTTGTTTACCTTTCGATTAGATTTTTCTGAAACTGATGGAGGGATATTGAAATTTCCTGTCACTATTGTGTTAACTTTCTATATCTTCCTGAAGCCCAGATGTTTCCTTTATGATTTTGGACTCTGTGGCATTTGGAGCAAACAGATTTATTACTGATAATGGCTTGTTGTCTATGGTTCCTTTCAGCACAATATAGTTTCCTTGTTATCTCTTTTCATTTTTTGAATGTTTGTTTTTATTTTGTCTGATGGCATGATAGCAGTTATGGGTTGGGGGATTTACTTGATTCGTAGTAAATTTTTTTTCTAGCCCTATAGTTTTATTTTGTATTTGTCTTTGTTTTTTAAATAAATTTCTTGTAAGCAACAGATTGCAGGATTTTGTTCTAATCTAATCTATCACTCTTTTTTTGTTTTATTGAACTGTTTGATCCAATTAAAGTTATGCCCCTGCTCTTATCTCTTCCTTTCATGTCGCCTCCGATGTTATAATGTAGTATACAAAAGAAGCATTTACCTGTAGGAAAAATGTTTCCGAGTTCTGTTGGTAATGCCTTCTGTCTCTTCACTGTTAGTTTTACCAAATTTCTACCTTAATCTCCATGTATACATTTAGAAAGAAGCTTCTTACCTGTTTCCCATTACTCTGTTGCTCTCTGCGTTTATTCGTTCCTACATTTCTATTGTTTGAAGCAAATAATACCTTCAGTTCTGGTTTTCTTTCTAAAGCGTTTCAAACTTTTTTTATTGAATATCCATTTTTTTATTCTGAATGGTTAAGCTCAGAGTTGCAGGATAGGTCATTTTGAGCTACATCCTGAGCTTCAGTGCTTGTCAAAACACATTATCCCATTCTCACCTTTTTCTAGTTGGTGCAGAATAGTTTTGCATTATTCCTTCGTATTTGAAGATCTTTTACTTGCTGGCTTGCAGAATTTGTTTCTGAATTGAATCATTGGATTTAAACACCATGTGCCCTGGAATTTGTGGCCTTGAGTTATTTTTTTCTTTCTGAAGGCTATTTGTGAATTATTTCAATTGGAACTTCATTTTCTGTGTTTAGAAGTTCTAGGCAATTCTCTTCTATTATTTCCTTCATTATGGTGTTCTGTTCTTCTTCCTGTTCTTCCATGATCTTTAGGCTCTCTACACCTGCTGTCTCTGAAATCCATGTTTTGCTTGTGTAATGGGCATATTTTCTTTTAATAGCCCTTTTTTTTAGTTCTCTTCTTCTGGGTAGCGTCCATTTCTGTGTATTTACATTCCTACTTTGTTGGTTCTCTCTTTTGTTTCTTTGGTGAAGTTTGTCAGTGCACATTCAAGTTTTTCTGTTCTGCTCATTATTTTTCCTGTGCAGGATGTAAATTCTGCTCTCATAATTCTCATTTCTCTTTTAAACTACTCTGGAGCAGCATGCTGTGCTTCGGTGTTCTCAAATTCCATAGGTTCCTTTGTTTCCTCAAGTGTCGGATCATTTTCTTTTTATTTTGTAGTACTTATTCATAGATATTTTGACTTATTTACTATGGTTTTCCTGTTGATTTATCAGTTTATGCTCAAGATCTTTTTGGAGTTCTTCCAAAAAACTTTGGAACTTTCTCGCCTTCCTTCCTTCCCCTCCTTTCCCCCTCCCCAATTCCTCTTCCTGACCTTGTCCCCTCTAATTGTGGTTTTCTTGGGGACTGGATGTCAAAGCCTCTTAGCCTCTTCCCGTGCTCAGCAATTCATGGTTCAGCGGCCTAGGTTCCAAGTGACTCTTGAGGTAACAAAACGGCTTCACCCGGATGCTGTGTTCTTTTCCTCAGGCTTGGTGGAGTGTTGCACAGCACTCCACATGTACTCCATCCTATCCTGGTGATTTCCCCTACTCCCTCTGTTCCTTAATTCTATGACCCAGCATCAGCAGTTCAGAAACAGTTTTTCCCAGGTGCCCAGCAGTGCCTCCTTTTCCTACATTGATGATTCAGAGTGTTGTAGCACTGGTACTTCCAGGTTGTAGCCCCTGGCAGTTTTTTGCTCCTGACAGGCTATTGATGTGATGACCCAAACAAATTTCTGCAGCCTGGAGGGCTGGGGGGAACCTTGAAGTTGGGGTATATTTTGATGTAACCCTGTGTTGCATCCTTGGGTCTGGTATTGTGGCCTCTCTGCTGCTTGTGTGGGAGATGGGGGTGGGGTGCTGACTAAATTCAGGGTCAGTGAGTGTCAGTTCTTGGGTTTGGGTATTATTTTGTTTTATCTTGTTTTAAACCTTCTTTTCACCTGTGGGTGTCCTTGACCATGGAAGCTGCTGAAGTTTCTTTGTGCTTGGCACATAATTTCTATTTTGGAAGGGTTTGAGAGATTATAAGAATTGGAGAGAATGTCTGGTCCTTTATTTGTTGCTCAGGTGACCCAGAAGTTCCCTTTTGTGCTTTATTTTAATTCTTTATTTTGCCACAGTGCTAATTTTCAAGATGATATTCAACATCAAGACAAATTCCTCTCCATCTTGTCTCTTGTCAACAGAAATTATTTTTATTATTTTTACCGTTGTTGTTAGTAATTATAGTCTTGAAATATTTATTGAATTGAATCAGATGCAAGTTGGCCACTGGTTATTCAAAGATACGGTATGTGATTCAGAAAGACCTGGGTTCAAGTTCTGCCTTTAATCCTCCCACTTACTATATAACCAATGATCAAGTTACTTAAATTCAATTCCCTGAGCTACTTTCTAATACTTGAATTGCAGAACTCTTTTTTTTTTAAAGATTTTTTTATTTTAGTTTACAGTGCTCAGTTCCACAAGTTTTTGAGTTCCAAATTTTCTTCCCCTACCCCCAAGATGGCATGGAATCTGGTATATGTTCTACATATGCCTTCACATTAAACATATTTACACAATAGTCAAGTTGTAAAGAAGAACCATGATCAACAGAGTGAATCATGAGAAAGAAGAAACAAAACCAAAAAAGAAGAGACAGGAAAAAAAAAAAAGAGAGCAGATAGTTTGCCTCAATCTGCATTCAGCATCTATAGTTCTTTCTCTGGATATAGACAGGTCTTTCCATCGTGAGTCTTTTGGAGCTATCTTTTAATCTTATATTGCTGAGAAGAGCCAAGTCTATCAAAGGTAGTCATCACAGAATCAATATGTCTGTGGTTGTGCACAATGTTCTCCCTGGTTTGCAGAACTCTTTCATACCTACATTGATAGAGAGAATTTTCTTGTCAGAGCACTCCCTGCACAGATCAAATCACAAGTTCAGACTAAATAAATGTGACAGAAGTGATATAATGTGCTTAGGCTTTCAGGATACATTATGAATAAGACTGGAATCAAGTTAGTTGAGCAGTAGAATGGTATTTTTAAAAAACTCATTTAGATTAGAATATAAGAAAGCCCTGGGAGAAGTAGCAGCTGACATTTGTATAACATTTTAAGTATTATGCAAATTCCGAGGAATGAAAGATTACTTTGAAGAAATAGATGCACTCAAACTGTTATTAGGATGTGAAGGCTTAAAAGTATGTAAACATATCAAAAATGTTTATTCTATAGCTTATTATAATATTTTAGAGTTACTTTTAATAGCTAAATGTGTGCTCAGTAATGAGCAGATTTTGTAGAAATAAGCTAATTCAAGAGATTTTCCTTTTCACAAACTTGTTTATCTCCAAATATATTATAAACTCAGGGTAATGTTGCTATGTAATCTCTTAGGGTGACTACGAGTGTGTGTGTGCGTTGATTGATTATTTTTCCTGTATAATGTAAGCCCAACTAGTGTTGCCACATCTGGACAATAGTTAAGAAGTAACCAGTTTATCTTTAAAACAACAACAGCTCTCTCCTTGTGATTAAACAAAATCTAATTACTCTAAAAAAATTTTATCTTATTATTTTTCTTAATTAATCATCATTTATTTCCTCTCTCTCCCATTCTCTCTCACCCCCAAATAAATAATAAAAATAAAACTTCTATAACAAACAGAACAAATTCTCACATTGTGTCCAAAAAAAGTGTTTTTCGTTCTGCATGTTAAGACTGTCACTTATTTCAGAGGAAGTAGTGTGCTTCATCTTTGGTCTTCTGGAATCATGGTTTTGTCACTGTATTGATCAGAGTTTTAAAGTTTTTAAAAGTTATTTCTCTTCAAAATGTTGTCATTGTATAAATTATCCTCTCATTTCACCTCACTTTACCCTTCATCAGTTGATGAAGGTCTTTCCAACTTCCTCTAAAACTGCTTCTTTAATCATTTCTTATGGTGCAGTGCAATTCCATTGAATTTGTATCCCCTAATTTGCATTCCCCAGTAGAAGGCTATACTCTGAATTTCTAGTTTTTTGCTATAGCATAAAGAGCTGCTATATAGCTATTTTTGTGTACTTGGGCCCTTTTTCTCCTTTGACCTTTTTTTTTTTTTTAAGGTCTTTGACCTAGTAGTCATATTGCTGCATAAATGGACAGTATATTGACTTTTGGGGCTTAGTTTCAAATTGCTTTCCAGAATTCCCAGTTCTACTAGCAGTGCATAAGCATGTCTGTCCTTCTGGAGCCCCACCAACAATTGCCATTTTACTTTTTTATGATCTTTGTCAACCTGATAAGTATGCTATAGAACCTTAGATTTGCTTAGTTTGCATTTCTTTTAATTATTGGTGATTGTGAGCATTTTTTCATAGATTTCTTCCTCTGAAAATTGCCTTTTCATACAACCATTTGTTGAAGAATGGTCTATTTTATCATCAAGGTATTAGGGATTTATCTTTCTGATTGTAGGAAAGTTAATGTCCCTGGACCTCAATTTCCTCATCTATGTCATGATGGAATTGGATTGGATGGTCTCTTAGGTTCCTTCCATCTCTAAAGCTGTGATCTTTAAGAACAATTAAAATGTTTAGAATTGTCAACATTCAGCACAATTGGTATCCACAAGTGGAAACTTGCATTTTCGTCTTTGTGTGCTACATGCTTAGCACAGTGGGTGGCACGTAATAAATTGGCTTGTTGATTGATATATGTACCAAATGATTTTGGTTGCATTTTGATCTGATTAAGATTTAGGACTCACCCAGTACAGACTCTAATTATGTTTAATTCTGAGCATTCTTGGGGAGAATAATATGTATTTTTTCAAAAGTGCTAGGATAGATTAAATTCAGCTCAGGATTCAGAATCTTATTTCCCCTTATTTAAAATAACATAAAAGATTTCTTGGTATATTAATGGTGAAAAGTGTGAATATAAACGTATACGTTACTTTTTTTTGCAACAGATAACTGTTTTCCACGTTGGGTCAGATGAACATCAAGATATTGATGTTGCAATACTTACAGCTCTCCTAAAAGGTAAGATCTTAACTTTTGTTTAAAAGTGTCTAAATTTTCTGTATGATGTAGCATATTTCCTTTATTTAAAATGTTATACCTTTTGTTTTTATGTCATCTTCATTGTAAAATATATCCCTGTCCACCCCCATCTCCATTCTTCCCTTCCCCAATGAATCATGCCTTGTAACAGAATAAAAATCAGAAGTAAAAAAGAATTTAAAGAAAACCAACCAAAACATTAACAGTGACAGTATATGCCATGTTTCACATTAATGGATTTGCCCACCCCTACAAAGAATACAGGAAGTTTCTTCATTTCTATTCTGGGACCAAGCTCAGTCATTATATTGTATATAAATTGATTGTCATGTGAGAAGATAGATGCTTTCTTTACCTTACTAAATCTTTTGCAAAGATATTTTGCTCAACAAGGCTATTTGAAAGTTTCATTAAAAAGATGAGCATGAGCATTCACCTAAAGAGAGTAATTCCACATAGTCAAATTCAATATTTTGTTCTCTGGGAAGCTGATACTTTCACAAATAAAAGGAGTGGAGCTTTAGGATTTAGTGCAGTAAGTAGCAGTATAGCTGTCTATCTAGTCCCTGGTATGTCTTTGTTATTGTTCTCAATATGCAACACTTCACCGCTACCCTTCCCTCTTCAGATAGAAATAGGCAATGTTTTTTGGCTTAGCTGTATAGACAGCATTGATGGCTGGAGTTTTTAAAGTGAAAGTCAACACTCAGAATTCCAACAGAATGCACGTACTCAGGAACCCATCAGTGTGATTGGCAGACTGAGGGCTCTACTCTTCTCCCCGCTTCCTCATCTTATATCACTCACATGCCTTCTGCACTATCTCTTCCTTTACCCCTATCTCATGAAGAGGTGGTCTTACTTCTTACCAAGACTAAGTGATCCCATTCCATCCCATCTCCTTCAGCAGATTGCCTCTTCTGTCATTCTTGCTGTTTCACTTATTTTCAATCTCCCCTTGTTTAGTGGCTCATATCTTACTGCTTAGAAACATGCCCATGTCTCCCCAATCTGAAAAAAAAAAAACCACCCGTGATCTTTGCATTCCAGTAAATTGTCATCCTGTATCTCTTTTGCACTTTGTGGCTAAACTCAAAAAGGCCATCTGCAAGAGGTGCCTCAATTTTCTCTCCTTTCACTCTCTTCTTAACCCGTTCCAAGCCATTTTCTGACCTTATCATTCTACTGAAAATGCTCTCTTCAAAGTTACCAGTGATCTCTTAGTTGCCAGATACAGTGGTCTATTCTCAATCATTCTCCTCAACTTCTCTGTAGCCTCTGGCACTATTGATCACCTTGATCTCCTTGATACTCTTCTCTTTATGTTTTTGAGATACCACACCGTCGGTTCTCCTCCTACCCATCTGACTTTCCTTTCTCAGTCTCCTTTGCTTGCTTATCCAGACCTCATCCTCTAACCATGGGGTCCCCCAGGGTTCTTTTCTTGCCTTCTGTTCTCTTCTACCTCTGTAGTTCTCTTGGTGATCTTATCACTAAAGATTAAATTACCATCTCTATGCTGATGATTATCAGATCTACCTACCTTTCTTGTCCCAGCCTCTCTGCTGTCCTCCAGACTCACATCTCCAGACTGCCTTTCAGACATCTTAAACTCATCAAGTCCAAAACTAAACTCTTTATCTTTCCCCCTAAATCCTCCCCTTTGCTACCTTCCCTATAACAAGGGCAATGCCATCCTCCTAGTTCCTCAGGCTCACAACCTAGGTGTCATCCTTAACTGCTTTCTTATCTCTCATCCAGTCTGTTGCCAAGTCCTGTCGATTACACCTTCCCAACATCTCTCAAATGTGGCTTCTCTCCTCTGACTCTGCCACCACCCTGGTGTAAGCCTTCATCACCTTGTGCCTGTAGCTATAGACTGCTGGTGGGTCTACCATCTCAAGTCTTCCCCCACTTCAGTCCATCCTCCATTGATTGCTATCTGCCATATACTATGCTTTGATCCAGTGACACCAGCCTCCTTATTCTACAAATAGGCCTTATTCTACAAATGGCTTCAGGCATTTTCTCTGGCTGTCTCCCATGCTTTGAGTACTCTCCATTCACATCTCTGCCTGCTGGCTTTCTTTAAGTCCCAATTTCTATAGGAAGCCTTTCCCAACCCCTCTTAATTCTGGTACCTTCTCTCTTTTAATTATTTCCTATTTATCCTATATAGAGCTCGTTTGTACATATTTGCTTGTTGTCTCCTCCATTAGATTGTGAGCTCCTTGAAGGCACAGAATGTCTTTTGCCTCTTTTTGTTTCTCCACAGCTTAGCACATTGCCTGACACATAGTGGGAGATTAATGTTTATTGACTAATTGAGAGAATTTTGGCCTCAAGGGGCCCTAGACATCAGTGAGATTATGACATTCTAGTGATGGTAGAAGTACAGCTGCTGTTGACTCATTTAAGCTGTGAGTTTGTGGTTCTGAGTCTTTCAAGAAAGCAGTAGTGACTCTTACTGAGAGACCTTTAAGGCTGAAGAAGTCACTTAGCATTGGTCAGCCCAGTTAGGCCTTACCATAGGTATTAGTCTCATTTTCTGGATCATCCATTTCTAACTTCCTGACTGTGGGTATTCTTGGCCCTCTTTTTTTCTGTGCTGAAAATTTTCTGATCTTTCTATCCAGAATTGAAGTAAATAAACATTTATTAAGTGCCTACTACCTGACAGGCACTGTGGTAAGCACAGAGGATACAAAGAAAGGCATCACAGCCCCTGCTTTCAAGAATCTCATCATTTTACAGGCAAAGGCAACCCGGAATAGAAACCTATCCACACCTAAACTTTCTTTTTCTTCTGAACCCTTATTCCTTTTGGGCATCATCATCATCTGACTTTCTGATCTGTACCTCTAAACAACCTATCTCTCCCCCTAAGCTGTTCTTTCATTCAGACTCATCTGTTTCTTTTTGAGGACACTGTCATTCTTCTAGACACCCAAGTTACAAGCCAGGAGCCATCCTACATTTTCCTCTCTAAAACTCTTATCACCAGTCAATTGTCAAGTCTTACATGTGTTCTCTTCTCTCCACTTACATACCTACTATTGTATTGCGCATTCTCTTCACCCTTCTTTTGTACTATTGCAGCATCCTTTTATTTGGTCTCCCAGCCTCCAGTCTTTACCTTCTTTGATCCATTCTATGCAGAGTTGCCAAATTAAGCCACAGCATCAGTTTTACCCTTTTTCTGTTATGGGGGAAAAAAATCAAATTTCTCAGCGTGGCATTTAAAACCAGTTCAAAACTTACTTCATATTACTCCCCTTGATTTACTAGTATACACACAGTTTCAAGCATCCATTCAGGTGTCACTTCCTTTGGCAAGAGTTTCATGATCCCTGAGTTGGTAGTGTTCTTTACCTCCTTAAAAAAGTCAATTTCATATAGTTATACATTTAATTGTTTTTTTAAATTGAGTTGATATAGTTATTACTTACTTTGTTTTTCTCACACACCCCTATAGCAGGGTAGGAAAGTTTGATAACAGATTTAACTTGCCTTTTAGGAGAATAACCATTGTAGATATTCATGTTTTAAAAGATAGTGATTTTGTGAATTTTACATGTTGATATATATCCCCTTATTTGATTCAGGCACTAATGCATCTGCATTTGACCAACTTGTTCTTACACTGGCATGGGATAGAGTTGATATTGCCAAAAATCATGTATTTGTTTATGGACAACAGTGGCTGGTATGTAAACAATCTTTATTCTGAATGAAACTTGGAAGTTTATGTAATAACCTGAGTGATTGCACAATTCACTCAGCCTATGATTTAAATTTTTTTCCATTAATCTGTGTACAAGTCCAGGTAAACTTTTTGATTAATCTTCTTGATCTCCAGATCCATTTAGATTTCCTCTGACTGAAAATGATCTCTCCCTATTCATGTTTCTTCTAATTGTCAAAACATTTCCATTGTCCTTATTACTTTCTACCTATCTTAAAATGTACTTGTTACATTTTATGGTTTCAGAAAGAAACATTTTAAAATGTACTTCTTAACCCCTTTTACTTGGTTGTAAGCTCTTCAAAGACAAGACCTATGTTATTTTTCATCCTTTTATACATACATACATACATACATACATACATATATAGTGCTTCTGCATATAATAGGCTCTTAATATAGATGCATTTTGTTTTGTGCTTGGTGGCACATAGCATATCTAAAATTCTCACTCATAGCAATGTGGCTTTCATCAACTGTCTGTGTTATCTATTCAGAATTCATTTAAAAAGGTAGTGATAGTGAGAGTATGCTCTTTTTTAAAGGGTTTGTTTTTCTGAACTCACTTCCATTTAAAGTTCAAGAATTATAGTGAACCAGTGAAGAAATCAATTCTGGAAATGAATTTTGGCCCTTAATAATATTCTTTAGGCTTAGGTTTCAAATACAATGCATTCGAGACACTTTACCAGTTGATTTTAACTTTATAACTTATAAAGAAAAAGAAATAGTTTTCTTATATAGTGAGGATCTACATGAGAAAAGACTTTTTAAAAATAACACTGTAATTAATTTTTATTCATATATGAAGCTTTGCAGTAAATTTCTTGATGAACTCTTCAAAAGTCCTGTAATTTTATTGGTTTAAACATTTTTTAAAAATTGCTAACTTGGCAGATGTTATTATGCCAGGACAGGTCAGTCTGGTAGCGTAGAAGTGAGACTGGAAAGAAATGAGACATTTATATTCCATCTAAGAGTTAACAAAAATGGTTTATTTAGCTATAGAAGTTGATGAACTTTTAGAGTAGAGAAAAAATATTCATTAAGGATAAAACATTGATTTGTATAGCTTGCTAGTGTTGTTCATACTGCTGGTCTGCTTATTCTAAAGACTGAGGGAGGAATTGGAAGTCATTGTGCCACTGACTGGTGTATTAGTAGTTTCCTCATCTGAGAGTTCCATATACCCATAAAATCTCAAGTCCAGTGCCTCTCTCTGTATTTCTTTAGCGCAATAATATCAACATTCTTCTCTGGAACACTCTTCCATCCTCTTCTGTGTGGTTTTGACTTTAAAAAATAAACTTAATGATATTTTTTGTTTTTACATCACTTGCATTTCCCAAATTATTCCTACTTTTCTTGCGATTGTGCCATCCCTTATAATAAAAAATAAAGCAGAGGGTGGTTCACTAAAACTAATCAACATAATTTTAAAATCTGACAGTTATATTTGGTGTTCCACATCTATAATCTCTCCCTTCTGCAAAGAAATAAAAGTGGTATATTCTTAAACCTCTTCTTTTGTGCTGAACTTGATCATTATAGTTTAGCAACTTCCATTTTTCAGTAGGCTATACTTTCACTTATTCCCCCAACTCATTGTTATTGGTTGAAGAGCAAAATACTCCTTGCTCTCAAGTGCCATTTCCAGGTTCTCTCTCTGCCACCATCTCCCATTAACCTCGCCTCCTTTGAAATTTGCCCTGTCCATATCTGCCATCCAGTCAAAATCTTAGTAGTTCTTGTCTACCAATCTCCAGAGCACTCTCTCATTTCTTTGGTGTTCAGTACCTAATTTACTGTCTCTCCTCAGTTCCTGTCCTTATATAAGGGTATTTAGCACACGTACTGATACTTTATCAAATACCTTCGTGTCTCATTTCCACCTTAACCTTAACCCTACCACATCTCAACTACACACAAAAATAATCATACCCTTGATCTTGCCATCACCTACAAATGTTCTACTTGCATGTTGATGAACTCTGAAGTTCTCTTATCTGATCACAATCTATTTTTCATTTCACGTCTGCCTTACTATCCCAAGTCCTATTCTTCATCCTGTCATTTCTTTTCCAGGCCATAACCTCTGCACTAGCACTCCTCATTTCCTTTTTTTGACCCTTAGGTAAACCAGTTCACCCCTACACCGTGCTTGAGTCCTTTTCCCCTTATATTATCCCTAATGTTGCCCTGCCTAGCCTTAGTCCTGGGTTATTCCCATCATCTTTTTGCCTTCCCTCCTACTCACCTGCTGATGAGACTAGAGAAAATCACAAAACCTTGCTGACTGCATCCACTACAAACCTTTGTTATCTCAACTGTGTGCTACTATCATTATGGCAAGACAGTCCCTTTAACTTACATGAACTGATGCAAAGTGAAATAAGCAGATCCAGGAGAACATTGCAGACAAACACAGTAATATCATATGATGATCTGCCATGAATAACTTAGCTATTCTCAGCAATACAGTGATCCAAGACAGTTCTGTAGGACTTAGGTTGAAAGGTGCTGTCCATCTCCAGAGAAAGAACTGGTGGAGTCTGAATGCAGATCATAGATACTTTTTATTTACTTTATTTTTTTTTCCTTGGCTTTTTTTTTTTTTTGCGTGGGTATGTGTTTTCTTTCAGAGTGACTCATATAGGGGTAGCTAGGTGGCGCAGTGAGTAGAGCACCGGCTCTGGATTCAGAAGTTCAAATGCGGCCTCAGACAATTGACACATGCACTAGCTGTGTGACCTTGGGCAAGTCACTTAACCCCAATTGCCCTGTCCCCCAGCCCCCCAAAAAAACCAGAGTGACTCACATACATATATATCACATTGTTTGCTTTCTCAGTGACATGGGGGAAGGAGGTAGAGAATTTGGAACCAAAAATTTGAAAAAGAAAGAATGTCAAAATTGTTTTTTTTCCCCATGTAATTGGAAAAAAACAAAATATTAAATAAGGTTAAAAAAATAAAAAAGTCCCTTTACACCTCCTTAATTAACTCAACTATTCCAAACTTTGTGTGTCTCCTTAAACTTCCTACACATGTTCTCCCCATACCGTCTCAACTAAGAACCTTGCTGCATATTTTACTGGGAAAAAAATAACCAAGGCTGTATGCAAGATCTCTCTTCTCTCCTTATCTTATACTACTGAGATGCCTTTTGCCAGTATTTCCACCTTTACTCCTGTCTCACGTGAAGAGGGGGTCCTTCTTCCTACCAAAGCAACCCCTACTACATGCATAATTGATCTTATTCTACCCCAGCATCTCTGACAGATTTTGCCCTCCATCATTTCATGTCTTTTTTAAATTAAATTTTATTTTTTTCCATCAGCAAAAAGCTGCCTCCCCTTCCTTCCCCCATGAAACTGAAAGAAAAACTAGTATTAGAAAAGTGTATAGTAAATATAAAAGCAAAATGTGTGCCAGGGTGGGGGAGAGGGGTGTCTCAATCAGGAAGTGGGTGGCATATTTCATCATTAGTCCTCTGGAATCATGTTTGCTTATTATACTGATCAGAGTTTCTAAGTCTTTCAAAGTTGTTTGTCTTTATCATATTGTTGTCATTGTACAAATTGTTCTCCTAGTTCTGTTCACTTTATTCTGTATAAGTCTTACCGGTATTTCGGAAAGCATCTCTTTGATTGTTTCTTATCAGAGCGTACTATTGTTACAATACTATTCCATTACATTTTCTTTGCTATCTCAAAAAGACATATTTTTTTTTTTTAAGGTACAGTTTTACTTAGGGCTAATCCTTCCCTTAATTGGATTTCCCCTTTTCCCTTACCTTCCTAGCTCCCTTTTGAGTGAGATGTATTTCTATACCTAACTCTGTGTGTGTTCATTCTCTTCTGTGACAAGTTTAAGTGAGAGTTGGTTTGTGTAGTTCATGTCAGCTGCTCCCTCCCATCTCCTGCTCCTTCTTTGTGTAGATGTTTTTTGTATACTCTGTGTGAAATAATTTTCCCTAACTTTCCTTTCCCCTCCCCCATGTATTCTCCCCTTCTCTTTCCATTCTTATTTTTAAGATCAAGACATAATACATCTACTCCTAGGCCTTCTAATTCTACTCCCTCTATGAGCCATGATGATGATAGGCTTCAGAGGGGACACATGTATCATCTCCCTATATTAGGGAAGGTAAGAAGAGGAAATAAGTTTTTATCAAGTGCCTTCTATGTGTCAGGCACTGTGCTGTTTTACAGATATCTCATTTTGATCCTCACAAAAACTATATAAGGTAGAAGCTGTTATAATCCTCATTTTATAGATGAAGAAACTGAGAACAGAGGTTAAGTAACTTTGACTTGCTCAGTCATATAGCTAGTAAGCATGAAGCATCTGAGGGTGGGTTGGAACTCACATCTTCCTGTGCTTTACCCATCATACCATCTAGTGGGCCTATTAGAACGTAAAAATTTATCCTTTTCTCATCCTTTATCATTGTTTATTCTTATTTACCATTTTATGGTTCTTTTCATTCCTATGAATTTGAGAGTTTCTCCTTAGCTTTGGTCTTTCCATCAGGAATGTTTGGAAGTCCTCAATTTCATTAGAGGTCTTTTCCCCTGTAAGATAATACTCAGTTTTGCTGAGTGCTGAGTAAGTTACTCTCAGCTTAAAGTAAGAATGTGTGTGTATGTGTGTCCTTTGCCTTTTAGAAGGTCATATTTCAAGCTCTTGTTCCTTTATAGTGCTGGCTAGTAAATTGTATGTGATTGGAGCTCTCTAGTATTTGGATTCTTTCTCAGTGTTTTCATTTTTCCCCCTTTTGTCCTGGAAACTCTGGATTTTGACTGTAATGTTCCTGAGAGTTTTCATTTTGGACTTGTTTCAGGAGGTGACTGGTAGATTCTTTCAATTTCCATTTTGTCCTTTGGTTCTAAGAGATCTGATCAGTTTTCTTTTAAGACTTCTTGAATATAATGTCTGCATTCTTTTTTTGGTCATGGTTTTCAGAAAGTCCAGTCTTAAATTTTTTCTTCTCCATCTGTTTTCTCAGTTTTCATCCTTCTTGACCTCTCTGCAGCTTTTGACATTGTTGGTTTTTTGGTTTTTCTTGCAGGGGGGAAGGCAGGGTAATTGGGGTTAAGTGACTTGCCCAAGGTCACACAGCTAGTAAGTGTGTCTAGTGTCTGAGGCTGGATTTGAACTCAGGTCCTCCTGACTCCAGGGCTGGTGCTGTACTCACTGCATCACCTAGCTGCCCCTAGCTTTTGACATTGTTGATCACTCTTTTCTCGATATTTTCTTCTTACTAGGTTTCTGTGCCACTAACTTCTCTATCCAGGTTTACCTCCTACATAACCTATCTGATGACTCCTTAGTGTACTTTACTGGATCTTTATTCAGGTCACACCCATTTTTTGTGAGTACTCCATAGGGTTCTGTCCTAAGCTCTTCACCTCCCGCAGTTTCTTACTGTATAGTCTTTGTATTGATCATTCTCAGACCTACTTACCTAGCTTAACCTTTAGTTTCATATCTCCATCTGCCTATTATATATAGATAAATCTGTATCTCAAAGTTTCATAAACATCTTAAACTTACTATCTCAAAACCAAACACATTATTTTTCTTCCCAGGCCTTCCCCACTTATTTATCTCTGTTTTTGTTGAGAGAACCACCATTCTCCCAGTTACCTAAACTTACAATCTGGGCATCTGTAGTAGGAAGGCCGAATTTATGATCTCAAAAAGGATCATATAAATATCTAAATGGTTCGAAATCGATGGGTATACAGAATTCTCCAAGCAGAAGGCATCAAAAAATTTATTCAGGGCCCAGAGCAACAAATTAGCGAACCAACCTCCCCATTCTAGTATTGTGAACACAAGCCTCCAGGCCCAGTAGGCCCGCCTCACAAGAGTAGCCAGGAGGCCACAGAAAAATAAGATGGCATAAATCATATTCACGGCTCGAACTCCTGGGTCCACACAGGGGTCGGCTCTGCTTCGGATTTTTTCCAGCTATAGTTTATAGTT
>CM053624.1:131882100-131911838 GCA_028646595.1 Phalanger gymnotis
ACCCATTGGTTCCCGAATTGGCCCCCTTTAAGTCTTTAATCTACGCCCACAGGGGTTTCACACCTGATACGGCTTTGGGCCTGGGGCTTAGCGTTTAACAGGTGAAAGTACTTTCACCATAAACAAAAGCCAAACTCCTCAAGGGGACCGTTAAACTAAGCCCATTTTGCCTTACTGGCACAGCGTCATCCTCAATTCCTTACTCTTCCTTATCCAGTCTTTTTCCATGTGCTGTTGATTTTACCTTTCGAACTTCTTTTTGTATATCTCTCCTGTGACAGTGCTATTACCCTGGTGCAGGCCTTCATCTCCTCACACCTGGACTATTGTAGTAATGTGTTGGTTGTTGACTGTCTCAAGTTTTTCCACTTCAACCCACTTAGCTGTCCAGTTAATCTTCCTGAATCAGAAATCTGACCATGTCAACCCAGCACACTCGGTAAACTCCACTGGCTCCCTGTCATCTACAAAAAATACAAAATCAACTACAAAACCCTCTGTTAGGGATTCAAAATCTTTTACAGCCCGACCTCTTCCTACATTTCAGGTCTGAAGCCTTATACCCCCACAAAATACTCTTCAGTCCAGTGACACTGGCTTTATTATTCCTCACATAAAACACTCCATCTCTAGAGTGCCAGCATTTTCACTGGCTGTTCTCCGAGTCTTGCTGTACTCCGAGTCTTGCTGTACTCCTCATCTCTACACGTTGGATTACTTCAAGTCCCAGCTAAAACTTCATCTTCTTTGAGAATCTTTGCATGTTCCTCTTTAATATTACTACTTTCCCTTTATTGATTATCTCTCATTTATCTTTTACACCAGAGCTTTCCAACCTAAGGTTTTTATTGAAACAATAGACAATATATTTTGATTTGCCATTTTAGTGAAAGCTCTGCAGTAGCTCAGCTTCGTTTACCAAAGCATTTATGTAAATTTCTGTGCCTGTAAGCAGGCTGCATAAATCTCACTACAGGCCGCATTTTGGACAGCCCTGTTTTATACAATTTGTTTGTACATAAGTGTTTTCATATTGGGTTCCGTATTAGTCTTTGAGAGTAGTGAATGATTTCTGCTTTTCTTTGTATCTCTAACACATAGCATAGTGCCTGGAGCATAGTATGTGCTTAATAAATGCTTATTAATGTACTGACTAAAATGATCTCCTTACATTCCCGGACCTTTACTGTTCATTTATAGGAAGTGTTCCACTTATTCTGAGAGAGGGTCCTTCAGTTATAGGTGTTTGCCTTTTTCTTTCTGGAGAATGCTAGCACTTGTACAATTTAGTTGGAAGAGACAGTTTCTAGTATTTCCATATGGCTTCTACTTAATTTATAAATGTGCATTTATTCTAGATTATAACATTTATGACTTCTTGATCTCATTAGTTCTCTGTCAGTACTCTAACAACTTTGGAGTTGGCTGAAATTGTAGCCAATTTTATTTCCAATTTTGTTTAAATTTTTAAAAAATGAAAGTGAGTAGTTGTGATCTTGCGTACAGGTTCCATAAATATAAGCAAACTCTTTACATTTTGCATTTTATCCCAGCATTCAGATTTTGTTTACTTGTTTTAAAAATAAGTCTCATATTTTTTTTTTCATTTTTTACCATTTATTCACATAATATTAAAATGTGTAATATTGTGATTTCCAACAAGCATCTTATCAACAAATGAGTTTTTGAATCAGAATTAAAGTATTCCATATTCTGTAAGTAGTTATCAAGAAAATTGGCTTCTTCTCTTTCCCTTCCCCAACTACTTCCTTCTACTAAAAATGAAAGGTTTACAGTCTGTTTCATCACATCCTCCTTCTTTTTAAGAAAAATTTATCTGTTTTGAGTTTTCAGCATTTACTTGCACAAAGTCGAGTTCCAAATTTTCTCCCCATCTCCCTCCCTCTCCCCCTCCAAGACGGAGTGCATTCTTATTACCCCTTCCCCCAATCTGCCCTCCCTTCTGTCACCACCCCCCCCCCTTCTCTTATGCCCTTTCCTTCTATTTTCCTGTAGGGCAAAGTAGATTTCTATACCCCATTGCCTTGTATATCTTATTTCCCAGTTGCATGTAAAAACAATTTTTAACATTTGTTTTTAAAACTTTGAGTTCCAAATTCCCTACCTCCTCACCCACCCTCATTGAGAAGGTAATCAATTTGATATAGGTTATATATGTGTAGCCATGCAAAACACTTCCATAATAGTCATGTTGTGAAGGACTAACAATATTTCCCTCCATCTTATCTCACCCCCCATTTATTCTATTCTCTCCTTTCAGTTTGTCCTTCCTCAAAAGTGTTTGCTTCTGATTACCCCCTCACACAATCTGCCCTTCCTTCTATCTCATCCCCCTGCCTTTATCCCTTTCCCCCTACTTTCTTTTAGGGTAAGGTAGATTTCCATACCCAATTGATGAGAGTAAGGTTGTAATAACAATGTTACTAGCAGCTGCTATGGGTGTGTAAGACCAATAAGACTAGCACACAGGAGGGCTGCTAGCATAGGTTCTTTGATATGCTTTTCTAAAGGAAAGCAACTTTAAGGGGTTAATCTTACTTTAATTAAACATACATATATCGTTCACTTAGTTCAGGGGGAAAAGTCAGCACCCTAAACTTTAGAGAAAGCACAAACAGAAATTACAAGCAGAAATTGTAAACAGAGGAAATAAACACAAATCAACAGACAGGGCTTCTAACTGCCAAAGCAATACATACCTACTTACCAGAGAGAGAGAAGCACCAACATCTGGGCTTTCAAAGCTGAGGGGCTCCTTAACAGGTATCCAGAGTCTCATCTGGCCAAATCACACAAACACTCTTCCAATGAGTGAGCCCCCAAAGCAAAATGCTAACCTCAGAGTATATATATATTTCTTCAGGGTCAGAGGGCATCACAACCATGTGACTCAAACTCATGTGACTTAGGCTTTCTTGTGACTTGAGCAGGTCATCAGAGGTTATTGCTTCAATCAAAGGCACTTGATTGCCTTAGTGCTGAGCAGCACTCCAAAAGAAAAAACAGCTAAAAAGTCCCTCTTTGCTAGCCATTACATTCCATCCCACCAGGATCCTTGGCCTTACAATCTAAATGGCCATGGATCCTGGAACAAATAGAGTCACTATATACTTTGTGACCCTATCACATAATAATTTACATAGTCTTTAATAAAACATAGCATTCAGTATATCTTATAGCATTTCTCAGAATACCCACACAGAATATATCATTGTTCAGTAAACTAAACCATAATGTTCATAGAAACATCCTGAAGCAAAACATCATTCAGTAGCATTCCCCAAATACTTGTTTCCACAAGCGGGGGGTCCCAGGCCAGAGTCTTCCCTAGCATAACATATCATCCTTAAAGGGTGACAGAAAATACAAACATCATCCACCCCTAGGTCACGGCAAGTTAGAATCTCCTTAGTCAGTACAGAGTGTCCTAGTAAAGTCCTCTTTTATCTTGACTCTAAGTTGACTTCCAAACCCATGGTTCCTTCTCTGAGGGCAGACTGCTTCCAGCTCTTGCCTGGGTTCACACACAAGCAGCTTCCATAGTTCTCCCCTTCTCTGTGCTCTCAGAGGTCTCCTCTGCGCTCTTGGAAGGGCTCTTCCCACTCCTGCTCCATGGCTCCACAGAATCATAGCTATCACAACTAGGAAACAAACAATTATCCCAGCCCCCATACTTGCCTTTTAGTTTGCAGATCCTTCCGACTACTCCATTTTGTAACAACATTGTTGCTTCAAGCTGCTGTGGAGGTGTAAGGCTAATAACACTAGCACACAGGAGGGCTGCTAGCACAAGTTCTCTGATCTGCTTTTCTAAGGAAAGTAACTTTAAGGGGTTTACAGTCTCACTTTAACTAAACATACATGTATTGTTCACTTAGTTCAAGGGTAAAAGTCAGCACCCTGAACTTCAAAGAAAACACGAACAGAAATTATATAAACAGAGCAAATAATATAAGTCAGCAAACAGGGCTTCTAACTGTCTGTCTATAGCAATACATACATAGTTACCAGAGAGAGAAGCACCAACATCTGGGTTTTCAAAGCTGAGGGGCTCCTCAACTGGTTCCTAGAATCTCGTCTGGCAAAATCACAGGAACACTCTTCCAACATGTGAGCCCCAAAGCAAAATGATAACCTCCAAGTATATATATGCTTCTTCCTGGTCAGAGGACATCACAACCATGTGACTCAAACTCAGGCTTTCTTGTGACTTGAGCAGGTCATCATAGGTTCTTGCTTCAATCAAAGGCACTTGATTGCCTTAGTGCTGAGAAGCACTTAAAAGAAAAAACAGTGAAAAGTCCCACTTTGCTTGCCATTACAAAGATTCACTCACTCCCCCTCCTCACCTCTGCCTTCTTCCCCTCCACTGTAAAAGTTTTTTCTTGCCTCTTTTATGTGAGATAATTTACCCCATTCTACCTCTCCTATTTCTCCTTCTCACAGTACATTCCTCTCTTTCACCCCTCAGTTTTATTTTTTAACTATCATCCCTTCATATTCAATTCACCCTGTGCCCTCTGTCTCTATCTCTCTCTCATATGTGTGTGTTTTTATATGTGTGTGTGTGTGTGTGTGTATAAAATATTCCCTCTAATGACCCTAATTCTGAGAGAATTACAAATATCATCTTTCCATGTAGTAGGAAGATAAACTGTTGAACTTTGATAAGTTTCTTATGATTTTTCTTTCCTGTTTACCTTTTCATGCTTCTCTCAAGTCTTGTGTTTGAAAGTCAAACTTTCTATTCAGCTCTGATCTTTTCATCAAGCATGCTTGAAAGTCCTTTATTTCATTCAATGTCCCTGAAGGATTATACTCAGTTTTTCTGGTAAGTGATTCTTGGTTTTAATCTTAGCTTCTTTGACCTCTGGAATATCATATTCCAAGCCTTCCAGTCTCTTAATGTAGAAGCTGTGACATCCTGTGTTATCCTGATTGTGTTTCCATAATACTCGAATCGTTTCTTTCTGGCTGCTTGCCATCTCATGTTATTTCAAAGAATTCCTTTCTTTCCCACCATGAAATCTGAAAGTCATCCTGAAATCTGAATTATCCATATGACTTATTACGATTCTCATCCATCATTATTGAGGGAGAACTAGATGTTAAGTGTTCAGGGTAGAGTCAGTAGTGGTCATATTTTTCCAAGTATTTGTGAAAAGTCTCATTTAATTAACATTGCTTAAATATGTTATTTATCTTGGTTCCCTTTTAGGTTGGATCTTTGGAACAAGCTATGTTAGATGCACTTGTAATGGATAGAGTTGCATTTGTAAAACTTCTTATTGAAAATGGAGTAAGCATGCACAAATTCCTTACAATTCCTAGGCTAGAAGAACTTTACAACACAGTAAGTATTTCATATTTGAAAAAAACCTATAACAAAAGTAGTATTTTAAGGCTCATACTACTATCTATATCATGTCTTCCATCTGTAGCTAAAAGCATTTATTAAGTGCCTACTATGTGCTAGACACTGTGCTGAACAGTGAGGATACAAAGAAAGGTAAATAGCTCACAATCTGAAGGGGAAGACAAGCACCAGAAAAATAGGTATAAGCAAGCTTGACACCAGATAAACAGGAAATGATTGACAGAGCAACTAGAATTGAGAGATTAGGAAAAATTTCCTGACAAGGTAATATTTTAGCTTAGGCTTTAAGGGAAGCCAAGAGGCAGATATTAGGAAGGAGAGCATTTCACAGAAAAGGAGACAGCTAGAAAGAATACCCAGAAATGTGGTGTCCTGTTTGTAGAATAGCAAGTAGGCTAATGTCACTGGATCAAAGAATATGTAGATGCATATAAGGTCTAAGAATATTGGACCAGGTAAGGTGAAGTGAGAGAGGGTAGATTACAAAGGGTTTTGAATGCCAAAGAGAGAATTTTTTATTTGCTCCTAAAGGCAATAGGTAGTCACTAGAGTGGATAATGAGTTCATTTGGGGACATTTTAACTTGGAGTTCTCCATTGTCTCATGCACAATGACTGAGTTCTTCTATGCCAGTGGTTCTCAAAATGTTTCATGGATCCCAGAATCCTTTCAGGAGATCCATCATGTTAAAATTATTCTCATACCAATACTAAGACATTATTCACATATTACTATATTCTTTTCCAAGTACATATCTGTGTGAGGCCTGATTTTCTTTGTATACAGACAGTTCTCACTTTACATAAATTCTTATTCCACAAATTCAACTTCCGTGAGGAGGTAAGGGCAGGGGCTTCAAGAGTGACAGCAGCTCCAGTACAGTCTTGCCAGAGGTCCTCTGCTGTATGCACTGAAGTCATGTTGGAGCAAAAGGGGAAGCCTATGGAAAGGTCTACCTAATTTAAGTGAGAATTGGCTATCTTTCAACCAGAACAATATATCACTGCTATAAATAGCTTTTTGGAGTCCTTGATAATGTTTAAGCATGTAAAAGAGTCTTGAGATCAAAAGGTTTCAGAACTGCTGTTCTACCAGCAATATCTTTCCTTTTCTCCTTAAATATACTCTTTTTACCTGTTGATTCCATTCCTAGTTCACCAAATTTCCTGCTTCCCACTACTTGTTATGCTTTTGAAATCTGTTATTCACTAAAAAATTCACTTAGAAAAAGGCCCAGTGGTACATAATCGTAATGGAAACCCTTGGTCTTAGAGGATATTGGTGGTAGCAGCTAAGTTTTGATGAGCTGGTGAGATTTTGTTGTTGTTTTTCCAAAGAAGTTAAAGCTCAGTGGGTGGAGGCTCTATCTGTAAATGGCTGTAATAATGGTTAAAAACCAAAAGATACCAATAAAACTTTTTTTCAAAAAAAATTTCCTTCCACAAAATCTTTCCAATCTCTTTAAAAAAGTGTGAAGCATTACTTTTCCCCACTTGTGGAAGACAGTTCGTTATTTTCATTGCTTAAAATGTATTTACCTAGCTTTGAATGTAATTTAAATCTCTAAAACATTTTAAATTCTTAGTTTTATGTTTTTCTTCCTTGATATGATAAAATATTATTTTTTTGGAAATCTGTTTGGAACCAGATCCATAGAAAGTTAGATTAACTCATTTATTCTTACCTACTCATTTCACAGATCAGGAATCTGAACCACACAGACTGGCGCTTTCCTATGTCAGACACCTACTTACTGGCATTCCAGTGCTCATTGCAATAATCTATACTATTTTTCAAATATTCTTACTTTGCTACCTAACGTACTTCATTAAGAGGCCATTAGATTCTCTACTGCCTCAATACTTTCAAGAAAGTCTATAAAGGAAGTGTTTGTATGCTCAATCCTATATCATTGTCATTGTACCATTGATAAAGAATTCTAAAATTTCTTCATTTAATCTACAACCAGTTGTTTTACTATTAGTGGACATGTATTATTAATTGTTATATGGTAGCTACTGTAGAGTAATACAAAGAAGTATAACAAAAGTCTCTCACCTGTAGAACTTTATAGTTTACTTGGAGATTAAAGAGTCAGTAATCATTTACTAAGTACCCACTCTTCAATACCTGGTGGTAAGCACTGAAAGAAACAAAATGATTTAAAAAAAAAATAAAGACAGTCCTTATCCTTGAAGACTCATAAAAATTTTGAACTAAAAAGGAACCTCGGGGATCTTATTGGTATTTTAGTCCAGATACTTCAGTTTGCAGCTGAGGAAAGTGAAGCTCAGAGAGAGAGAGAGAGAGAGAGTCGATTTCTGAAACTGGATTTCCCTGAATAAATTTTTAAAAATCTTTATATCTTAGGTGTCTTTACTGGGAAAAGAGGGTATCAGAGTGCCAGGGCAGATTACTAGCAATACAAGCTTTATAATAGAGATTTCCAATAAGAGTTTAGAAAAGGGAGAGTTTGTATTGGTAATAATCTGTCCTCCTTGACTTCCTTAGAAAACATTGGTAGTCTATCAAAAATCGTTGTATGGATGATCAGTGGCTTAGAATCTTTCTGTTAATAAATCTTTGTTTTTGAATTTTTCCTAAGCTTCATTGATTGTTTTCTAGTAGTTTTAATATTTGTAATTTTTTTTTTCTCATTTACCATTAAGAAACAAGGCCCTACTAATCCAATGCTATTTCACCTTGTTCGAGATGTCAAACAGGTATGTTTTTATTTTCTTTGAAAATAGAGTAAACCCTTAATTATTTTTATAGAACTTAACAGAGAGTTGATACCTAGAATAATCTTAATCGGTAGAGTAACTGTTTTTTTTTGTTTTTTTTTTTTTTTTAATTTCCTCTCATATTCCTCAAGATAGGTAGTGGCATAGTGGATAGAAATCTTTTCTTGGAATCAAGAAGAACTGAATTTAGCTCCTGCCTCTGAACTATATTGACTGTGTGATCCTGGGCACATCTTTTAGTCTCTCAGTTCCCCTGGCAAATCTCTAAGACTTCATATAGGAGAACAGTTGCTGATCTGCTTTATCATATCACTGAAGTCACTGGTCATAAATATAAATGTAAATATGCCTTTCAAATAGTCATGAAAACAAAGGAACTCTTTCCGTCTAGATTTGGTTGTTTATTAATTTGACTTGTTGCTAATGAAAGTTTTTTAAAAATTATAAAATGTAATGACCTGTGATATTACTTTAGTTCATCAATGACTCCTGAAAGAAACTTGTCTTGTCACTCTTCTATACTCCTTTATCCCTCCTTCCCCAGTAACAATAAAAGATTTTTAGGTTGACTTATATTAGAATCATTCAGAAATAAAAGTAATAAAAGTATACATTTACATGATACTTTACTCTTCAGAATATTCTGTATGCATAATTTTATATAGCCCTTAAAAATTCATTGAGTTTTTTGATTCTGTGAAATATCCTCATTTAGCTGTAATTATGATCCTTGGGGTATATTGCTGGCTCAAACCTACATTTTACAGTTTCTGTAACTCTCTGCTTCCTCTTGAAATTACTCATTTATTTATTTGTTTAGAAGGTTGTGTCTATATGCACTCAAATGACTTTATTTAAAACATCTTACCCAGTGAATTCTTAATTTGGAAATATTTAGGTTTTTGTCTTTTCCCTTTTAATCTTTCACTGTTCAGTTCTTCATTTCAGTGCCTTTTATTTGACTCTCATCAGATGGCAATCCAGTAGGAAAGATTTGGATTATATTCTATTTATTGTTTATAAATTCTATTTTTTTTAAACTGGCACCACTTAACAAGATTCTTTCAGGAGGAAACATTTAATTGATTAGCATGAGAGGAAAAGATGGCAAGCTTTGGCTCCAGGAGTTCTCCCTCATATTTGTAATGTGAACTAGTAGGAAAAAACAGTTGATTCTGACACCAAACATGAGTTGATGCAGCTATACTATATGTTTGCTGTGATAATAGGCCCAAATTAAAAAAAAAAAACAAAAAACTTTGCCACTCCGTATTTCTTCATATATAGTATGGATTCAAAGGGCCAGAAAGGATGATTGAGCATTTTCCAAAGTATGTTATAGTTTTATATGTAAGAAGTACAAATTTTTGAGGGATGTGGGGGCGGGAGGAAGTTTCTTGCTTTAAATTTTTGTTACATGTGTGATTGTCCTCTCATCCTTCACCAGTTTGTCATTTCCAGTATTCTCCTATGATGATGGACATTGCCAGAGATCTCATTTTCTGTATTAAAATTTATTTTTTGCATTTGTTAGTATACAAAATGGATTAGTTTCTTTTTAGGAGTTCTCTTGGGAGCTAAATAAATATGATTAAAATGAAGAAATTATCAATTATAAACCCATGGCTTTAGGCAGACAGACAGTAATAAAGTAGAAGTGTCTTTGTTGTGATTTATGAACTACAATGATGAAAATTATGTAGGTATAATCCAACACTGCTCCGCCCTTTAGATTTATAATCGTTTTGTGTTCAAACTGTTCATTTACAAGTCACTTGTTGGGATTTTCGGCTGCATTTACTTGTAGGAGCAATGCGATAAATGGGAATTAGATTTCCATACTAGTACCTAAAAATCTGTTTGCATGATAATGTAAAAAATATTCTGTGTTTGTATTACTATAATTTTAAACGGGCCTGGAGTCAGGAAGGCCTGAGTTCAGATTTGGCCTTAGACATTTAGTAGCTCTGTGCCCTTGGGCAAGTCACTTAACCCTGTTTGCCTCAATTTCTTCATCTGTAAAAAAGAGCTGGAGAAAAAAATAGTAAACCACTTAGTATCTTTGTCAAGGAGACTCCAAATGGGGTCATGAAGAGTCAGACACAACTTAAACAACTGAATTACAAAAATTTCAAATACTGTAGTTTTATAGTTGGATAACAATATAGTTAAGTGAGTCAAAGTCAACATTATGATGTGGGCATTAGGGAGCTTTCTGATTCTTAAAAGCTATGTGCTAGTCACTTAATCTTTCTGAGCCTCATCAACAGATACCTTAGTGTTTTCTTACCTCACAGGTTGTTGTGAGAATCAAATGAAATAATAATGTATATAAAGTGATGCTCTATATAAAAGTTATTACTAGTCTGAGAATTTAAGCACTATTACTAACATTCCTACAGAAAAACATATTTTATAATATATAGGTAGAAGGGAATTTGTACATTTGGAGAGAAGTCTGTCTTTTCTTCCTTCTTTACAACTCTTGCTTCAGTTACTGAGAATATTTAGTATTCATGAATGAGTCCCATTCCCCTTAACTCCAGGATCTTTGTTGGCAAGATTTCCATTTTAGGCTACTCTTAGGACCTAGATTATCAGGCTTTACACACTCTCTTCCAGAAGGGAACATCACTAAGTCAGGAATGCCTTTTCTCTTCCCTTGCAGCTAGTCCTGCTTAGCCACCCAGTAGCTAAAAATGAATTTAATAAAATCTAAGGACCATTTTTCGTTACCTGGTCGAGCCTACTCATACAAGATGTAAATAAAACATTTGTACATAAGACACTTTAATTTATGGATTGTTCATATATGTTCATATATATATATATATATATATATATATATGTAGTTAAAGAATTTCATCCTACAGATTTAATGATAATGTTTTGTTTCTAGGGGAACCTTCCTCCAGGATATAAGATAACTCTGATTGATATAGGACTTGTCATTGAATACCTCATGGGAGGAACCTACAGATGCACTTATACTCGAAAACGTTTCAGAGTAATATACAACAGCCTTGGTGGGAATAATCGGGTATGTGGATTTTCTTTTGGAAACAGTAAATGCATAGTATTGTAAACTTGGAAGAAAATTTGCATTAGGCATTGTAAGAAACCCACTGGGCTTACAAAATAATAGTGTTCAAATCAAGGGTAACTGGATTACTTAACTTGATCATGTAGACTTCCATTATTATCTAATTTATATATATATAAGATTTTAATGATTTTTTAAAAAATTCTTTAAGTGTCACCATATTAAACATTTATGAAAAGTAACAAACTTTCATTTTTAGCGATCTGGACGAAATACTTCCAGCAGCACTCCTCAGCTGCGAAAAAGTCATGAGCCTTTTGGTAATAGGGAAGACAAAAGGGAAAAAATGCGACACAATCATTTCATCAAGACTGCACAGCCTTATAGACCAAAGGTATTTTTGTTTCAGTAACACTTTCTTTGGACCTGATCCATATTAATTTAGTATAGTAAAGCTACATGACATTTTTTAATCTTATAATGTTTTGAATTTTTCTTACACGCTGAACATTTTAGAATCTCTTATTTTCCCATGTAACATGGACATCATAACAAAGTAGTCTTTTAGTTTTTCAGGGAAAAAAAATAAATATGCAAAGACAAATAATATGTACTCTTTTATAATGTTTGCAAGTATTTTTAAAATGTGATGAGGCATTAAAAGTCGATTTGTAGACATATATATTCAGAGACATGAATAGAAATATTTCAAATTCATAGACATGTTACAGAAGTGTAAAGAAACTATGGGTCATAACAGTGGATAGAACTCTTGGGCCTGAAGTCAGGAGGTCCTGAGTTCAAATTTGGCATCAGATACTAGCCATATGACCTATTTAATCTCTGACTGCTTCAGTTTCTCCACCTGTAGAGGGAGATTAATAGTAACACCTATTCCCAGAATTGCTGTGAGGATCTAATGACACCATTTGTAAAGTACTTAGTACAATGCCTGGCGTACAGTAGTCACTTAATAAATGTTTGTTCTCTTTCTCTTCTCCCCAGTATATTCAGATAGAGCAACGAGAGTGTTTAAGACAAAAATACGTTACAGATAACAATATATATGGATATGAAAATTCACCTTCATTATTTATTCTCTCTGATACTTGGATAAACCTTATGTGATATTTTGTATTTTAATCAGTAAATAATGTGCAGCCCATTTCTGGTTATAATACACCTCAAGGGGCTATGCGAATTCTTTTGTTATGCTTCAATTTATTTTGCTTGATATTACATCAAAAAAAATGAGTGCTAGTTTACAACTTGGAGTCTTTGTTATATAGACAGTTTTGTTTAATTGTCATTTTTTGTAATGTAATTTGGCTTTTTTATTAAATGAAGTACTTGAGAGTAGAACTAGAGGATTTTAATAGTATACCTACTCCAAAGAAAAGCCTTGGGAAGCTCTTGGATTCTGTGTTTTTACAATTTGCTGATCTTAGGCAAAATTATACATCATATCCTATCATATTAAATTGCAAACATAAGTGGATTTGATTTATTAAAATGCCACACTACTTTTTTTTACCTTCTTATTTTTAACTTCAAGATTGATACCACTGTGGAAGAAGGAAAGAAGAAAAGAACCAAAGATGAAATTGTTGATATTGATGATCCTGAAACTAAGCGGTTTCCTTATCCACTTAATGAACTCTTAATTTGGGCTTGCCTTATGAAGAGGCAAGTTATGGCCCTTTTTTTCTGGCAGCATGGTGAAGAATCCATGGCTAAAGCTTTAGTAGCCTGTAAGATGTATCGTTCCATGGCATATGAAGCAAAACAAAGTGACCTGGTTGATGACACATCAGAAGAACTGAAGCAGTACTCAAAGTAAATTACATTTTGCTGTATGGGATTTCTTTTTAACAAAAATAAAATAACCAAAAGGGCTGATGTAATGCATCTACTATTTAATATATAATTTTCTTTTACTCTTATTTTGCAAGTTAATAAAGGACATCAGTTAAAAGATATTTTTAAAAAATATTTTTTGCCTAAGTATCTGAAAAGGAGGTTTTTGGTTTAGGTTTATATAAAATTAATTAATATTTATTTTTTATGTTAGATGGGTGGGGAGTGCAAAAGATATGAGTTTTGGACTTTAATTTACAGCCAAGTTGGTAGAGATAAAATGTGTGTGTGTGTGTGTGTAGCACAAGACAATAGAATAGATTTGTTACAAAATAGTAAATCACTTGCTAAATAACCATATCCGCAATAAATTTGGCAACCAGTAAGGAATAGGTGATATAGAATTATCTGGGGTCTTAAAAGGACAATGTGGTTTTTTTAATAGGCCCAGAAGAAGGGGGTGCAGTAATCATTCTATCCACAAAGTTTAGAAGCAGGAAGATGTAAGGTATTCCATTTAGAGTTAGCATATAATATATATAATCATGGCATCATTAATGCTGAAAGGGACTTGTGAGATCACCTAGTTCAACTTATGTCCGAATCAGGAAGCCCCTCTACAACATCTATGACCAGTGGTCATCTAGAATCTACTTTGAACACTTCTGGGGATAAATATCTCAGTACCTTTGGAGCCAACTCATTCTGCTTTTGCACAACTTTTAACTGTTACGAAGTTTTTCCTAATAATTCAATAAAATCTACCTCTCTACAATATTGGTGCATCTTTTCAAGTTCTGAGTATTTTTTGGACTTGATCTGATACGAAGCAGGGAAGTAGTCACTGAAGATTTTAATCTAGAAAGCAGATACACAGTGGTTTTTACTTTGTATATAGAATGCATGCTTATCTGATATTCTGTGTATTAAATTATCAAAGACTGAAATAGGATTATAGTTATACTGTGAATGAAAAGGAAGGTAAGATTTTTGTAGAGGGCTTATAACAGGCACACCTTCTAGAAGCTTTCTGGCTTATGGGCACGTCTTCTAGAACAACTAGTCCATGTGTACTTGTAAAACGATGCTGTAACCAGTAGAAACCCTGAGGCCTCTTCTACATGATTTAATAAGAATTAAGTAATTCCTTCAGAGGGTTTTTCATTATACTAGCAGCATGAGTCTCCTTATTTACATTTAGATCCCTATCAGTTCATCTGTATAGACTTTTGCATCATACCATTCCCACTTTAAGATTCTACATGGATACAACACATTGGCTAGAATTGTCCTAGCTTTCTTTTCACTTCTTCCAGAGGCCCACAAATTTGTTTCCCAGGAAGATGAACAAGGAAATCCTCAATTTTAGGACTTGTGAAAATACCAAAAAGCATACAGTGCACATTTCAATGAAATAATGTTCACCTTTCTGATTTGTTTGGAAACATTTCTTAGTTTTGTATGCATTTGAGTAATTCTAACGTGATAGGCATTAGATGCAGGGAAATAGGAAGCCTGATATTAGACTAGTGGTTGGCATAGCCCTAGGAGATTAGTAGCGTAGGATAGTATAAAAAGGGAGATACCATGAATGGAAATGAGCAACTCAATAATTTGTATCTACTTTTGTCCTTTTGTAGTGATTTTGGTCAGCTGGCAGTAGAGCTTCTAGAACAATCCTTCAGACAAGATGAAACAATGGCCATGAAATTACTCACATACGAATTAAAAAACTGGAGTAATTCAACCTGCCTTAAGTTAGCAGTATCTTCAAGACTTCGACCATTTGTTGCTCATACTTGTACACAAATGCTATTATCAGATATGTGGATGGGAAGGCTGAACATGAGAAAAAATTCATGGTACAAGGTATATTTCATAACACCATTCATATCGTCTGATATGTCAAGCTAAATAAGATAGCTGTGTTGATTTTCTAGAAGAATAAAAAGATCCTAGAAGTGCCTTACCCTGTTGTGCCAGGTAGTGGCATGTTCCTTTTGTGTTAGCCACTAAAGTCACAGTAAATAACAGGGAACTGAGTGTGATTACTGTTTAATCTCCTAGTTAGAAGTGTGACAGAGCAACAAGTTGTAACAAGTCCAGTGCCCCTGACTACCTTTTGTTGTCCTGGTAGCTATAAATACAAAGGATGCCATGTTCAGTACTGGATCCCTCTAATAACATTTTTGTGGCCTTATTAGTGGTGTTTTTTGTTTTGTTGTGGGTTATTTTAAAGTTAAGAATTTTGGTTAAATGTTTGTGTTGTTTCTTGCCTTATAAAGAGGCAGTATCTTAACCTTTTCTTTTGATGCTCCATTATATTTTTCCAAATAAGGTACAGAAATACACAAGGCAGTAAATAGGCAAGTAGCTCTTAATTATAGGCACATGTAGATAGATTTATAATAGATACTAATCAGTTACTAAAAATAGTGATGAAAGATTAACAAAAACCTACTTCATAAAATTTTTTATGCTTTAGTTTTGAGGCATTAGATGAAACTTTTGGTAGAAATAAACCTTTATTGTTTACATTTTTTTGTAGAGGCACATGCTGAGTAAGCATATGCCATGCTATGGAACAGTTAAAAAGAGATCGAGATTAAAATTAGGAAAAGTAGCTCTTAATGGAGGTTATGTTTTATTATACCATGAATATTTTGTTGAAATAATACTTCTAAATTTAAAATTCCTCTATTAGGAAAATATGAATTTAAGCAAAAATAATGTTTTTATATGGATTAATATTTGATGAAATAACCTAGAAAATAATTGGCCTATATTCTTATTTTACAGAAGGCTTTCCTTGTGTTCATAATAAGTATAGAAATTTGAAAAACGAAAAGAAAAAAAAATAAAACGTTGGCATTTTGTGGTTCGCTCTATAAAAGAATTCAACCTGGGTCTCTTTAAACTTCATACTTAAGTAACAGAAACTAATTTTCCCCCAACTTTTTCTTCTTTTTACATTTTAGTTAGAGGGGAAAAAAAAACCTGCTAACTAGTAGTAGTCATGGTAAGAAGCATAAATGGTCATACAAAAACCTTGGCTTAAGTCCCACCTCTCACACCTCCTACCTTTGTACTTGCAAGTAAATCACTCAGTTACTTTCTAAGAGTATGTCCCAGAGCAATTGCCAGACTGCATTAGTTGAAGGAGTTGCTTCACCAGAGTTTCTTACCATTTTTACAAGGAAAAAACAAGCAAACCTATTAGTATTATGTTATTAAAAGCTCTTTTACTGGTCTTACTTAAAACTGATTCTTTTTATAAAGCAAATTGTAAGTCTTTCCATTTTTCTAGGTGATATTAAGCATCTTAGTTCCACCTGCCATATTAATGCTGGAATATAAAACCAAGGCAGAAATGTCCCATATCCCACAGTCTCAAGATGCTCATCAAATGACCATGGAAGACAGTGAAAACAACTTCCAAAATATTACAGAAGAAATTCCTTTGGTAAGGAAGCAGTGCATGGGTAAAAGAAGCAAAATTTTAAGCTTAATATGAATAACTAGCTAATAATTTTTTTAATTTTAGGAAATTTTCAAAGAAATCAAAGTTTTGGAAAATAATGAAGGAAAGACTGATATTGACATACAGATAAAACCAAAAAAGCTTCCAATCACTCGAAAATTTTATGCTTTTTATCACGCACCAATTGTGAAATTTTGGTTTAACACAGTGAGTATCTTTGGGGTGTTTTTTTTGTTTTTAACCTAGTAAGTATGACAAATGGTTTTTAAAAGAGTTAGGAACAATTCTTTGTCAGATCAGTCTGTTGTAATTACAAAATTGCTTGTATTTGTCCTTGAAAGTATTTAAACTGTGATGTAATGAAAAGGAATCATTTGTATAGCAGTATATGAAGAAGTATTAATATATAACCTGAATCAGTGCGAAATACAACAATAGAGACTGGTGAGATTAATCTTAGAAGCTTTTCTTAAAGAAGAAGATTTTTTTAAAGAGGTGAGACAGATTAGCATAGTGGAAAGAATGGTTTGTACAATGGCACGAATGGTAGAAATGATAATGACTGTTATGATCAATAACGTCGGTAATAATCAGTAATCCATCAGTAAGATAGATCAGTAATAATAAGAATTATAACAGCAATTGCTACTTACATAGTGCTTTAAAGGCTTGCAGAGTGCTTGAGAAATATTATCTCATTTATCTTCGGGATAACTCTGGGATATAGGTGCTTTTATTATCTTCAATTTATGATAAAAAGTGAGGCGGGGCAGCTAAGGTGATGCAGTGAGTAGAGCACTGGCCCTGGAGTCAGGAGGACCTGAGTTCAAATGTGATCTCAGATGCTTGACACTAAGCTGTATGACCTTGGCCCAGTCACTTAATCCCAATCGCCCTGCCTTCCCCCCTCCAAAAAAAAAAAAAAAGGCAATTTCCCAGGGTCACACAAAAAGTGTCACAGGCCACATTTGAACTCAGGCCTTCCTGACTCCAGATACAGCTCTTTATTTCCTGTGCCACAGAGCTGCCTCACAGCAAGTGCAGGATACTGTACACTGTTGTTGGTAAAGTTTGCTTTAGCAAGTTCCTCTAAGGTTTTCATTCAAGAAAATAACAGGATTAAAAATAGTAGCCAATGTTTACCACCAAAACATGCTTTTAAACTCCATATTATTAAATAAACCCTTTTGGATATTTAACTTTTTAATTGCCTTTTTTTTTTTAGTTGGCATACTTAGGGTTTCTGATGCTTTATACATTTGTGGTTCTTGTAAAAATGGAACAGTTACCTTCAGTTCAAGAATGGATTGTTATTGCTTACATATTCACCTACGCGATTGAAAAAATTCGTGAGGTATGTTCATAACACCTTTTTTTCTTAATTATTTTGCTCTTTTACTTATGGCACTTCTAATACAGATATTGTCATGTTAGCCATATAATTTACTGTTTAGGCACCCATTGTATAACCAAAAAACATGGCCAAATTATATGACTGAGTAGCTAAGTGTGTAATTAAGATTTCTACCAGGTTCGGATAAGCTGCCACAATTCCAGACAAATTTTTCTACTTCAGAATTATGGAAAGGATGGATTTGGCCACCTCCAAACAGATCAGACCATTTCTTTATTTGCTACTTTCCTCAGGTGTACAAAAAAGTATTTTTTCTAGATAGGCAAAAATGAAAATAAACTTTAAATGTATTATTATGCTATACCCTTTCTAATTTAGTTTTTCATTTAATATCTGGATCACTGTTTACAACCTAATGAGCAGACAACAAGTATTTATCAAGCATCTTCTATGTTCCAAGCACTGTGCTAGGTGCTAGGGATACAAAGGCAAAAGGCATTCCCTGGATGAAATTAATCTTGGAAGGCTTTCCCAAAGAAGATGATTTTTGGATGAGGTGAGGCAAATTAGCATAGTGAAAGGACCTTGTTTTCTCTTGGAAGTAATTAACATATACACAACTAAGTAAAAATATTTTAAAATTATTTCCTTAGTGAGGGGGTGAGCATTAGCAACTAGGGGGATTAGGATAGGCATTGTGCAAAAGGTAACAATTCAACTGAGCCTTGAAGGAATTAGGGATTCTACAAACTGGATGTGAGGAAAAAATGCATTCTAGTCATGGGAAACAGCTTCTGAAAAGTTGCAACTCATGAGACAAAATTTTTTTTAAACTTAACATTAAGTAGGCCAGTTTCGCTGGGACCTGAAGTGAGTAAAAGATAGTAATGTGCAATAAGTCTGCGAAGGTTTATGGAGCCAGATTCAGGAGTTAGTGTTTGTGTCCTACAGGTAAAAAGGGATCCCTGGGGCTTTTTGAACTATGATGTGAGAATTGATGGACTTGAAATAACTGAGACATTATTTTACCAAAGCACCTCTGTCTACTGGCATTCATGTAAAACAAATACCACAAACATGCCAGAACATTCTTTTCATAGTATTGTGGTATGTTGTTATATGTCTCTGCTTTGGACTTAAGTTCCTGGGAGTTCAGTAGTAGTGTGGCTTCCTAAAAGTTAGAGATCTTTTCTTTTCTACTCTGTTACTCTTTGTATACTAAATTCTTGCTTACAGTCAGTCATGGCCTCTCCTTTGGCTCTCTACATGGCTCTCAACAGCCAATACCTGTTTGCTGCCTAGTACCTTACAAATTTTTTCTTGTTATACCTTTAAATTATGTATCAGCAGTCTGTGGAAATTAAGTTCCTAGAAACTGTCAAATTAAGAAATAATTTTAGCAGTTATAGCAAGATAGTTGAGAAATTGTGAAAGAAATAGCTACTCAGTTCCTCCACTCCCCCCACCTCAGCACCCATGAATAGTATGCATTAAAAGCTCACAAATACAGGGTAGCAACCAGAAAAAAACCAACAACAACAAAAAAAAAAGAATTAATTAACTAGAACAGTGTAAAACTTGACTTCACCATCTTCCCAAGAAATGAAATTTCTCATATCTATTTTTTTTTGGAGGGGGAATGGGGCAATTGGGGTTAAGTGACTTCCCCAAGGTCACACAGCTAGTGCGTCAAGTATCTGAGGTCGAATTTGAACCCAGATCCTCTTGATTCCAGGGCCAATGCTCTACTCTGTGCCATCTAGCTGCCCCGAAATTTCTCATGTCTAATAAATACTAGTGAGAAAGAAAATTGCATTCCATTTTAGATTTCTTTCTGTTTTATGTATAATAGTAAAATCACAAGGCAAATTGATAATACAGATCAACAAAATAGAGATACAAACACTGAAGACATCTATTTATAGTAGTTTTATTTTTGGTAACAAAGAACTACAAGGAAAGTGAGTGAGTGCTCGTTGAACAGCTGAACAAATTGTGGTCTGTAAATGTTATGGATTATTGACACTATAAGAAAAAGAAGAATTCAATAAAATTTGAGGAGATTTAGATGAAGTGATCCAAAGCAAAAATAAAGAGAACTATAATAATTTAACTCATTGGCCATAATAATGTAAAGAAATTACCACTGAAAGATTTCGGGACTCTGAAGCTTATGTTTAATGACCTGAGGACCAATGGTAAAACATATTTTGAATAAGATGTTTACTGATAGAGCCAGTGTATTGATTTGTTTTGTTAATTTGTTTAAAAGGAGAGTTTCCTTCATGATGAGGAAAGAGTCATGACATGGACATGATAGTGATTTTTTTTAAGACAATAAATATTAATAAGCACCTATGTGCCAGTCACCATGCTAAGCCCTGGGGACACCAAGAAAGGCAAAGACAATCCCTGCCTTCCAGTAGATCACAATTTATTGGGGGAGATAACATGGAAACAACTGAGATTATCTCAGAGGAAATTCACTAGCGTTGGGGAGAGGGGGGAGCTTCTTACAAAAGATAGTAATTGAACTCAAACTTGAGGGAAGCCAGGGAAACCAAGAGGTGGAGAGGAGGAAGGAGAGAATTCTAGAAGCAGGAGTTAGCCAATCAAAATGCACAGTCAGTAGACTATGGTATATTGTGCAAAGAACAGCAGGGAGGCTAGTACCATTGGTACCATTCCGTCATGGAGTACAGATCAATGAAAATCATCACTAAATCTTTTTTAACTAGTCTTCATCTTAATACCCCGCCCCCCCAAACAAAATGCAAAGACAGATGCTAATAACTATTTTTAAAGGAAAAGTACCCAAGAAAATTCACACACTCTCTAGGGATGGACTGTGTATAGATAGATAGAGTTCACCAGGATTCAGAGAGGAAATCTGATTCAACTCAACAAGACCTTTAGTTGTCAAATTCCAGAGCTATATTAATAAAGAGAATATCCTGTCACTTACAAAGCAACCCCAGTTTGAATTAAACAAATTATTCACTTGGTACAAAACATAGAAAGCTGTACTGTGAGTCTCAGAAAATAAAGAAACAAATTAATAATGACTTTATTAGATAACTTAACAAAAAGAAAAGAAAACCACAAACATCACCCCAGAATTTTGTATCCAATTAAACTTAGCAAATTTGAAAATGAAATTGGTAATCGAAAAGCTGAACTTTTTAATCACATATTTTTGCATTAAAACATTTGCTGAATCCTTTGATATGCAAAGGATATTTGCATATAGGCTAGGAACACTTTCCAGTAATTCCTTGAAAGATTGTTTTGGCAACAGTTGATATGTAAATTAAGGCAAATATCGGATAACACCTGCTTCAAAACTCTTAACTAACTGTCGCATAGGATTGTCAAAAGACCAGGGATAGGAGAATCTGGAATTCACTGGAAGATCTTACTTATAAATGGTCTCAGAGGGGAGGGGTTGAGAGACTGATTTGACGGTGAGTGGGGTTCCAGGTGAATGGAGTAGGGCTTGCAAATGATGGCAGCCTGGTTTCCAGAAGAGGGCAGAAGTATTTGGATGATTCCCCCATAAAATGACAAGATAGCAAAGGCTTTGAGAAAATTAACCAGATGCCCAAAAGAGATGAACAATGAAAAAATCATAGTACATAGGAGGGAATCATATAATAATAAAAAAATTATATTTAATACTGTGGCAATGAAAATTAAAGCAAGAAAGAGATTGAAGAATTCTTAAGTTGTGAATAGAACTGATATACATACAGTCTAGGTTGGTAAGGTGGCATAAACCATACACTACACTTGATAAGTAGTCATCCAGCCTTTGCTTGGTGACCTCTAGGGAAACAACTACCTTCCCTTGGAAGCCCATTCCAGTTTTCAGTGGCTCTAATTATTAGGAAGTTTTTCCCTTATATGTAGTTGAACTTTAACTTTTTGTAGTTCATATTTATTACTCCTTGTTCCCTGCTCTGTGACCAAGAAGGAAAAAATCTGATCTCTTTTACACAAGATATTCCTTCAAATATATGAAAACAGTCTTCTCCTTAAGTGTTCTCTTACTTCAAGTATACTCTTTCCACACATTTTACTAGTCCATTTTAATATATATTAAACACCTATTATGTGCCAGGTGCTGTGCTAAGTAAGAGGTAGGGAAACAAAGAAAGGCAAAAGACAATCTGCCTTCAAGGAGGAGAGAATATATAAACAAATGGATACAAATAAGATACATGCAAGATAAATTGCAGATAATCAATAGGAGGTCACTAGCCTTAAGAGAAATTGGGAAGAGCTTCCTGTAGAAGATGGGACTTCTGTAGAACTTCTCCACTGTACCTTCTCCTCTCCTCTCTGCTTTTCAACTTCCTTTTGTGTGATGTCTTCCTTTATTAGATTGTATGCTGCTTGAGGGCAGGAACCATCTTTGTTTTTCATATTTGTATCCCCAGACTTAGCACAGTGCCTTGCTCCTTGGTAGGAGCTTAGTAAATGTTTATTGTCTGTTGAACTCATCTAAGTTGATGAGTTCCTGTGTATTCACCCACATGTTGCTTTAGACAACATCCCCTTTTCTTAATTGTTACTGGTTTTTTTGTGCCTTTAAAGACCATTCTTAAGAGCTTTTCCTCCTTCCTGAGGTATTTTCCCTTATGAAATTTCAGTCAATCCTACATATCTATTCCTTTTCTCAATTGACATCTATTTTCTGAACAAAAAAGGCAATAGAAAAAAACTAAATAGAAACAAACCTAGCAGTCTTGACTTTTAAATGAATTAGACAAAAAATGAAAGACAGTGACAAATGGATAAAAAAACAGCAGCCAACAATTTGTTACCTACAAGAAGAAACAGTCTAAAAAAAAATTAAATAAACTTGCAAAATGAAAATAGAAGCAGGAACAAAATATCACATGAATGTGAAAAAGTAAGAGTTACGTTATATTAGTATAAAAACCAAAATTCACAGTGTCAAGAAAAAAAACTATATTATAAAACTATTAAACTAAGTAATGAACCAGTCGAGTACTAAATTTATATTTACCAATCAGCATTGCACCTGAACCTGTAAAGGAAAAGTTGATTGTAAAAATACATTTAACATAATAATTGTAGGAAACTGTAGCATTCCTATTTTTGAACTTGGCAAATCAAGCAGAAAGAGAAACAAAAACAAAGATTTCTAGAAGTCAGCAAAACATTGGAGAATTTAGACCTGAAATACATAGGACATCTTTTAAGTGAGATCCTTAAAGAATACACATTTTTCAGCAACACATGGTACCTTTATAAAAATAGACACAAAGGAATTCTAAATAAAACAAAAATAGTAAACATCTTTACAGCATAAAATGGAACAAAATAGTAATACAGGAAACATAAAAGATACAGAACTAAATTGAGACTTAATGACATCTTTAAATTTGAGTGGAACAAAGAACAACTTACAAAAAGAATAACTGAATCACAAGGATAATAAAGTATATACCAATATTTCTGAAATGAAACTAAAGCAATCCTCAGGACAAATGATAACTGAGAACGTGCATTAAGAAAATAGAAAAAGAAGATTTATGAACTGAATATACAATTCAACAATTAGAAAATCAAAATAAGCACAAAATTAAATAGAAATAAATTAGAAAACAAAATCTGAATGGATCACCATAACTAAAATCTGGCTCTTTGAAAAGTCTAACAAAATTGAGAAATGCAAAAGAAGGGTTAGAAAATCAAAGCACCAAAATAAAAAATAAACATGATTAAATCTATTTTCCCCAAGTTACTGTTTATGACAAAATAGGATTGGCTTTTGCCTTTATATCCTAAGATTCCCATCATTTTTGCTTTAGCATTTTCCTTCTTTTTGACAAGTGTTAACTCCTGAATAGCAATCTCTCATATTTGTTCCTTGGCTTTTTGAAGGATGAAATTATCATTGATGGGAAAAAATCTTATTTGTATCATGCTATACCTAGGTGTACTCTTTTGAGGTTAAAGAGGTATGCTGTGGTCAATGGGATGCACAGAATAATTGCCTTGCTGCAGAGAGGACCCAGTTGAGATTATGGAACTATTTTGTAGTAGACCCACTCACCACAGTTTAGTGGCTGGACTTTAACTCTTTTCAGCAACTCATGCATAGGAACAAAGGGAAAGGATGGTGGGAGTAATCCAGATTGGTATTTGGCAAATAGTGTCAATGTTAATATACACACTTTTCTGCTTTTGTTCACTTCACTCTGCTTCAGTTCGTACAAGTTTTACCACATTCTCCTGAAACTGTAGTTTTTGTTTCTTATATCACAGTAGCATTCCGTTATATTCACATTCCATAATTTGTTTGGCCATTCTATAATTGACAAGTACTCCCCTAAGTTTTCAGTTCTTGACCCGACAAAAAGACTGCCAAAGCTCTTTGTACTTACAAGTTTTTTCCCACTTTCTTTGATTTCTTTGGGATATAGGCCTAGTAGTAGTAGTATTACTGATTCGGTTTGGTAACCTTTTGAACATAGTTCTAAATTACTCTCCAGTGACTGAATCTAATTCATAACTCCATCGTCATTTGTGTTAATATGCCTCTCTTCCTGCAACATTTCCAACATTTGTTATTTTTCCTTTTTGTCAACCTTGCCTAATCTGATAAATGTGAGATTGAACCTCAGAGTTGCTATAGTTTGCATTTTTATAATTGTTAGTGATTTAGAGCATCTTTAATATGGTTGTTGCTAGCTTGTCATACTCTTTGACTCTTCCTTTTCTCTCAGTATGACCCCCTATCTAATTAGTTGTCAAGCTATATTGATTCTACTTTTTCCGTATCTCACATCTTATCTCTTCTTTCTAGTGAAATAGACTCTGCCCTTATTTGTGCCTTTATCACTTTTCACATGTCCTATTGCAATAACCTCCTAATTGGTTTTCCTTCTTCCACACAGTTAATCAAAATCTTATTCCTAAAAGAAATCTGATCACATCATCCCTCTAGTCAGAACACTAAAATAGTTTCTTTCCTAGGGCAAAATATAAACTCATAAGCTTGCCATTTAAAGCCTTTTACGATATGTCTCTCACCTTTCTTTCCATTTCTATTTCGTGTTACTTCTAGTCAAACTGATCTTAGCCTTTTAGTTATGTTCTCTTCTCACATCAGTTCCTTTGTAACTTTTAAAATCCGTAGCTTCCTTTAAGTCATAACTTAGGTACTATCTACATAAAGCATGTTCTGATCCTCCCCAATTTTTAGCTCATATTCCCTCTTGAAGTTGTTAGTTTGTATTTATTTGTACATGTCTTCTGTTCTCACCTAGTAGTATATAAACTCTTTGAGGATTGGACTGTTGTTTTTTGTCTTCCTTTTGTATAGCACAATGGCTTTCACTTAGCAGTATTAATACACTATTACACAATATTTGGATGGAATTATTTTAACAAATGTTGGGCTTTTTAAAGTACTGAGAAAAGCCTGTGGAGGGGAAAAAAAATCTAATGTTTAACTTGTTTTTTTTTTCTTTTTAATATAGATTTTTATGTCCGAAGCTGGGAAAATAAGCCAGAAAATTAAAGTGTGGTTCAGTGACTACTTCAACATCAGTGATACAATTGCCATTGTGACTTTTTTCATTGGATTTGGCCTAAGATTTGGAGCAAAATGGAAATTTGAAAGTGATAAAATATTTATTGCTGGAAGACTGATTTACTGTCTTAATATTATCTTTTGGTATGTCCGGTTGCTGGATTTTTTAGCTGTAAATCAACAGGCGGGGCCCTATGTAATGATGATTGGCAAAATGGTAAGTTTATATAAAATGAAATGTCAGTAATGTGCATGTATGTATAATTTTTTTCTTAAAAATGAAAATGTTTACTCTTACTGTCACATCTGCCTTAGGAAGCTAGGTGGCTCAATGAGTAGAAGCACTAGGCCTAAAGTAAAGAACATTATCTTGAGTTCAAATCTGGTCTAGAAACTTACTACCTTTGTGACCCTGGGCAAATCACTGAACCCTCTTTGCCTCAGTTTTCTCATCTACAAAATGAACTGGAAAGGAAATGGCAAACTGCTCCAGTATCTTTGCCATGACAACCGCAAATGGAGTTATGAAGAGTCAGACATGTCTGAAAAACAGCTGAACGACAACATATCTGCCTTAACCAGATGGCAAATGTCAGTGTCATAATGCTTATTTGATTCGTGTTAAAAATCTGTTAGATTATTTTATTAGCACATTGGGAATATATTTGATATTATTTAGAATGGTTGAGTTCAGGAGACCTTTTGCCCATGGGTTCATCTGTCTGACTTTTAAGCCTTTTACCACCTACCTTCCCCAATCTATTTTTCCAACCTTAATATTTTATGTATTACTTTTTTTCCCCACACTTTATGGGGAGGGAGACTGCCACTGGCTGCCTTATTTTTCACACATAGTATTGCTCTTGTCCCTGCCTTTGTACTATCTCCGTCCCCTCACTTTCATGAAATGTGCTCCTTCTTCACCTCTACTTCTTAGAATCTTGTTTCCTCTAGATGTCTTCTCAAGGTGTCTACACAAAGATGCCTATTCTACACTATAGCTAACAGTGCCATCCACCCAAAAAATTAACTTTGTTTCTAGCTTATAAAGACTTACTTGTTTTCATGTTTTCTTACCAATAGAATATAAGCTCCTTGGTGGCAGTGATTTTTCATTTTTGTATGGGGTTTTTTTTGGAGAGGGGAAGACAGGGCAATTGGAGTTAAGTGACTTGCCCAAGCTCACACAGCTAGTAAGTGTGTCAAGTGTCTGAGGCTGGATTTGAACTCAGGTCCTCCTGATTCCAGGGCCAGTGCTCTACTCACTAAGCCCCCTTGCTGCCCTCATTTTTGTATTTTTATCCCCTGCTCCTAGCCATGGTACATTTTGTAAATGCTTGTTGATTGGTCTATTTAATCTTTGTGTTTTCAAAATTTCAAGTGGTCTGGTGATTTTTGGGCAAATTTAGAAAAAATTAAATGTTAATATTACTACAAACCCAGTCTCTGGATTTCTGGAGGAAAACAGGGAATTTAGCATATTTGTAATTTGAACGACTGAATCTTCATATAGAATTTATCTTCCTTATTCCCTTAGCTATTTAACCTAGAAAATATATTAGAAAATTTAAAAGTTAAATCAGTCAGTTACACAGTATTCCTTGTATTGTGCCTTCATTGTACCAATTATTTTAAATGGTGTGAGGCAAAGTGGAAGAAGTATAAAAACATTGCTCTTAAACTTAAGGATATTAACACTTACATAGATAACCTCTCCTTCCACCCCTTACACAGACACACGCACCAGTTTGTGAATAGTATAAAGTGTTACCATAATCTTAAGCAAGCCTCTTTTTTTTCCTTTTAAATTTATTTATTTATTTATTTTTAGTTTATAACATTCAGTTCCACAAGCTTTTGAGTTCCAGATTTTCTCCCTCTCCTCCCCCTCCCCCCCGAACAGCATGCAATCCAGTATATGTTCTACATATACCTTCACATTAAACATATTTTGACATTAGTCATGTTGTAAAGAATGAACCACGAGAAAGAAGAAAAAAAAAGAGAGAGCAAATAGTTTGCTTTGGTCTGCGTTCAGACTCCATAATTCTTTCTCTGGATGTGGATAGTTTTTTCCATCATGAGTCTTTTGGAGTTGTCTTAGAAACTTGCATTGCTGAGAAGAGCCAAGTCTATCAAAATTAAGCAAGGCTCTTACTCTCTCTGAGCTTCAGTATCCTTAAATGAGAAAGTTGAATCAGATGGCCTTTAGAGGCCTTTTCTAAGAAAGCTCTAAATTTATTATCAAGTGATAATATATATAGAATTATGTGGTGTGGTGATGTTATAGGAATTCCAAAGAAACATCATTTTTCAGTCCAATCCAAGAAGCATTTAAGTTCTTCCTTTCTGTGTGCAAGTCTATGGTAGGTGCTAGAAATCCAAAGACAAAATTAAAAACAATTCCTGCTCTTAGCTAGTGAGGTCTTCATCACTCAGTCAGAAAATATTTATTAATCACTATTTCTCAGGTAAGGTGCTGGGTGTGAATACAAAGATAACATAAAAACAGTCCCTGCCCTCAGGGAGCTTACTCTGTGAAAGGAGACATTGGGAACATATATATATATGTGTGTAGTCTAAATAAGTACCTAAAGACAATATCATTTTGTGAGGGAATGTACTAGTTGCTGAGGAGAGAGGGTCTCAGGAAAAGAACTCATTTAAAAGGTGATGTTTGAACTGAGTTTTGAAGAAAACTAAGGATCCAAGAGGCAGAGGTAAGGAAGTGAATTCCTGGTGTGAAGGTTAGCCTGTACAAATGCACAGAGATGGAAAATGGACTGTTGTGAGGGAGTAATTGGAATGTGATTTATATAAAGAAGTGGCCACAGCAAGAAGGAAATGAGCATTACATCTCAATCCCAATCCAAGACCTGCCTGAGGGCCCTTATTTTTTAATGTTTTTCTATGTCTTTTACATCCTCCTAGAGAGCCGTGAACTGTAACAAGGAATTTAAAAAAGGATAAATTCCATATCAAAAAGTCTGACTTGTAGTATTCCATACCCATAATTCCCAATCTCTATGAAGAGGGGATGATTTCTCAAAGCTCTCCTTTTGGGGGCTACACTTAGTCATAATTTCTCAGCATTCATTTCAGTTGTTTTATTGTTCTTCTCATTTATATTGTTTCACTAATTATGTATGTTGTTTTTTTGATTCTTCTTATTTTATTTTAAAGCAGTTCACTTAAGTTTTCCTATGCTTCTTTGTATTCATTTCTTCCGTTACATCCATGTTTCCCCAACTAACTAAGCGCACATGCACACACACACACACACCCCTTCTAATTCTTTGCTACTACAAAAAGGACTGCTATAAATATTTTTGTATTATGGAGACTCTGTGGTACATGTCTGATAGTCACATCTTGGGGTCAGAAGGTAGGGACATTTTAGTCACTTTCTTACTATTCCACATTGATTTCCAGAAGTTTGGAAGTATAGTTCTACCAGCAGTACATTAGTGTGCCATTATTCCACAATACATCTAACATTGATTATTCCCATCTTTTTTACATCTTTGCCAATTTTCCAAGTTTGAAATTAAATCATTCAGCACTTGTAGAATCCCTCATCTAGTCTCTTCTACTGATCTGCTTTCCTATTTTGTAATAGTCACAAATAGTTTTTATGAATACTGTTTTATTGTATAATTTGAAGTACGGAAATGGTAATCCCTCTTGTAGTCCCACTTTTTTTTTAGTGTTTCCATTGAGATCTTAGATCTTTTGTTGGTCTGAAAGAATTTTATTATTTTCTTTAGCTCTGTTGGTTGGAATAACACTAAATTTGTAAATTGATTTAGTTAATATTGACACCATCCCTGTTTGTGGATGACATGATGGTTTGTTTAGAGAATCTTAAGTAATCAATAAAGAACATATATATGTTCTTTATTGGGAAAACTTAAATGACATACACACACACATATGATAAAAACACATACATTCATCATTCATATTCCCTTCAGCTACCCTAATACTGAGGTCTCATGAATCATACACATCATCTTTCCATGTAGGAATATAAACAAAACAGTTCAACTTTAGTAAGTCCCTTGCAATTTCTTTTTCTTGTTCTCTTTCTTGATTACCTTTACATGCTTCTTTTGATTCTTGTGTTTGAAAGTCATATTTTCTATTAAGCTCTGGTCTTTTCACTGAGAAAGCTTGAAAGTCCTCTATTTTATTGAAAATCCATATTTTGCCTTGGAGCATGATACTCGAGTTTTGCTGGGTAGGTGATTCTTGGTTTTAATCCTAGCTCCATTGACCTCCAGAATATCACATT
>CM053624.1:131912338-131967046 GCA_028646595.1 Phalanger gymnotis
TCCACTAACCTACTCTGTTGTCTTTGGTGTTTGTGGTTTGAGAAGTCTGGTAACTGCCACAGCTTACTGATTCAGGGCGCTAGGGCACATTCCGCCCGGCTCCTGGTCTCGTCGGTCCGTGCTGGCCACGCTGGGCTCCACTCCGTTCAGCTCTGCTCCCCTCCGCTCCCAGCTCCGTGCGGGATAGACCTTACCCAGAGACCATCCAGGTTGTCCTGGGCTAGAGCCCTGCTTCCCTATGCTATTTTGTGGGTTCTGCAGTTCTAGAATTGGTTCAGAGACATTTTTTATAAGTTTTTGGAGGGACTTGGCAGGGAGCTCACGCTAGTCCCTGCTTTCCAGCTGCCATCTTGGCTCCACCCCCCTCTTTTTTTTAACTTTATATTTAGTTTACAACATGCAGTTCCACAAGCTTTTGAGTTCCAAATTTCCTCCCCCTCACTCTTTCCCCCCTCCCCAAGACAGCATGTGATCTAAGATGTACATATATATTCACATTAAAGATATTTTCACATTAGTCATATTGCAAAGAAGAATTATAACCAATGGAATGAACCACAAGAAAAAAGAAACAAAACAAAAAGCAAGCCAATAGTTTACTTCAGTCTGCATTCTGACTCCATAATTCTTTCTGTGGATGTGGATAGCATTTTCCATCATGAGCACTCAGCACAGAGCCTTGCATTGCTGAGAAGAACCAAGTCTATCAAAGTTAGTCATCACACAGTGTGTCTGTAACTGTGTACAGTGTTCTCCTTCTTCTGCTCCCCTCATTCAGCATCAGTTCATATGTCTTTCCAGGTTTTTCCGAAGTCTCGTCTGCTCATCATTTGTTATAGCACAGTAGGATTCCATTACATTCATATACCACAGTTTGTTCAGCCATTCCCCAATTGATGGGCATCCCCTCAATTTTCAAATTCTTGCAACCACAAAAAGAGCTGCTATAAATATTTTTATACATGGGGTCCTTTTCCCATTTGTCTGATCTCTTTGAGATACAGCCTTACAAGTGGTATTTCTGGGTCAAAAGGGATAGTCTGTTACTCTTAACTAGCCAACCACTTGTTTATTTGATCATTACCTACAGGCATATTTGATAGCTTTTCTCTTATTCTTTGTTTTGCTATTTTTTAGAACTTTTCTTAACAGAAGAAGATCAAAAGAAACTTCATGATTTTGAAGAACAATGTGTTGAGATGTATTTTAATGAAAAGGATGACAAATTCCATTCTGGAAGTGAAGAGAGAATTCGTGTCACTTTTGAAAGGTTAAAAGGCTCTTACCTTAAAATTAGTTGTTTTTAAAATCATGCTTGTTTGATATAACACGTTTCTGTACATGGTGGAAACATGGTTCTTTATGTCCTATATTTTTGTTAATTATCATGGTTGATGGCATTGTGGCAAGTGAATAAAGAATCACTTTGGAGTCAGGAAAACCTGGATTCAAGTCTCATCCGTTACATATACTGGCTTTATGACCCTGAGCAATTTACTTAATTTCTCAGTGCTCCCTAGAGGATCTAAGATAAGTTATAGAACTGTTACTCAGCTATATCAGTACAGAAAGTACTTATTGGGTGTTCCTAGTAGAATTACAAAAAGCAAAACAAAACCCAAACCTAGTTCTTTTTGGTGGAAATCGAAAACTGCTGTTTTTAGAATGAAGTTTTTCTTTTCACTTCCTCTGTCATGAGTTGAGAAGTACATGATATTTGCGCAGTAGCATTCATGCTATGCTCATTGTTTGCAGCCATATACAAAAAAGTTAAGTTTGCAGTTTTCTTAATGGGAAAGGTGAATATTGCTAAAATGCCTTGGATGTCATTTTGGTGGGATTAGCACCAGTGAACAGGCATTGTTAAAGGCTTACAGTGTGCCAGGCAACGTGTGCTAAGTGCTAAAAATTCAAGGAAGAGCAACAACAGACCCTGCCCTCGAGGACCTTACATTTTAAGGGAGAGAAAACATATACATAGGTACATAAAGAGTAGATGGACGATGAACTTAATGGGGATGGCTTTCTCATCTTTGGGAGTCATGGAAGGCCTTTTGCAGAAGGTGGTATCTGAAAGCTGAGCATTTCAGGCGTGAGGATAAGCTGCTAGAAAGGCACAGAAACTAGAGACCGTCAGGTAGTAGGCTGATACAGCTGCATCCTAGAGGACACAAAGAAAAGTCAAATGCGGGAAAATCTAGAAAGGTAGAAATGGACCAGGTTGTGAAGAGCATAAGTGCCAAACATAGGATTTTATTTTTTTTAGAAAATCAACCTTCTTGATATACAGGCTACGGTCAAGTCCTGTCATTTCTGCCTCACAACTTCCCTTTCACTGCCCTAGCTGCCACCTGGTGCAGACCTCGTCACTTCATACTTGGACACTTGCAGTAGCCTGCTGATTTTTCTCCCTGCTTTGCTTCTCCCCACTCAGCTGCCAAAGCAATCCTCCTAAAGGGCTGGGCTGACCATGTTGCCCCCGTGCCCAGTAAATTCCAGTGGCTCTCTCTGACTTTCACTGTGTAAAATAAACTCTTATTTGGATTCTAGAGCCCTTTCTTAATCTTTCTAGAATTATTAAACTTTACTCCTGTCCTGTCCTGTATTTTACACTCCGTGGATGTTTGTTGTTATCTTGCTTTGTGTGCAGCATTCACTCTCCCCACTCTCCAACATTCATGCCTTATCACTAGCCCATCACCCATGCTTAGAAGACTCTCCCATCCATGAGGTCGCAGGCATAGCTATGATCCAGGATCACTCTCAAGTGCAACATAGGTAAATTGAGCTGTTCCTGAGTTCCTGTCCAAAAATAAGCTTCCCAGGAATATCAGTGAATCTTTTGCAACAAGCTTGACGCAGGAAGCATTTCTTTTACATACCTGTCCTAAAAGTAAAATTTATAGTTTTATCAGCAGCAGTTCCTAGGACAATCTTATACTCTGTGTATCTTATGTGCATATTATTTTCCCCATTAAAATGTGAGCTCATTGAAGGCAAGAACCATATTTTTGCCTTGTCTTGATCCCCAGCTCTCAGCACAGTACCTGACAGCATAAATGTTATAACTGTACGTTGACTAAGCATATATAGTGTATATTGTGTAAAGAACCACGTCTGATGTCATATATCCTCCCTTTAGGCATTGTTTAGTTGCTTTTAACTTGATTATATTGACCATTACTATTTATGGATATTGAAAATAATTTTTAAAATCTTTATTCTTTTTCATGTTTGGAATTTTTTTTGTCCTTCCAGGGTTGAGCAGATGTGCATTCAGATCAAAGAAGTTGGAGATCGAGTAAACTACATTAAGCGCTCATTACACTCTTTAGATTCTCAGATTGGGCATTTACAGGACCTCTCTGCACTTACAGTAGATACATTAAAAACACTCACTGCTCAGAAAGCTTCTGAAGCTAGTAAAGTTCACAACGAAATCACACGTGAATTGAGCATTTCTAAACATTTGGCTCAAAATCTTATTGATGACGGACCTGTAAGAGCTTCCGTGTGGAAAAAACAATGTGTTGGTAACACTGTTAGTTCTTCTCTTCCTCAAGGAGGTCTTGAAAATAATAATCCTTTTCTTTGTAACGTTTTTATAAGAGATGAAAAAGATGCCCAATGTAGGATACCTGGTCAGGACTTAGCTCTAATGCCCCAAAGAGAAGAACTAACATCTAGAAGGGAAGGATTCAACTTTCCAGAGGCTGGTTCCTCTGGCGGTGCCTTATTTCCAAGTGCTATTTTTCCTCCAGAACTTCGACACAGAGTACATGGTGCAGAGGCCTCAAAAATCATGAATAAAAATCAGAAATTAGGTAGTTCATCTAATAGCATACCACATCCCTCATCCCCACCAACCAAATTTTTTGTTAGTACTCCATCTCAGCCAAGTTGCACAAGTCAAATGGGAAATGTAGCCCTAGATAAAGAGCATACGGGCTCTAAAGCTGCAGAAGGAGATGCTGTAGAATTTGGAGCATTTGTGGGTAAGTTGAATAAAAAAATTTTTATATGCTGATGTCATACTCTAAACAAGTTTCATCACAAGTTTGACAAATACCAAGAAATATGTACATTTTATGTACAAGTGTTTATTGTATGTGAAACTGACCTCTCTTGCATAGTTTCTTCTAAGTGTATCTCCAGTTTAACCTCTTGGTTTCAGTTGGTTCAGTTTTTCTCTTTCTAAACTTCCTTGTGTTCTTTCAGTTCCATTTTTAAAAATGTTTTATTACTCTTTCCCTTTTTTTAATCATCCCTATCACTCCTCCTCCTTCCCTCCCATTATTCTCAATAGCATTCTTTTCAGAATGTTTGATTATTTATTGGAAAGTTGTGTCTGTTTCATTGCTGACCAGTTATAGCTTTAACAGCTTAAATTTTTTATATTTACCCTGGCTAGATGCTTATCTATTAAGTCACATTGTAGTACTAATATTGAAAATAAGGAGCAAAAATGGATATATATATATACAGATATAGATATATATAGATAAATTTACCTATCTCTAATTTAGCTTAATTTACTTACTATGTCAGTTAATAGTGGCTATTGTCCTGATAAGTTTCAGAGACATGGAGGTCTGTGGCCCTCTACCAAAGATTCACAAACTCTGCTAAGTCCTACTAAATTGAAAAGATTTGTAATATGGTTCTAGTGATTGACTATATGTCTATTGTCAAAGAATGTCCAGGTTGGCTACAGAATCATAAATGTTTTAGCCAAAGCAGATCTCCAAGATCTTCTCTTAAGTGGTAGGGGAGTAGATGGGGGCATATCCACATTGATCAAATTAATATGAAAGCAGTAGCTTCAGAGTGGATTGATGTGAACAAAATAAATGTTTTGTGGACATGAGAAAACCAGTAAAGAGTCCTCTCATTTAGATATGACTCTTGTCATTTACTACTGATAGCTCACTAAATTGAACTCCACAGTGATGATAAGCTCATTTTCCTAAGTAGTTTTAGTGCCAGGCTATCAACCATAATGATTGGTTCCTTCTAGATGTCAGAGTATATTGAGGGTAGTTTCAAGAACCACTTCAGATATCATGGCATAGAGACAGTAAATGTATCTTTGCACCGAGAGCCAAAATTGTCTATGGTCCAAAGACCAAACGTTTTTCCTTGGTTATCAGAGGGAACATAAGAGAGACTGTGGATAGAAGAATGATTTTTCAGTATTACTCAGAAAACAACTTATAGCTTATGTTCTGAGGACTCTGAGGACAGAGTAATGACAACATTTACAAACCCACAAGAAAATAATTTAAAGTGTTTTGTATTTGATTTTTACTAAAGGTCACAGAGACAGCATGGAATTACAGAGGTTTAAAGAGGCATCATACAAGATGAAAGAAATATTGGCTATAAATATTCTGGTAGGTAAAACTTCTACAATACATTGTACAGTTTAGTTTCACTGAAGTATTTAATTCAAAGTAAAATTTGAAATATTGAATTTTATGAAAATAAATTGTTGTCTCAGCTAAGATTTCTGACTGGTAATGAATTTACCTTAGCTGTCCGAAACTAACCCTTTGTGTCAATAAATGCGCTTGGGAGCTGGGAGGGATGGATTGCTCACTTTTAGCTTATAGCTCTGAATAAAGCACTTAATTGTGCTTCTTAGGTGTTTCTCAGTATCACAAATATATTATTTCACAAATTCTCTAATTCCCTACTGACAAAATTTTTTTTTGCCAACCTATCTTCCCAGCAGGATCCCTAGAGTTAGCAGAATAACTAAGAAGATGTAATAATTGGTCTTGTTGTCCTAAAATTTCTGATAAAACAAGTATTAGTTTCATGTACTCAGTCTCAATTCAAGACTCACTGGGGTGACATATCCAGACTTAAGAAATTCCAAATAACCCAGGAAAGGAACAAGGTGTATGGGGAAGAACATGTAGCTGACTAGTTTGTTCAGTGGAATCCTTAAAGTAAAAGAATTCTCAGTTTTATAATGAGTAATAATTTATATTGACTCCTCTTTGCTTACCCAAGTAGGCGTCTGAATAGCAAAGTGATTAGGTAGCAATAAGATCTTTGAACTCTTTTTAATGGGCAGACGTAAATAATCTGGAAGAATGATGTTCATTTTGCTGCTAGCCATATTTCCTCACTGGCTAGAAAGCCATTTACCTTTACATTTATTACCTGCTTGGCCTTAGACAAATCACTTATCTTGAGCCTCTCTCTTTTTCATCTATAAAATAAATGGGTTGAAGTTCCTTCTGGATCTAGGATTTTTATCTGTTCTTTAAAACTGGTTGTCAAAAAGAAATTCAGATAGAATTTTCTCTGATTAGGAAACTAAGGAAGTGATGATGATGTTATTTGGCTGTAGGAAATGCTATTGATAAACCTTCCTTTAATAATCAAAAGCTGACTGATTGTAAAGTTTCTTTCTTCTCCAGGCCTTAAAGGAACATTAGTAGACACTTTATGAACGTAAAAGAAAGTAAAAGAACTCCAGTGATGAAATAAATAGCAAATGCATGCCATTTGTTTTTGCATTTTAGTGTGTCACAGAATTGATTACACTTTAGTGTTTGATAATTGATTTTGTTGTACATGGGACTTTTGTTGTAAATTATGTGTAATTACCTATTGTATATTTCTTTTATATCTTTACTTATTTGAAGAAGTTTACAGTTTATTTACTTCAAATAGGAACAAGGACAGAAAGATATAAAGAAGACCATCCCAGAGGATGTAGAGATCCCTAGATATCAGGTAAAGGCTTTTACAAGTCAAGTCAAAAAGCAGTTATTAAATGCTTCCTATGTACCCAGCACTGTGCTAAGGACAGAGGATAAAAAGAAAGGCAGAGTTCACAGTGTAAGGGGGAAGACAACATAACAAGTGCATATGTACATGTAAAGATGGGATAAATTGGAGATCATCAACATAGGGAGGGCACTAGCATTAAGAGGAATCAGGAAAGTCCTCTAGTAGGTCAAATTTTTAGTTGGCACCTGCAGGGAGCCAGGAGATGGTGATGAAGAGGGTGATAATTCCAGGCATGGGATATTACCAGTGAAACCGCTTAGTCAGGATATGTCATGTCTTGTGCAGGGAACACTCAGGAGGCCAATATAACTGGATGATAGAGTATGTAGGGTTGAGTAAGGTTTAAGAAGACTAGAAAGGTAGAAGTAGTTTGAACGGTCTTCAAAAGACAAGCAGGATATTATATTTGAACCTGGAAGTGATAGGTAGCTGCTGGAGTTTATTTAATGGTGGAGCAGGAGGTGTGGGTGACATGGTCAGATCTCTGCTTTAGGAGGATTAATTTGAATGAGGAACAGACTTGGATTGGGGAGAAACTTGAGGTAGGCAGGTGATGACGGCCTGCACCAGGGCAGCGGCAGTGTCAGAGGAGAAAAGGGGTCTTTTGTGTATGAAATGTTACAAAGGTAGAAGTGACAGGATTTGGCAACAGATTGAATTTGGAGGATAAGAGATCATGAGGAGTTGATGATGACATTTTCGTTGTGAGCCTGGGTGACTAGGAGATTGATGGTACCCCCAACAGTAATGGGAAAGTTAGGAAGAGAAGAGGGCTTAGGGTAGGGAAGTAGGTAATGAGTTCAGGTTTGGACATGTTGATTAAAAGGTATATAGAAGACATATCCAGTTTAAGGTGTCCTATTATACCTATCATATCTTTTAAGAAGATTTGGAATTATGTAAGGATAGGAGCACTCTTTCTAGCTTTTTTCCATCGGGAGACAGCATGACTGTAATGGCCAGGAAGAGAAGTAGGAAAGAAGATACTATATATATCCTAGTGAGGAAAGAGATAAGGAGGAGATAGACTGTGCAAAAAAACATAAAGGAATTAAAAAAAAGAACATGCTATCCAGGTGACCCTGTTCTGAATGAATTTTACTTTTTTTCAATGTACATAATAAAATGTGGCACCAGAACTGAAAACAGTATTTTCCATTACATTCTGACCCAGGACAGAGCATAATAAGATCTATTAACTCCTTTAATACATAGTTTAAGATCACCTTAACCTTTTTGGCTGTGTCACAGTCCTATCTTGTAATAAGTTTATAGTCTACTCAAAAGCCCTACATAACACCTTCCCCCATCCTGTGCTTGTGGTTTTTTTCAGACCTAAGTGTTATACTTTACATTTATCTTTGTTCTATTTTATATTATGCACTATGGTTTTAATTGATTAAACTCTTGAGATGAGCACTCCATCTATGCCTTCGTTTAAGGAACTTGGGGTATGGAAGTGAGGTAAGATGGGGGTATTGATTGTAGAATACCAAGGACAGCTTCTAGAACAATATTAATAGAGCTCTCCCTCCAAATTAATATGAACCCACTAATGACTACTTTTTGAGTGCAATCATTCATTTAGTTTTGAATCCATTTAATTGTAGTGTCATCTAACCCATGATTCTCCATCTTTCCTCTAAGGATGGCATGAGAAATTATAGCAAATAATTTGTCAAAATTCAAACCTCCTATGTCTATAGGATTCTTTTAATTTTAGTAATGCTGTAACAAAAAGAAAATGAAGCTAGTATGGTGTAATCTATTCTAGAGGTATCTGGTTGTATGGCAGATAGAATCCTAAGCCTGGAGTCAGGAAGACCTGAGTTCAAATTCTGCCTCAGGCGCTTACTAGCTGTGTGACCTTGGGCAAGTCACTTAATCTCTGTTTCTGTTTCCTAAAGTCTCAAATGGAGATAATAATGTAATAACCCCACCTCACAGGGTTGACAATGAGGGTCAAATGAGATAGTGTTTGTAATGCACTTAGGACAGTGTCTGGCACATAGTAGGCACACAGTTCATGCTTGTTCCTTTCCCCTTCCCTTCTTGATCAGCTCCCTGTTGACTCTTAGTGATTGCATGCATGTCGTTTCTAATAACTCATAAGCCAAGCCAAGTTCTAGGATTTTACTATACATAGTTGGAGATTTTACCTTTTAGAAAATCAAGAGAATGTAATTTTGCTTATTTAGTTTTCAGTTCTGTTAACCATTTACTTCTATTCCTTCTAATCTGAATATTATTCTTCTTAGTTTAGAACAAGGAGTCAAAAAAAAATTAGTTTCACTTTTACACTGTTGTCCGTTATTATCCCACCTATAGCAGTCTGTGATCTTATCCCTTCTTAGAACTTCCTCTTGCCCCTGAAATAGTATAATACAAAAATTTTCTCCCATTTGACTACTTCTGATCCTAGGTATTTTATTCCCAGAATGGTTAAAAAAGCTTTTGTTGACCCTAATTAGTATTAATATTGCCAGTCTCAGATCATTTTTGTTACTTAGTGCTCCTCTTACTACTCGTAGAGGATCATGCTTCCTTCATGTCATTCCTTTTCTACTTCTGTCTAGCTTCTGTCTTCTGTGCATATCATTTTTAAAAATCTGAGAGTGTCATTTACTTCCTTAGAAGACTTACAGTTTCTTCCTTAGAGACTTACAGTCTCTTTAGGTATTTTCCTCTTTCTAATCAAATTATTTCTTTAGCATTTAATTTTCCCGTGTTTCCTGTCACCTTTCCACTGACTTCTCAAAGAATTTTAGACTGTAGGATCTTACCTATGAATATAGTACTAATAACTAATACCCTTTTATTAGACAGCCCTACCCCACTTATTTGATGGTCAGTTTTTCACCCTGTTGCAAAGAAGCAAATTCTTACAATAGGGATGTGTGACTGTTAAATGAGTTTCTTCTATTTAACTCTCTATAGACATAAATCATATATGTGGATTGCCATTGTATTGACAAAAGATAAAATAAAACCCCTTTTCACATTTTTGCTTAGGACTTAGCAGTTTGCAGTTTCATTTATCTTCATTTAACAAACTCATATATTAACTGCCTCTTTTGTGCCATAGTTAGGAGGCTATAGATTTATACTCAACATAATTTTAATATTAGATAGGATCTGATCATCTTGTATATCCTCATTTCACAGATGAGACAACTGAGGTACTTCGAGGTTTAGTGACTTGTCTAAGGTCACACATGGGACATTACTCTTGGTCAGGACTTTACTATCTAATAGGATATAGAATTTACCATCTAACTGTGCATAAAACAGGTAACCTTAATAACTGCAATAACTAGCAATGATGGGGTGCTCGGGCCCCAGCTCCAAGATCGTGTCTCTGAAAGCCTCCCAATTTTTCACAGCACATACTTGAGAAATTTAGAGAAAGGAGAGATCACGGCACATTCGGGTGCAATAGCTTAAAGTAGACTTCATAAAAGAAATGGCATTTACACTGAAGCTAAAAGAATGGGATTTTTTGGTGATTTTTTTTTCTAATCAGCTTTCTTTACTAGGTCTTTTTTCTTTTGCTTCATATAAAAATACTACTCACTTTAAAAAAAACCTAGGAACCTGACAAAACTCAACAAACAGGACATTTTTATATACATGAAGAATAGAAATAGAAGATTGTGTATGAAATAAAATCCTTACAACTTGGATTTATTTTTGTTTTAGTATATCTTAAATTTAATATAGCAGTTCTACCACTGCCCTGCTTATGGTAGTCTTTTTTTCTGAATTTCCTTCAGTTCTATTCTGTGGATAGGTAGAATTTCAGTAGATGGCGATAGAGAGTGGGTCCTATAGGCTGAAAGAATAGTATGAACAAGAGAGGGAGAAATTAAATTTTCCAGTAATGAGCAGTTTTTTAGTTTTGCTTTTATTACAGGGTTCATGTGGGATAGTATTGAGAATGGAGGCTAAAAAGGTAGGTTTGAGCCACTTTGCACATCACACAGGATTCTAATCTTTATTCTTTTCTTAGTAGGGAGCCATTAAAGACAGGGAGGACTAGAAACAGGTAGAGCAGTAAGAATCTGATTATTAAAATGGTTTTATCTGGGAGGTAATAAGGACTGCCTTCCCTACAGTAGTGGTAATAAAAATGGAAATTAAGACTTTTACAAGACAAACTTAGGAGACTTGGTCATTAGATTTTGAGGAAGAAAGATCAATAAAAAAAAAGAGGCAAGTGAGGAAGAAATAGATTTTGAAAGGTCGTAATTATGGTTTCAGTATAGTCAGTCATTAGATGTATTGGTTGGATTCAGATAAACTTAGAGACAGCAGAACCATAATGAGATGCTAAGGAGAAGTTCCGCATCTCTGAGATTGAGTACAGGGCAAACCACCATGTTGTTTGATAATGTGGTCCTATATTATACCTGGCTGAATAAGCCATGATTCTGACCAAATAGGGTCATTCTTATAAGATAAAACATAATGGTGAAAACAAACTTCTGAAAGATTACTGGATTGTTTTCTGCAGAGCAATCTCCCTCCTGACAACTCCTTGAAGCATGTGAGTTCTTATGCTGGATTAACTGAATGTCACAAAACACCCATCTCCCTTCATTCAGACCAAGGTAAATATTTTGCTTTATTCTGGGAGCAAAGGCGTACTTTTTCCTGCTGCTATAGAAGGAAAGGAATAAAGAATAGGAACTGAGACTGATTCTGAGAAAAGTAGTTGGGTGTGCTTATGTTTAATATTCTTAGTCTTCTTGACAAACTATGAGGCAAAACCATCTGACAAGAAGCAAAAGGGTGGTGAGGTGAACCATTTGAAGAGTTCTGAGTTAGCCACATCAACAAATGATGACTAAACAGATGATTACTGCAAAGACAGAGAGAGCTACAAAGAAGGCCCAGATAAGTTAGATAAACCTGAATCTCTAGTAGATTAGTTTATCATAACTCTGATTTTTCTCCTGCTAGGCTTTGAGGTCCACAAGCAAGAACAGATTCAGAAAAATTTAAAGTTCTAATTCTGTGCTTAGAAGCAAAGTCAAGTGTTTGGTTATTCAGCATTCCAAATAATTGGGTCGTTTAACTTCAAGGCTGTTTTTTTCTTTTAAGTACAAAACAGCAATAGAAGAGCATCTGCAGAGGACACCCACAAAGTCGATTCCAAAGCAGCCCTACTTTCGGTTTGTACATTTTGCTTAACGATTAAAAACTTGACACAATACTTGTATCAGAGAATAATTATGTAAATGAAAAGTGATGGTATCTTGTGATAATTTTTTTTATTGTGTTAAACTTTTAAGCAAGAGACTTACGAATATTAAAATATAGTGAAGGCAGGAAATATAGGCAGAATTTCTGACAGCAGATCTTTAAAGAAAAATCAGTACAATCCATTAGTTTTATATTTTTTTTAAAAAGGCAAGAATTTATATTTCTTTGAATATTCCCTACTTTATAGGGACTGACCATCAGCAAACCAAGTCAGTTTTGTGACTCAGAACCAATTGTTAATAAGCCTGATTTTGGAATTAGAAATTCAGACTTCTTGTAATATAGTTTGTTTTATATTGGAATTGAACACAGATTTATTTAAGAAACCTCTTTATTTGACTATAATGTGAAATACATAGTTCAACCTCCAATAGACCTAAGACAAAAATATCACACTTAACCACAGGTTGGCAATCCTAGCTTTACCCACCTGAAACATACAAAGAATATGCTAAACAAAATAGGCTTCTTAGGTACTCACAACTGTTAAACCAAATATAATCCAAGCATTAAAGCTCTGTCAATTAATGCTCTCTGTCAAAGAGGCCCTTAGGCCATCACTCAGTTTTGTTTATAATCATTTCTAACATTCTTAGTGCTCTGATTTCTCTGGCCCTAGCAGATAAGAAGAAACAGAAAAACTACTCTTAGATCATAATGTAGTGCTTGATGTTAGCAGTGTTAAATAATCTTGAGTAGTAAAGAAAATCTTCTGATCAATATACTCTTTAAGAAGGCAGAGGAATATTTAGTACATTTTTTAACTGCTTTAATACAGAATGATTAAAATAATAAATTTTTTAAAAAGACCGTTTTGTTACCTGGAAAATTCACTTAACATGAAGTAACTGAATTCCTTGAAAGCCTTTTCTTTAATTATCTCCATTAGTTATTTATAATTATGTGAAATGATAATTGTTTTCTCTTCATATTATAGTTTTTAAAGTATAATGTTTAAAATAAAAGTGGTCTAGCAATTGTATTTTGTTTTGAGATTATTAAAAATACCTTTGATTATTTTTCTCTTGATTAAAGGATTGGTTACAAGATAGGACAGCAAATACTCAAATGTAAGTAGACTTTTTGCATAATAAAACTAAATTTCAGACTGTTAGATAATCTGTTTGTATATAGAGCATGTCATTTAACACTTGTTTATTCATGGTAAGTTATATATACTCTTTCCTGTTTTTTCTCTATTCCTGTGTTGGCACAGATAATCATGAACTAGTTCATTAACTTAGTTTCCTGCTTCTCTTCTTTTTTAAATGATGAAGTTATTTCATTAGCTAGTCATACCTTTAGTTTACTACTAAAAATTTTATGTGAAGTAGATTACAGTATGTAGGAACTAGAAGTAGTACTCCTAACAAAATATAAGGTGATGAAGGCCTGGACTAAAGTAGCAACTGTGGGAACAGAGAAGAAAAAACAAATTGGAAAGGTATTTCACAGGAAAAAGTGAAAAGAATTAATGGTAGACTAGATGTAGGGAATAAAGGAGACTCATGTCTGACTCTGAGATTGGTGAGAGGTTTCTTTCAGTGGTAGTTGGAGAGCTGGTTTGTAGCCTTCAATTGGATGTTTCCCTGTTATATAAAAAGAATAAATTCCCCCAGGGACCAGTAATGGGACAATCATTCAGTGCAGTCACCACAGATGGAACTCAGACTTGTCCTGGACAATCAGAATTTTATTTACGCGTTGACTAGATTTCCTCCTGTTTCTTTTCCCGTGTCCCTCCTCCTAGAGAGCCATCCATCATAAAAAACGAGAGAGAGGCAAAGCAGCTTTCTATGCAGAATTTCACACCTTGGAGCCTCACGCCTCTGCCAAGCGGTGGAGAAGGTGTCTTCTCTGAGGCCTTTAAAGCTTCATCGTTAAAATTTCATAATATTACTTTCAATTTTAATTGTAGTTCTTTCCATTTGTGTTGTGTGTATTATTTTCCTGGCTCTACTTCATTTTGCATTAGTTCATTTAAATCTTTCCATGATTCTGTATTCAAGTTCATTACTTCTTACCACATAGTAATATTCCATTCCATTTCACTTATGAATTTGTTTATCCTTTCCCTAATCAGTGGGCATCTACTTTGCTTCTAGTTATTTACTACACCAAAAGTGGTACATATAAATATTTATACAGATAGAGATATATTTTGTACATGAAGCCTTTTTGTCAGTGACCTCTTTGGGGTATATACCTAGCAATGGGTAAGGATATTTTAGCCACTTTATATGCTTAATTCCAAATTGCTTTCAAGAATGTTACTAATCCACAGTTTGACCAACAATACACTAGTGTGCGTGTCTTAAAGATGCACACAAATGACTTCCCATCTTTTGTTGTATTTTCCAGTTGGCTAGGTAAGGTGATTGATAGCTACCATTTATATGATACGTTAAGGTTTGCAAAGTACTTTACGTATTATCTTAGTTGATCCTCACAATCACCTGGGAGAGAGGGAGGTATAATTATCTCCATTTTACAGATGAGGAAACTGAGGCCAAGAGAAGTTATGTGACTTGCTTAAGGTCACAGTAAGTTTCTGAGGCAGAACAAATGTGGGTCTTGTAAGTCCACCACTGTGCCATCTAGCTGCCCAAACCTCAGTGTTTCGTTTTGCATTCCTCTTTGTATTAGTAATTTGAAATATTATTTTAATTTGGAGCATTCTTTCATGTTTTTGTTAGTAATTTGCAGTTGTTCTCTTGAGAACTGGTTATTCATAAGCTTTTGTCAACAGTATTTTTATATAATAGCAAAGTCCAAGAGAAAGGGAAATCCCCTTCAAAAGAACTATAAAATACATGAAATACTCGAGAATCAGTCTGCCAAAATGCAGAAAATACTTGTATAGGTTCAATTACAAAATATTCCTTAAATAAGAACAGCCTGAAATAGCTGGAGCACTATTTAGTGCTCATTGCTAGGCGATGCCAATTTAATGAAAATTAACCAAAGTACGACCAAAGTTATTATAAAGATGTAATGTTATCAAACTACCAAAGGGTATTTTACAGTCGATTAAATAATAACAAAATACATTTGGTGAAACAAAAGATCTAGAATATTAAGGGAAATAATGGAAAAAAATGTTAGGAACAGAATGGGGATAGCACTTCCAGTTATCAAATTGTATTATAAAGCAGCAATTGTCAAAACCATTTGGTACTGTTAAAAAAAAAATGGAATCGTCAATCACTGCTACAGACAAGACAAGAGAATGTCATAAATAATGGAATTCAGTAACAGTGTTTGATAAATATGAGAACAAATGACCTATGAAAGAATTCCCTATTTGATAAGAACTCCTAGACACCAAGAATTTCATGACGTTGTCACTGGCTGTTTTTATCACTCTAAATATCTGGAAGATTCACCACTGGTTAGGCATTAGTCCGCAGTTAGATGGCACAGTGAATAGAGTGCAGGGCCTGGAGTCTGGAAGACATCTCTTCCTGAATTCAAATGCAGCCTCATACATATACTAGTTGTGTGAACCTGGGTAAGTCACTTACCCTGTTTGCCTCATTTCCTTATCTGTAAAATGAACTGGGAAAGGAAATGACAAAGTATCTTTTTGCCAAGAAAAGCCCCAGATGGGGCACAAAGTGGTGTATGCAACTGAAACGACTTGACAGCAGGCATTAAAGGGGAATACTACTAGTAGTCAAGGCCCTTTGACATAGGATGCATATCTAGCCCAAGCATGGGGAACCTGCAGCCTCGAGGCCACATGTGGCCTTCTAGATCCTCAAATGCGGCTTCTTGACTGCATCCAGACTTCACAGAACAAACCCCTTTAATAAAACTTGGGCTTCACCCAAGGACCTAGAAAGCCACATGTGGCCTCAAGGCCACAGGTTCCCCAACCCTGTACCTAGCCAATGAGAAGCCACCAAAAGCAGATGTTATTCCTTTCGTTAAATCATTTAACTGGGGTTTTTTTGGTTTGTTGGTTTTTGGGTTTTTTGGGGGGTTTTTTTTTTTTTTGGACAAATTCTATCAGGGAAAACATCCACTTAGAGACTGACAGATTGATTGCATGTGGAGTGCTAGCCTCAAAGATAGAGTACATCAAAGGGGCATTTGAGGCTCAGAAGAATTCCATAATAAGATATTAATTTAAAGTTGACATTTTTCCCATAGGAACACATTTTTTAAAATTTTGTGATGGAGCTAAATGGAAATACATGTTTTATTGGTAATGGAATACATACCCTTCATTCAGGGAGCTTCTACTTGTGTGTATCCATTTAGTCTATGTCTATCTAAAGGCATGAAATAGAGTAACCAATATTTAAGGACTAAGAAATTCTAAAATATGGAAATCTTGGAAGCAGTTATAATGAACTCATCATATAGCAACTTCCTACACAGAATCCCCTCACCATTTTAGGAGTTTAATTTTAGATATCACTACAAATGTAGAAATCAGTGAATATAAAACTGCCTGTGTTAGGCACAGGCCTGTGTACCTGTGTTAGGCAAAGAATACCCCCCAATTTGCAAACAGTATAAAGTAAATATAAAGAGAATGTTACTTATTTTATAGGCAGACCCTAAAGTCATAAGTTATAAGCCAGATGGATATATTTTTATCTTCTAATTGGAAAATTTTTTTAAACTGTGCATTATTAAGTTATCAATCAGAAGGATGTCCTATATCACATTATTAATTTAATTCATGATTATTATATTTTAAAGTTTCCCCCTAAAATGTAAGTTAAATGACAGGACATGAGAATATATTAAAGAAAAGATTTTCACAACTTATACCTTGTTCCTTTGTGTAACATTTCTCCAGGCCACCTGAAGAGGAAACAACAAATGGTAAGGAATGAAGTTTCTTTGCTGTAGGAATTGTATATGACCTTTGATTTCATCACCACACTATCCTAGATATAGTAATTTGGGGAAATTAATATTTAAAGGTATTTCCTCCCTTCCAAAATTAGGATAATGGGATTTTCATCAACTTTACCAACTTTCTTATTTCTGCCTCTGTAATCTTTTTTTCTGTATAAACCATGTTTCTTATAGATGGCAAATGACCCTCTTCAATCATACTTTCTTAAAAATTGTGGTCAGAAATTCACACCTGAACTACAATACCCATATGGGTGACATAACCTCCTTTTTTGATGTTTTTCATTTCAAATGCTCATCTTTTTATAGGTGCACAATTATTCTGATTCCATGCCCATGGAACAGCAGTTGTTGTTAAGTCAGACTAGCACTGAACTCTAATATACTGAAGTAGAGGCATGCTTCTACTAGATTCCTAACTGTTAAGTACCAGAGTGTCCAAAAAATGCTAAAGGGGTAGGTATGGTAAGAATCTGAGCTACATTCCTGTCTCTCTTCCCACCACTCTCCAAGTCTCACACTTGCCACACTGCCTCCCTACCCCAGAACAGTGGTAGATGTTAATGGCTGACCAAGAAGACAAGCAAGTATACTGTTTTCTTTTTAAGTACAGTACTTTTGCTTTTTAGATTGCATTTATTGCCCTCATCAGAATTAGAGTAAACATCACGGTCCCCATGGAGTCCACTATATGATTCTGCTTCTAATGTCGCAAGTTTTTCCCATTGTACATTAAACAATTTGACAGGGGCCTACAGGCTTTAAATGCACTTTAAGAAACACACTACCATTTTACTATTGCCTTATATCTCTCAAAATTTTTTTTTTAGTTCACGTATTTTGTTTTGCACAAATTTCTTGAACTGCACTTTTCCTCTCAAAAATGGACTTTCACTTTCTTGAAAGTGTGATAGGAAGCTAATTTCTTGAAAAATTTTAAACATTACTCTCCATCTATTCTCCCTATATCTTGTCTGTACATAGTTGTTTGCACATTGTCTCCCTTATGGATTTGATTTCCTGGAGGGCAAGGACTGTTATGCCTTTCTTTGTATACTCAGTTCTTTGCACAGTGCCAGGCACAATGCAGGTGCTTAATAAATGCTTGTTGACTGCCTGACTTAATAGTAAGTTCCTATGTGCCAGTTATTTCTATAGACTCATACTCATTTATTTGTCGTTTTAGGTATTGCGTCTCCTTTTAAGCCAGCTATGGATATTAATTACTACTATTCAGGTCAGTAATATCACAAACTTCAAATAAAGATATATCACTCTTGCTCTGGTAATAAATCTGTTAAAAATTTGGAGGATAAAAAACAAACTTGCATTTAAAACCCTCCATGTCTGACTCTAGCCTCCCTTTCTAGACCTCTTATTATTCCCTGCACACATACTGTGTTCCAGCAAAATTGGCCTATTTGTTCTTCTCTAATTCAGCAACCCACTTTCATACGAGTTGTCCTGTAGGCCTGGTTTACATCCCACCTTGGCCCTTTAGTATCTTTAAGTTCCTTTAGGATTCAATTCATAATGCCACCTCCAGCAGATCCCCCAGTGTTTTTAGTGCTTTCTCTCTCCAAATTTTACTGCTCTGTTTAGATGTTATTTGGTACCCAGTCTTTCAAGTGGAATCCAAATTCCTTGTAGGGAGGGATGGGTTTTCATTTTGTCTTTTTATCCCTAGTAGCCAGCATGATGCCTTGCATTAGTTTGTACTTCATAAAAAACTCATTGAATGAATGAATATTTAAAGTTTTATTTTTGTATCCTTGTTGTGCAGCTGTGGAAAGAAATAACCTGATGAGGTTATCACAGAGCATTCCATTCACTCCTGTGCCTCCAAGAGGTAAAAATAAAGTCATCATTTCTTCTGTGTATTCAGTTTTAGTTTATAGTCATTAATGTTGATGGGGATAGGAGAGGTCTCACAAAGGTACTTTGTCTTGCTTCCATATTTAATTCAGTACTACAAAGGTCACACCCAGAAGCATTAAAGCTTCCTAACCCAGAACAGTTACACAGTAGTGTGGTACAAATAGTGTGTGTGTATATGGCTAACTAAAAATATATTTTAAAATGTTTTGAGCCCTGAAAGAATTTCAAATCCAAAACCAAATATTTCAACAAGTTAACATATATTTCCCTTGATATTGCAGGTGAGCCGGTTACAGTGTATCGGTTGGAAGAAAGTTCTCCCAACATCTTGAATAATAGTATGTCATCTTGGTCACAACTAGGACTCTGTGCTAAAATAGAATTTTTAAGTAAAGAAGAAATGGGAGGAGGTTTACGAAGAGCTGTTAAAGTGCTGTGTACTTGGTCAGAATATGAAATCCTCAAATCAGGGCATCTTTATATCATCAAATCCTTTCTTCCTGAGGTAGTCAATACATGGTCAAGTGTTTACAAAGAAGACACAGTGCTGCATCTCTGTCTCAGAGTAAGTGCCAGTGATTGTATAAAAATAGAAAATAGTCTTTCTTTTCTGAAGTTTAATATTAAATATAAGAACTTGTTTTTATTAGCTTAGTTGAATAAGTTTTTCTTCCCTAGGAAATCCAGCAACAGAGAGCAGCACAAAAGCTCACCTTTGCTTTCAACCAAATGAAGCCTAAATCTATTCCATATTCTCCAAGGTAAATCTTTTTCATCAGTTCATTCCTGAAGCATGTACCAGTTTGGAGAGAGAGCTGCTTCTTTTTAATATCACAGTTGATGTTCAGTGTTTTGTAATTTGAGTATTGTACCAATATGTCAATGTACTAATGTCAGTATACCAATATGTCAAAGTGTCTGGGAGAATGTATGTTGTAGACTAGATAAGTAAGATTTTATTAAAATATTAGTAAATGTGCTTTGAAATTCCAAGTGAATAAATTGACCTTATTTGGTAACTTAATGTTTATCAATATTTTTCCTAAGGTTCCTAGAAGTTTTCCTGCTATATTGCCATTCTGCTGGACAGTGGTTTGCAGTAGAAGAATGTATGACTGGAGAGTTTAGAAAATATAACAACAATAATGGTGATGAAATAATCCCAACCAATACTCTGGAAGAGATCATGCTAGCCTTTAGCCACTGGACATATGAATATACAAGAGGAGAGTTATTGGTACTTGATTTACAAGGTAAATTAAATTAAGTTTTGCCTAAGGAGAAAAGACAAATTTTGTAAATTATTAAAATTGCTTTTTACTCAGCCTTCTCAAGTTATACCACCTCCTTCCCTTTTTGGTTTTAGATGTTCTCTTCAGTTTGAACTTTGAGTGAGGGAACTGTGGAACCAGAACAGGAAATGTTAATTTCACACTCTTATAACCAGATAAGCATTTCAGGCAGTGAGCATACCAGTTGTATACAATTGAATACTTGAAAACTTTTAAGTATGTAAAGTGCTCTCACTAAAATCTTGCTTATATAACTTTTTAGCAAGCCCCTTGTTCCCTGGGACTGCTTGCTTTCCTCTAGGTGTGATATCTAAATTATACATGACAGGTAGTGTTTTTTTCCCCTTACTTTGTCTCTTATCTCCAAGGAGTCACCACTCTGTTCTAGTTAGCTAGTTGTTTTTTGTGTCTAAACAGAGTCTCTTTAAGGCCCTTTTAAACACCATTAATTATTGATGAATTCATTAATTCCTATTAATTATTATTGATGAATTTATAATGAAGTTATTTGGTTTCCTTGTTGTAGCTTAAATAAAAACTAATATTCCTGGATTTTAGAGGTGGAGTGAGGTAGCAGAGAGAACACTGAACTTGAAGAAAGATCTGGGTTCAAAACCTGCCCCTGACACTGAGAGTTGTATAACCATGGGCAAATCACTTAACCTCTTAGCCTCAGTTTCTTCCTGAGTTGAGTAAAATGAGGAAAGTAATAGTTGTAGTTGTTAGTGCTCCCTGCTCTCGAGGCTTTTTTAAGCATCAAACCAGATGCTGTTATACTGTATGGCTGTAGACTAGCCTGAAAACATTGAGTTTCCTTTAATAAATGATTAAGATGGATAAACCTGTTGCAGGGTTGTTCCTCCTTTGACTGTGGTTGCATCTAAAAATGGATACCAGGGGCAGTTACGTGGCACGGTGAATAGAGCACCAGCCCTGGAGTCAGGAGGACCTGAGTTCAAATCCGGCCTCAGACACTTGACACTTAGTATCTGTGTGACTTTGGGCAAGTTACTTACCCCCAATTGTCTTGTCTTCGCCCCCTCAGGAAAAAACAAAAACAAAAAAGCTAGGAGACCAGTCCTCCTACTTGTCAGCTCTGACATTTGATCCCCAGTAATGCCAGAAGTCATATTAGTTATGCTGGAGTGCAGCATCGGGGGGTCAGACATAAAACAGGTGGTCTAAGAGGATATTCTTATACCTGAACGGGGAATAAAAACTCACTGAAATTGTAGGGTTCCACATCAATGACAAATCTGTTATACAATAAAAATCTCTCTTTTATGTACATGAAGGTGTGGGTGAGAATCTGACAGATCCGTCTGTGATAAAAGCAGGAGAAAAGAGGTAATATTGGATTTAACAGCTTTTTAATGCATACACAGCTCAATAAACATTCAAACTCTTTATCAGTTGAGAGAGGGGCAAAGTTTAACTAAGACAAAACCTAAGACAACTTAGACAAGTTCCTCAATGGAACTTGAAGTTTAGTGGTGGGACATGATGCACACACATAATTATGACAAAAAATAGCACAAGTGTATTAGACAAGTTGACAATAAATGTATATGTGGCGTGGGAAGGATCAGGAAAGGACTCATGGAAAAGGAGGCATGTGAGTTGGGCTTTAAAGATGGGAAAAATTCAAGAGGTAAAGACATTACAAGGATGAGGAACAGCTTGAGCCAAGGCCCAGATGTGCAACCATTAAGCAAGAGCACAGGGTGTGGAATGAGTAATAACCTGGGGCTTTGGAGTGGGGGGCAGATTATGCAGAGCCTGGAATTAGGCAGAGGAATTTAAACTTTGTTAATAATTCTTTATTTCCACTTTGCATGACTATTTCAAAGGTCATCTGACATGGTTTTTGGGCCAGCAAACCTAGGAGAAGATGCAATAAAGAACTTCCGAGCAAAGCATCACTGCAATTCCTGCTGTCGGAAACTTAAGCTTCCAGGTAAAATGTTCCTTTTCTGTTACACATGTAACCTGTGAGGCCAGCCTTGGGCTTATCCATTTGGCAGCCCATGTCAACTCTCTTTGTCCACACCTTCCTGAGGAGATTCAGAACATTAGCTTTCTGGACCTGCTTTCTTTGAAAGTTATAGCATTAGGAAATGAGATTCAGTCTAGTGAAATAAAGAGGGGAGCGGTGGAATCAGAAAGGTAGGCCCCTCAGCCACTCTACCACTCAGTTAGCATTGTACTAGTTGCTACAGTTACAGAAATAAAATGTAAACTGTCCCTGCCTTTAAGGATCTTTTACTACAGTGGTGGTAGGACTATATATACAGCCAGATATGTGCACAATAGAATACAAAGTACTTCCCTAGAAGGGGGGAGCACAATAACAATTAGATGTTTCCTGAAAGGCCTCCTGTTAGAGATAGCATTTGACCCTCTTATAGTCTGTGGGCTGAGAGCTCCGGGAGAGCTGCAAGTCCTGCTTTCTCTCAACTATCTTTGCATTTGAACTGGGTTTTAAAGGAAACTAGAGATTCTGTTGGGAGGAGATGAGGAGGGAATGCAGTCTAAGATCAGAGGCTTGAGGATGAAAGATGGAATGTTGTCTCTGGGGTACCTCAAGTAAATGAATTTGACTTAAATTATAGGGCATGTGATGGGGAGCATATGCAGTCTCTCTGGAATGATAGGTCAAAGTCTGTTAACATCAAAAATTCAAAATTTTAATGAAGATATAACCCTGAGATTCTTAAACAGCAATATATATTAATTAAATTGTTATCCTATATGATTTGTAAAACATTATTATTTGATGAAAGTGAATGTTTAAGATTTTCTTGAAATCGTGTATTCTGCACATAAAATTCTCTACCTTCAGCAGAATGCCAAGACTAACAAAAATTTGTAGCATACGCTGCTGATTAAAAGCTTTAAAAGTTTATGATACCAGAACTTCTATAGGGATTGAGAGAATTGTGCATATCAACTGGATAATGATCATTCTAGAATTAACTGTATTGAACACATTTGCAGAGATGAAACAGATGTTTAGAATAGTGAATTCTCTATGTGCTTATAGAATAGCCTGAATAGTCCAGACGTCATTTATATTTGGTTTTAGATTGTATTATGATTTTTTTGTGCATTATCAGGTTATTTTTTTAACTTAATAGTATATGTTTGGGTCAAGCTAGTAATAAAATTAGTTTGTGTTCCCTAAGCACAATCTGTGAAAAAGAAGAGTAGCCTTAGATTCAAATTTGCTGTCAGATAATGAATAAAGTTTAATGTTCTAATGAATATTTGAGAGTAGAGAAGATTGCATTTATTCCAGGGGAAAAAAAACATTCAGTTATCTTATAAACTGCAAAATACATATAAGTGAGTTGATAATCATCATTATTAATAGTAACAATAACAAATGTGTCTAACAGCAAAACTATAGCTGAGTCCTTTGTAGTTGAAGCTAGCCATACCCACATACTAAATTTTAAATCTTTCCTTTGCCTCCCAAAACATGACAGTATAATCAGATCACATTGTATTATAAAAAATAAACACATACTTTATAAAACATGGAAAGAAGCAAACAGCTCCATCAGCAATAAGGATTTACATTTACAAAGCACTTTGCATACATTGTCCAGTGATCCTCCTAACAACCCTATAGAGGTAGGGATAGTTAGCTTCATGTCCATCTTGTAAATTAGCAGGAGGTAAATTAGCATCTTGTAAAAAAAGCAGGAGGTTCCCTGACCTGCTTTTCCAAGGTCACGTAATGAGTAGCAGCAGTCAGGACTCAAATCCAGCAGGTCTCTGGCTCCCTGACACAGTGTTCTATTGTACACATTATTTTAATGGTTTTTATATGTACATGTAGTTATTTTAAAGAGATGCCTTATTCTCATTAAAAGAGAAAAGATCATGTTGCCTCATTTAAACTCTTACTTATTGAAATTGTATGACACAGTTTGGTACTTGAACTTTTAAGAGTATGCACTTGGTTAGATATATTGCAAAAAATAACATTGATTAATTATCCAGCTGTAAGAAATACTGACCCTCTTTTAAACTTCTCTTTTTGTTTGCGGTAATGTAGATCTGAAGAGGAACGACTACACACCTGATAAAAATCTCTTTCCTCAGGATGATTCTCCAGATTTGAGTATTGAACCTGGAAGCTCCACCAAAGAATCAGCTAATTCTATTCGTCTGATGCTATAATCATGGATTTTACCTGCACCTCACAAATATGTTACTAATGTGTCACTTTTCCTTAAGGAGGAAGCTGTATGGTGATACAGAAGGGTAGATCCAGGGAGAATCTGGTGACACTTGACACGTAATGGGGTCAATGTTCTCAAGGCCTAATTAAAGTAGTGAGTCATTAATTCTCTACAGGACACAGCTGGCAGTTAATACATTTTAAAGGTAAAGAAGAATTAGTATTTATAACTTTTAAAAGGGCTCTTTTTAGCAGAAGATTTACTTTGACTTTGTTCTGGTGAAGGGGGTAATTCCCTCTTTCTCATATGGTGCAATATCCCGTTAACCAAAGTCATGTTTTGTTAAAGTGGAATGCGTTTGGCAGCTGGTTTCCTGCCAATCATTTTGTGAAATGAAGTGGTCACACCTAGCCTTCTGATAAGTTAAAAGCAAAGGTCAGCCTCCGAGTGTTTCATTGATGTCTAGATAATGAAGTCACTAGTTCTCAGCTAGATATTTATTACTCATTGGAATAGGGAAGAGTCCTAAAAATGTTAGATTCAGAGGATTTGAGGAGATTGAATGAAGATCAGAATGAGCATTTTTCTAATAATTTGAGGAGATTGAGTGGAGATCAGAATGAGCATTTTTCTAATAGAGACTGTTTCCTGAATCAGGGTTAGGCTCCAGATTTAAAGATAGAGCCAGTTTTTGTCAATAGAGCCCTAATTGTGCAAAATTGTTTCATACATTGTTTTATCAAGTCACTGTTCCATAGTAACAGGTAAAGCCATGATAGACTGGTATGATACACCTGTACAGAAGGGAAAAGTACTTGCAGTTCAAAAGTTGCCTTGTAAGAAAAACTAGAAGTGCTTTTTTGTCTGTAGTAACTTAAGAAGTGACATACTTTCCAAAGATCTCATAGACCAGTATATCAAATTAGAATGTACACATGAACTTCTAATTGTAATTAAAATTGTGTAGGAACATCTTGAACTACTTTTGTTTTTGGTACTTATTTAAGAAATGAATTGAGTTGGATTGTCATTATGTAATGTCGGGAGATTGCAATGCAACTTTATGCCAAGAAAATATAATGTAACTGCCCCAAATATTGTTGAATATTCAACAAGAAAAACCTGTTTTCTGACTGAAGTTTCATGCTTCAATTGTATTTTTTTTAGTTTCTTTTTTGTTTCTTAGGTACTAATTGTAATTTTAACCAAGGGGCAATATAGTGCTCCATTTGTATTCGTAGTGTATCTTATAGATACAAAAGCAAAGCAAGAACACAATAGCTGTTTAAATGGTGTTTTATGTTGATTGGGGGGAAATGGGGAGAAGAGAGAAATGAAAAGTGTATTACTTAAAGACATACTGTATACATTTTGTATCATTAAATCTTTAAAAGAATCTAAATAAATTTATTCTTGTTTACAGATGTTAAGTGTGTTGAATTATTCTGGGGGAGGAGGGGAAACCTGTTAACTTTTCATATAATGGATGTGAAATATGAATCATTTCCATAGCTAGTCTTGTTTTTTTTTTAACCTAGGACACATTTTTTTCTTACACCTCAAGCATAGTGTGATTTCCTGTTTGCTTTTCCAACTACATTTATCATTTATTCACAGTGTTCCATTTAACTATAATTCCTTTTTCTAAAATTCAATAACTTTGTCATTCAGGTGAGGGAGGACTTGTCCTAGGGTAGGGAAGAGAAAAGTCTTCAGGCTTCAGCCAGAAGGCTAGTTTGTAATTATGTGTTGGTCACTGTGAAATAGTGACTAGCACTTCCTGGTCACTGTTTTACAAACAGGTTCAAGGTGTTACCTTTTTTTCTTGTAAACTCCAAGAAGCAGTTGTTTGTCTAATCCAAAACCTTTATAAATTTCTTCCTAAGGAACTTCACTCTGTAGACAATTAAAATCTAACCCCCTACTGCCATTTTTGCTACCTGACCTAATTTTATCTTATGCAAACCTCATTTAATGTTCCCATTTCAGTTTTATCATCCTGTTCAGGAGATCAACAGTAAAACTCCTACTAAAACAATAAATTATAAAGATACAACTTCCACTTACCAAATTTCTGTGTTCCCCAGTCGCCTTCTTCCCTCCCCACTCACCCTCGTTGAGAAAGCAAGCAATTCAATATAGGTTATACATGTGTAGTCATGCAAACCATTTCTATAATAGTCATGTTGTAAAAGACTAACATCCTTCCATTCTATTCTACCCATTTATTCTGTTCTCTCCTTTAACCCTGTCCCTCGTCAAAAGTGTTTGCTTCTGATTACACCCTCACCCAATCTGCCTTTCCTTCTATCACAATCCCCCTACCTTTATCCCATTCCCCCCTACTTTCCTGTAGGGTAAAATAAATTTTCATACCCAATTGAGTGTGTATGTTATTTCTCCTTAAGCCAATTCTGATGAGAATAAGGTTCACTCATCCCCTCTCACCTCTCCCTTCTTCCCCCTACTGTAAAAGCTTTTTCTTGCCTCTTTTATGGGAGATAATTTACACCATTCTACTTCTCCCTTTCTCATTCCAGTACATTCTCTCAATCTTATTTTTTAGATATCATCCCTTCGTATTCAATTCACTCTGTGCCCTCTGTCTATATATTCCTTGCAACTACCCTAATAATGAGAAAAAAAGGGCTCATGAGTTACAAATGTCTTTCCATGTAGGACTGTGAACAGTTCAGCTTTAAAAATATCCCTTATGATTTCTCTTTCCTATTTGCCTTTTCATGCTTCTCTTGAGTCTTTTATTTGAAAGTCAATTTTTCTATTTGGCTCTGTTTTTTTCTCAAGAATGCATTGAGTTGGAGAGGATTCTGGGAAGATGGCCAAGTAGGTCAGAAAATTCCAAGCTCTCAAGATTTTCCCCACAAAAGTTAAAATGGCGCCTTAGGGAGAACAAAGTGTGGGTGGAGACAAGGAAGAATAGGGGCACAACCAGGATCTTTTTGGGACAGTTAGAGATCTGAAGAAAAATCTCAGGACCAGGTTTGGTGCCTGTGAGGAGTAAACACCTCCAGGCTAGGTTCCATTTTAACTACAAGTGGGCAAGCCACTTAAAACAACTAGTGGCAAGCCCTGGGGTTAGTTGGTTTGAGAGTCTGCATCAGCCCTAGCCACCTGAATTCTCACCCCAGAATAATGAGGGAAGTTGGTCATTTGAGCCCAGGAAGATTGAGGGAACCTCTGCTGATGAGGAATGCCAAACCCAGATGTGCTGCAAAGAGCAGTGGCGGTGAGAAGGAACCACCACAGGCCTGGTGAGTGCAGAAGCAGTGGGGCAGAAAGCCCCTGGCTGTGGGCACTTACAAGAGGCTGGAGGTTTGGCTTTGATTCCAGGCTAGAGGAGAAAACAAGATCTGGGACAAGAGGCACCATTTCCTATACCCCAGGGCTAGAAGTGATTACAAAAATCAAGTTATTACCACAAAAAAGAAAACTACACAGGCAAAGGAAAAAGAATACAACCATAGAAACCTATTATGAGGATAGAGATGACCAGAGTTCATCTTCAGAGGAGGATAACCCCAAAGAGCAACATCAAATGGTCACTTGCCCAAAAAGAATTTATAGAAGATCTTAAAAAAGACTTTAAAAATCAAATGACAGAGATGGAGGAAAAACTAAATAATAATAATAATAATACAAGAAAAACAAGAAAGTTATGAAAGGAAAGTCAACCAATTAGAAAAAGAGATCCAGAATCTCAAGGAGGAAAATGACACCTTAAAAATTAGACTTGGGCAAAGTGAAGCCAGTAAAATTGTAAGAGATAAATAATTAAACAAAACATGAATAATGAAAAAAATAGAGAAAGTGAAACATCTTACAAGAAAAACAACAGATCCGGAGAATAGATCAAGAAGAGAAAATATAAAAATAACTGGAGTAACTGAAAGTTATAATCAAAAAAAAAAGAATCTTGATACAATAATACAAGAAATGATTAAAGAAAATTGTCCTGAAGCATTAGAACAAAGCAGAGAAATAGAAATAGAAAAAAATCCATCAAACACCACTTAAAAGAGATCTTGTGAGGAAAACTCATAGGAATATCATAGTCAAATTCCGGAATCCCCAGCTCAAGGATGAAATACTAAAAGCATCGAGATTAAAACAATTTAAATATGATGGTGCCACAATTAGAATTACACAAGACCCAGCAGCAAAGACATTAAAGGACCACAGGTCTTGGAACACAATATATCAAAGAGCAAAAGACCTGGGGCTCCAGCCAAAAATATCGTATTCTTCAAATTTAAATATTATCTTGAATGAAAAAAATGGATATTTGACAAACCCTCAGACTTTCAAGACTTTGTTAAAAAATAATCCTCAACTTAACAGAAAATTTGACATACAAGAACCAAGAGAAACATAAGGTACATACCAAAAACTGGCTATAAGGGATTCATAAGGACAGACTGCTTACCTTTTATATAATGTAAAATGTATATCTAAGATTCTTAATAATTGTCAAGCTCATAAGGAAGAGGGGGATAAACCTATGATATGAATTTTAAAAGTAAAACCATTTAGAAACAGCTAAAAACAGTATTTTATACAAAAGAGGTGCAAGAAGGAGAAAGGATACAGAGGATTTAGATGGGGGGAAGGCTGGTAGTTCTGGTAACCTACTTTCATTGGGAATGGGTTTAAGAGGGAACAATACATATATATTTAGAAGAGTATAAAAGTCTTCTAAATTGAGAAGAAATAAAATGGGGTATAGTGAGGGGGGAGAGGACAAGGGAGGGATTTTTAGAGGGGAGAATGAGGGAATAGGTAAAGGGTATTTAGATCAATGGGAATAGGAGGCTGGGGGAGGGATCCTTGGTGTGGGGGAAGGCAAGTAATAGGAGGGCAGGGTGGTTGGTAGAGGGGGGGTGGTAATAGGAAAGCGATATAGTGGGTAGAAGTAAAGTAGAGGAGGCAGGAGGGATAGGAAATGAGATACGTACAAACATAAAAACAAAGCAGGAATAGAGTATGTTTGGAAAAGTATATTTCTATATATGTATGTGTATGTATATATCTGTATGTGTGAGAAATATGTCTAAACTATATTGTAGCCTTCTGAGGGGTGGGGAGAGGGGAAAAAAGAACAAAGTTAAAAATGCACAGCAGAGAACAAAAGAAAACACAAGGAAGCAAAGAAAAGATGGACAATTCTCAACACAAGGTGTATTATTTATCATATAGGCTTTTTTGAAATTAAAATTTATTGTTACATATTTTGAATCCTCTCATGTTCTGCTATGCACATGACATACTGTTTTTTTCTTTCCTACTTTGTATTTAAGTTTCAATATTTGAGTTTATGATATGTTTTTGTTTCTTTTCTCTATCCTGTATTTGTGTTCTGGTAAAATTGAAAAAAAAATTTTAAAAAGAATGCATTAACTTCCTCTATGTCATTGAATATCAATTTTCCCCCCTCATTGATTACACTCAGTTTTGCTGGGTAGGTGATTCTTGGTTTTAATCCTAGCTCCTTTGACCTCTGGAATATCATATTCCAAGCCCTCTGATCCCTTAATGTAGAAGCTGCTAAATCTTGTATTCCCCTGATCATGGTTCCACGATACTTGAATTGTTTCTTTCTGGCTGCTTGCAATATTTTCTCCTTGATCTGGGAACTCTGGAATTGGGCTATAATATTCCTTGGAGTTTCTATTTTGGAAGCTCTTTCAGCGGGTGATTAGTGGATTCCTGCAATTTTCATTTTCCCCTCTGCTTCTAGAATATCAGGGCTCTTTTCCTTGATGATTTCTTGAAAGATGATATCTAGGCTCTTTTTTTTTTATCATGCCTTTCAGGTCGTCTAATAATTTTTCAAATTATCTCTCCTAGATCTATTTTCCAGGTCAATTATTTTGCCAATGAGATATTTCACATTGTCTTCTATTTTTTTTCATTCTTTTGCTTTTGTTTTATAATTTCTTGATTTCTCATAGAGTCATTAGCTTCCATTTGCTCCATTCTAGTTTTTAAGGAATTATTTTTTTTAGTGAGCTTTTGGATGTCCTTTTCCATTTGGTCAGTTCTGCTTTTTAAGGCATTCTTCTCACTGGCTTTTTGGATCTTTTGCCATTTAGTCTAGTCTATTTTTTAAGGTGGTATTTTCTTCATTATTTTGGGAGTCTTCTTTAGCAAGCAACTGTTGACTCATTTTTTGTTATTTTCTTGTATCACTCATTTCTCTTCCCAATATCTCCTCTACTTGATTTTCAAAATCCTTTTTGAGCTCTTCCATGGCCTAAGACCAATTCATGTTTTTTCTTGGAGGCTTTGGATGTAGGAGCTTTAACTTTGTTGTCTTCTTCTGAGTGTGTGTTTTGATCTTCCTTGTCACCAAAGTAAGTTTCTGTAGTCTGAGGGTTTTTTCTGTTGTTCGCTCATTTTCCCAATCAATTCCTTGACTTTTTAACTCTTTAAGGTAGGGCTCTACTTCCAGTGTGGATGTCCCAAGCTTCAGGGATTTTGTGCAACTATTTTCAGAGATACTTCTAGGGACCTGTAAGTTTTCAGTTCTTCCAAGGTGGTATGATCTAAGGAGAGATGTTTACTCCTCTCCTGGCCTATGCTGTGGTCTGTGAGTGGCCACAAACACTCTTTTCTGCCCTGGAACTGTGAGGAGGGTGTCCTCTCCACTGTTGCCATAAGCTCTGCTATGCCAGTGTTCCTCCTCACCCCAAGGCTGCCACCCAGGACTGTGACCCAGATCCAAATATGGGCAAAGCAACAGAGTCCTGCCTCAGTGAAAACAAAGAGACCCCTGAAATTTCCTTCTGATCAGTTTTTCAATCTTCTTACCATCTGTGAGCTAAGAGCTCCAGAAGCAGCAACAGCTGCCACTGCCGCTGCCACTGCCCCAGGGCTGTTCCTGGGCCAAGCCTGGATGGCATTCCTCTCTCACCCAGGTCCGACAGACCTTTCCTACTGACCTTCTAAGTTGTGTTTGACATTTGTGGGTTGAGAAGTCTGGAAACTGCCACAGCTGCCAATGATTCAATCCCCTGAGGCCCCCTCTGGGTTTGCTGGGGCCCTGTCTTTGACCTGACCTGCACTGAACCGAGCTCCTCTCTCAGCCTTGTGCAATAGACTTTTCCTCTTGACTTTCCATTGTCTTGGGTTGGAAATTTGTTTCACTCTGTCTGTGGGTTCTTCTGCTCTAGAATTTGTTTAGCGTCATTTTTACAGGTATTTGGAGGGGTTTGAGAGCTCAAGTCAGTCCCTGACTTTACTCTGCCATCTTGGCTCCACCCCTATTTTAGAATGTTTTTAAAGAAATGGTGAGTAAATATCTCCAAAAGGTTGTCAGAAAGAGGCAGTATACCTTAGGTCTAATGTTAGAAGGGGCTGATTTACTCAATATCACAAAAGCATCAAAGTTATGATTTAAAATCAAGTCCTCTGGTTAATTCAGTGCATTCAGTATACATCTAAATTTTAGAAAAGCATTTGACCAATACTTGTGCTATCCTTATGGAAAAGATTGTTAATTCCACCATCGGAAAGTAAGCTCCTTGAGAGTAGGGATTTTTCATTCTCTGTGCTTATATCCTCAGAGTCTAGCATAAGGCCTGTCACATTGTGGTGTACATGATAAATACTTGTTGAGAGGTGTAGAGTCAAGATGGAGGAGAGGCAGCCACCCAGCTAAACTCTCCCAACATTCCCCTCCAAACAACCTTAAGATAATGCCTCAAATAAAATTTTAGAGCCATAGAGCCAAAAAGATCAGGAAATTTTTCTAGCCTAAGACAAATTAGGTAAGATGGAAGAGGTCTGTGACAATGGGGTGTAGTGTGGGTGCCAGCCCAGAGTGCACATACCACAGTACCACCTGTGGGCCATAGAGGTGTGATGGCAGCAACTGCAGGAGTTGACAGCCTAGACACAGTAAGGTGGGTGGGGTTGGACAACTACAGGGAATCCAAGAAGGAAAGACACACTCGTGATCAGTCACAGAAGAAAAAAATCAAAGCTATCTATAACCATGTGAAAAAATGCTCTAAATCACTATTGATTGAAGAAATGCAAATTAAACCAACTCTGAAGTATCATTTCACACATATCAAATGACAAATGCTGGAGGGAATGAGGAAAAATACACTAATGGGGGGCAGCTAGGTGGTGCAGTGAGTAGAGCTCTGGCCCTGGAGTCAGGAGGACCTGAGTTCAACCTCAGACACTTGACACATTTACTAGCTGTGTGACCTTGGGCAAGTCACTTAACCCCAATTGCCCTGCCTTCTCCCCTCCAAAAAAAAAAAAATAGAAAATACCGTAATGAATTGCTGGTAGAGTAGTGAACTAGTCCAAACACTCTAGAGAACAATTTGGAACTACACCAAAACCCCCGGGCATACCCTTTGACCCAGTAATTCTTTGCCTTTTCTATTTCCATGATATGGCTAATATGGAAATGTTTTTTGCATAATTCTCGGTGGGCAAGGGAGGAGTACAAGGGAGAGAATTTGGAATACAAATTTTTAAAAGAATTTAAAATGGATATATTTTTTAAAATGTTAAATAAATACTTGTCAATTGATGGGGGTGGAGAGATTTGGGCTAAGCAAATAGGTAGATTCAGAACTGGTCAAACAGCCTGGCCCAAAGCAATACTAAAATGTCCCAAACACTTAGGATGTTGAACATAACTAGCATGGCATGCATATCAATCCTGTGGATGATAGAGCTGGGAGAGATAGCTAACACAATTGATAGTAGCTAGTATTCAAAAAGATCTTGATAGGAAAGAACAGAACCAAATCCTAAGAGCATCTAATTTAATATGGATAAATATGTAATTTTACATTTTGGTTCAAAAAGCCAATTTAACAAATACAAAGTGGGAGCATTATACTTTGACAGCAATTGATCACGAAAACAACAACCACCACCGCCTAGGGGTTTTAGAGGATTACATGGTCAATTGTCAGTCAACAATATGGCAACCAAAAAAGCCAATGAGATCTTAGGCTGCATTAAGAGAACCAGGGAGATGACATGCTCTGCCCTAGTCAGGCCTCGTCTAGGGTAATCTGTTCAATGTAACACCATATTTTAAGAAAGACATTGATAAGGTGAGAAATTGCCAGAGAAGCGAAACTGAGAAACTGTGACTTCATGCCACAAAGACTGGCTAGAATGAATGAATGAAGCATTTATTGAGCACTATGTGCAAAGCATTGCACTAAACATTGGGGACACAAATAGAAAGGTAAGACAATTCCTGCCTCTCAAAGAGCTCACATTCTAATGAAACTAGGGAAATTGAGCCCAAAGTCAGGGGTTGGGGGGACTAGGATAGCAAGTGATCTGAAGGATGGTTGAAGAACGGTCACAATGAAACATTTATACTTGTTCTTACTGGTTCCAGAGGAAGAACAAGAAGGAATGAGTAGATAATATAGGTTTGATATCAGGAAAACCTTCTTAAGAATTATTGTTCTCCAAAAGTAGAGTTTCTGATTCTCACTGGAAGTCTTCAAAGGCTGGATGAACATTTGTGGGTCATATGGGAGTTTACTACCAACTCCTGAGATTCTATCTGCATGCTCACAGCTCAAAATAATACTGGCCATTGTCAGAATTATGAAGAAATGTGGTCATTTCCTCCTTCCTGGAACCTCCTCTTGAAGGAATAAAAGACGAACCAAGAAAGTGATGCTATAAGGAGATGACCCAAGCGTTGGACGTTAAGCCCAGACCAGCTGGTCAGCCATGAAAGAGGAGAAAAGGCTAATTAATCCCAGAGATGGATGAGGAGCCTGGAAAGTTTGGGGTTTTTGTTTTTGTTTTTGATTTTTTTTACAACTGGAGCACCTCTGGTTGAGATGGATGTGAGAGTGTGCATATATAAACACAAAGAGCAGAGCAGAAAATGTCTTCTAAATTCAATTTCAACTAACACCACCATCTGGAGTGTATGTGGTAGACACTGGAAATACAAAATACAATTCCTGTCTTCAAGGAATTTACAACCCATTCACAAGCAAGGTAAGGCAAAGTAACAAGCATTTATTAAGTGTTTACTATGTGCTAAGTATTATGCTAAGTCCTGGGGATCTAAATACAAGAAAGAAAGAAAAAAGTCCCTGCCCCCAAGGAATTTACACCCTAATGGAGGATAATACACGTGAGGGGGCTGAAAAGGGTTGGATGGAGGTGGAAATCCCATGGGGGTATAGTGTCCAAGTCTGGAAAGTCAAGAGAAGCAAGAGTGGAATGAAAGCCGGCCACTCAAGTGGTCTAAGCCCCTCCCCAAAATGAAGGCCCCAGGAGGAACTCACCATTGGGGAAAGGGAGTCAGCATGGCAGAGGGTGTTCCATGACGAAAAGGTAGCAGAGGCTGAAGTAGCCAAGTCTGGATAACTCAGGAGAACCAGGAGGTGAATGACAACAAGCATCTATTCATTAAATACCTTCTCTCCATTAGACAACTGTGCCAGCAGCTGGGGCCACCCAACAAATAAACAAATAAATTACCCTTTTCTCAGCAGCCTGGGTATTTCTACTGTCCATCTTCCTTTACTGTGGTTATTATGTTGTTGACTTCGGGGACAGTCACAACTATAGGGTCATGTCTGACAGTATCTATCTGTTGCCTTGAGCATGTTCCCACAACATGCAGGAGTGGTCCATTCACGTGGGGAGGAGGGATCAACCAAACAATGTTACCAACCAAACAATGTCTTACAATAGAAGTCATCAGTTGTAAGTTCCCCTTCCCTATTCTATACCCCGCAAACTCCTCAACAGCCCCCATCATTTCTTTGGCTTCAGAGTCAGCTCTTCCCCTTGCCAGTGCCAACCTCTATCTAATGCCCTTTGTTCTGATCCCTCACAGCTCCAGTGGTTTGCTCCTCCCATTGTTTCTTCTTTCTCTGATCTTCATTCTCTTATCATCTACTGGCTCCTTCCCTGCTGTCTATAAATATACCTGCCCTTGAAAAAACTTCCCATCTTCTCCCTATTGATGCCTACACTCTTGGAAAAAAAAAAATCTATTTCTTCCCTTCTCCCTCACTTTTCAGCACCTTATAATCTGACTTCTATCCTCACCACTCAAATGAAATTTCTTTTTTCAAATGCAAAGGTCTATTTTTATTGTCATCTGTCCCTTCTCCTTGGATTTTCCCAACACTGGCACTCTTGGTTCCCTTATCTGTCTGACGGCTTCTCGGTCTTCTTTGCTGAATCCAATATCTATATCTTATCCTCCTGCCCCCCTCCCAAAAAAAATCTTGGGTGTCCTCTCCCAAGGCTTCTTGTAGGACCTCCTCTTTCTTTGTCTTGGTGATCTCATAACAGCTCCCACGAATTCAATTATCATCTACGCAGATGCTCCCAGATCTATGTATCCAGACCTATTCTCTCTTCCAAACCCTACTCGTGAATTAACAACTGCCTACTGAACCCTCTCCAAGGCCACTAGGTGGTTCAGAAGGCTGGATTTGGAGTCATGAAGATAGTTCAGGATTTGAACTGTGACTCTGGACAAGTTTACCTTAACCTCTCACAGCTTGTTTCTTCATCTGTGAAATGGGGGTAAGAGCACATCCTCATGGGATTGTAAGTCTCAAATGAAATAGCAGACATAAAATGCTTGCAAACAGGGCTTTGTAAATGTTAGCTAGTATATTTATCTCAAGGTCTACATGTAAAAATCAAAATCATTATCTTCTCTTCCTAAGTCCACCTCTCCTCCAATCTTCTCTTATCGTCCAAGTTCAAAACCTTGAGTCATCCTGGACTGTTCCCTTCCTTTTCCCTACAACCCTTTATCCAATCAGTTGCTGAATCTCATCAGCTCTACCTCACAACATCTCTCTCCCACAGCCACTCTTTTTTTTTTCCAGTCATAGTCACTACTCCAGTTTAGACCCTCACCATCTCTAACCTGGTTTATTCCAACAGCCTCCTCATTGGACTCTGAACTCCTTCTGGTCTCATCCCCATTCTAATCCTCCTTCCACATTGCCGCTAAAATCATCGTCCTGAAGCTCTTGCCCAAGCTTTCTTGCCCAAGAGCCTTCAACGGGTCCATGTTCTTTATAGTTTGGATTCTCCTCCTCTAGTAGAATGTACACTCCTTGACTGTGAGCCTCTGTTTCTTGTTTTTCGCTTTACATCTCTGCCACCTTACATTGGTGCCTAATTACACATAGCACACAATGAATGCTTGTTTGATGATATTGGACAGGAGAAGGGGGAATTAGTAACATGAGAAAATGAGCAAAGGAAGCTTTAGTTAGTCCTGGGACATGGTTTGGGTGGGGAATGCAGGGAACTCCAGATATTGGACCTTTGCTTCTAGTAAGTTTGAGAGGTGTGTGTGTGTGTGTGTGTGTGTGTGTATGTGTGTGTGTGATTACATTACTAGCTGGCAAACTATTTCAAGGGCAAAACAGAATGGAAACTAATAACTTAAAAGCTAGTACATAATATATAGTATTGCAGAGTACTTTACAAATATCTCATTTTATTCTCACAACAATCTTGGGATACAGATGCTACCAGAAATTGAAATAGAGAGGTAAGAATTGCTAACTCTGGTCTGGGAGGAGTTTGAAGCCTAAGCTTTATGATTTGAGTCAGGGCCAAGAAGAGATCAAAAGTTTTCTAGGAAAACTGGGAGTCATAATGAGTGACCAGGGTGCAAAGAGACAAAGAAACAAAGACTCCTGATGTTTACCCCTGTGTCATAGTTAGTGGGTACGGTGTACCAGAAGGTAGCAAGTGATGACGAGACTTTATGCATAGTATTCCTTCCCCCTTTGTGCAGGTAGAAGTGCATGAAAACCATTCTACGAAAAACTGTCCCATCTAGTCCCAGTTTTCTCTAGAATGCTCTCTAACCTTCCCTTGTAACGAGTTTGCATCTCATGATCTTTATGGACATGAGATCTTCCAAATGCCAAATGGGCTACAAAGTGAGCTCATTCCCAGAGATCAAATAATCATTCATACAGTACTACTTTCTCCGGGTTTTTGTTTGTTTCGTGATTCCCTAGCCTTGTACTCTTCCCTACAAAGCTCAGCCTCAAAAAAAAAAAAAAGGCCCATTTCCAGCTTCGTTATTGTAAACACTGTTTAATCAACCAGCAACAATTCACTTTCAGATTGGGCTTTGTGGTTTACCAGTGAGCTCCTCACACAACCTTGAGGTAGCTGGTGTATTATCTGTATTTCGCCAATGATGAAACTGCATTTGAAAGAAGGACTAACCTAAGGTCACACACTTACTTGGGAAGTGTTTTCTGACACCAAATCCATGACTCCACTATCCCCACGAATACCTCCCATGTTGGCTTCTTTACCTCTGTTGTTTTTCCATATTTTCCAATATGCCTTCCCTCAATTTTGCTTTTACTTCAGTTGTTCTGATTATCTCCACTAATGCAATGGTATCTCTTAGTTGGGAAAAGAGCCTGGAGGTTAACTAGGCCAACCTTGACATGATACATAGATCCTTCTCTTCAATATTCTAGACCAAGGTTCTGCTTGAACATTTTTTCAGAGGTCTTGTTCTTTTTAGTCTCTTTTCTTCTTCTTCTTCTTCTTCTTCTTCTTCTTCTTCTTCTTCTTCTTCTTCTTCTTCTTCTTCTTCTTCTTCTTCTTCTCCTCCTCCTCCTCCTCTTCTTCTCCTTCCCCCCCCGCCCCTCTCTCTCTCATTCTCACATTTTACTTACAAATTTAAGAAATATTTTTCCAGTTGCCAGTATTTGGAGTCCACCCTACCCCACTTCTAGAATCTGAGATCCTGGAAGTTTCCCCTTCTCTCCCTCCCCTCCCCCACTTTATCCTGGTATAATTCCTGCCCTTAAAAAAAAGTATCTCTAGTTAGAACACTTCCTCCACATCAGTGAATTGTAACTAGGACAAGCAATTTGCTTACAAACAAAAAAAGGAGGAATTATATGCAATTTAAAAAGAAATAGGTCTATTTAGAAAAAGGAACTATGCTTATAGTTGAAATACGTTCTTGTAAAAATATGAAATATGAATAGCAGCCAGGGCAGGTACATCCCATAGCAACATGTTAGAATCCTGAGGGAAAAGAGAAAGGATTATGATGCACAGAAGCTCCAAGTTGGAATGGTACCTGAAGTACAGATGAAAACCAGTTTGGAGCTACCTGTTCGGGGGGGGAATAGAAATTATTTTTTAAAAACCAAGTCAACAGAGAGTGTGAAAGAGAGAAAGAAATGAAGTTAAAAGGTTAGACAAGCCTCAATAGCAGTAACAACCCAACACTCTCCTTCCCCATGGCTTCCAGATGTCCTCCTGATGACTTCAAAATCTATTATGTTCTGTGAGTCTGTCTCTTCTACGGTGCTCTAGATAACGGATTAAGCCAAGGGGTAAGACTATCGCAGAAGCAGGGAGGGGTTCAAAGCTACCTTTAGAAAGACTTTCTCAGGGGAGCGTGTGTTGCATCTTGAATCATTGAATGATAATGATGATGATCTAAAATTGAGAGAGAGAAGTGATAAATATGTATATAATATATAGAAATAAAATTAAATATAGCATATATAATTAATGATATCTAAACTAACATGGATATATATGGAGAGAGAGAGAGATGTTCACTGGGGCAGCTAGGTAACCGGTTCAGTGGATGGAGCACCGGGCCTGGAGTAAGGAAGACCTTAATTCAAATCTGGCCTCAGGTGGTTACTCTCTGGGTGACCCTGGGCAAGTCACTTAACTTCTATTTGACTTAATCCACTGGAGAAGGAAATGACAAACCATTTCGGTACCTTCACCAAGAAAACTGTATGGACAGTATGGTCCACAGGGTCATAGACATGACTGAACAACATATTCAGTGCAATTCATAAAGGGATCTGGCTTAAGTGGGTATCCCTTGTCATGAAACAGACAGAAGACATCCTGATGATGTTTCACATGTGCAGAGATCTAGAGCCAGAAGGGAACCTCAAAGACCATCTAATCCCACCCCCTCATTTTACAAACAAGGAAATTGAGATCCAGAGCAGTGACTTGCCTAAGGTCACTCAGATAGTAAAGGTCCACAGTGGGCTCTGAACCCTAGAGCATCTGACTCTAGAACCAGGGATTTTTCCACTATACTCATTCTTCCACCCCTAAAAGTACTTATCTAAAAATGAGTACTTTTCAAACTCTTGTGAAGATAAGCTACAAAGGGGAAGGGAGGCATGAGCGGTGGTGGAGAGGGTCTCAATGGCCCTTCAGTACATGGGAAGGAGAATCAGAAACGACAGATTCTGAGCTTTACAGCCCTGTGACCAAGAGCATCTGTCTCTATTCCTTCCGTCTAGCTTTGGCCTATTAAAATTGCTTCTCTCCCTAAGGGAGGGCTCTTGCACATGAAGAAAAAGTAGCCCAACAGTCTTGACACGTGTTCAAAGACCTAGGCCTTGAGCCCCTCAAAGATCTGAGTTAGCCATTTATTTTTTCATTTCACTTTCTGGGCATCGAAAGGACTTATATCTCTTGTCTAATCAGTTCTCCCTTGATTAAAGGAAGACAGAAACTTCACTCTGGTTTATTATATCTGTGTCCCTGTATCTTCTGGCAGAGATGTAGGCATTTGGTCTAAGCAGCATAGAAATAAGCTGTGCAGGTTCAGCAGATTGATTGTAGAGGTCAAGAGGAGGAGTATATGGATGCAGAAGATCGTGCTTGACACTACTGACTTTAAAATTGTTATTTTCACTTGCTGGATCCCTCTGTCTCTGTCTCTTTTCAAATTACCTTGTGTTTTCTTATCTGTATACATGTTATGTAAGTTCCTTGAGGGTAGGGGACTGTTTCATTCTTCTCCCTCTGCCTGTCAACAGGGACTTAATAAAGTTGTTCAACTGAATTGAATTGTGTCCATCCTGCCCCTCAAAATAATTTCTTTCTTTCCCTGTGGCACACAGCACAGAATGTACAGATTATAGCGACACCAGCTCTGTCAAAGAGTCTAGTATGGCCCAGCAACATTCCCAAGGTGTGACAGGTCTTCGTAACCTAGGCAACACATGCTACATGAATGCCATCTTGCAATGTCTCTGCAGTATCACCCCACTGGTGGAATACTTCCTTTCTGGAAAGTACATCACTGCTCTTCAAAAGTAAGTCTATCTGTGTGGATATATATTTTGGATATGACTAATGCAGAAATTTGTTTTGCTTGACTTTACATGTTTTATAACGGAGGGAGGGTGTTTTGCTCTGTCAATAGGGTTGGGGTGGAAGTAGGGAGAGAGGTGGACCTTTCTTGGGGAACAAATTTAATTAAATAAAAAAGTAAGTCTTAATTGAAACTCAAGCTTCTTCCTCCTTTAAATTGTCAAGCAACTTGGTGGAGGCTGCTGCCACCCAGATAAATCAGCTGGCTTTGCCACAGGAGATCATCCTTTCCCTACTTCATTGAGCCAGCCAGTCCCTGGAGGATGAAGAAGGGAGAGGCTCCTTAGAGTTCTCTGCTCCATTCTCAAGTGCTTAAGCATGGCTTTAATCATACAACCCCCTCTGTTCTTTTCTTCTTTGGAAGGGAGTGTGGTGAGGTTGCCACTGCTTTTGCGTACCTGATGACAGACATGTGGCTCGGAGACTCGGACTGTGTCTCACCTGAAGTGTTTCGGTCAGCCATTGGAAAAATCTACCCAGCATTTCTGAAGAGGACACAGCAGGATGCTCAGGAGTTTTTGATTTATGTTCTGAATGAACTTCACGAGGCTTTGAAGAAGGTCAGTGTGTGTCATTGGACTAGACTTATTGTACCTGACCTTTAAAAAAAATTTCCCCCTGCTTTATAAACATGGTGGGCTCTTCCCCCAGAATGAGAACTCTGTGTATTGACGCTGGACACAGGTTTCTCAACCTCAAAGACTTGCTTTGGCCTCACCCAGGTGCCTGCCTCAGGGACCTAAGAATTCAGCTCCTTTTAGCCCTCCTCCAAGCAAGCCAAGGCTTCCCATGAGTATTTTAAGAAGCCTAGTATCCCAATCCCTATTAGTGAAGCAAAAAGAAATACTAAAGACCACCTTCTTGATGAGTGAGTTCTTATCCCTCTTTCCCCACAATGTCTCAGTCTCCAGCCATGCAACAAAATGTAGCCTTCTTTCAGCCCTGCCCCCAAAAAAGACTCATGGGAAAAGCCCGAGTACGCTGATGAACAGGTGGAAACTACGTCACAAAGTCTGAGTTAGTCAGTCAGTGAACATTTATCAAATACCTACTGTGTGTCAGGCACACTATGTATTGTGCCTGGCATATGGTAGACACTGAAAAATACTAGGGATACAAACAGAGGCAAAAGACAGTCCCTCTCCCTGGGTTTCTATTTAGCACTTCCTTACTTCCTTGGGAATCCATTCATTCCCTCCCTATTGCTCACCACTACCATCCAGCTTTCTCTCACCTCCTGGGTCTGTGGCTCCATGGCCAACAAGCAGTGGATGTAGCTCTTCCAATTCCTTTGCTTGTGTTAGAAATCCTTGGTATTTGCTTGAGGTAGGGAGAGGAAAGGCTCATTACCTCTATTCACTGTTATCCTAAAATTGCCTTCTTTGGCACCTTGTGTTTTTTCTTCCTTTCCCCCATCAACCAAGATTTTATTAAGCCACAACTATATGCCAAACACTGTGCTGGGTACTTATAGGGATACCAGGAGAAAACAAAACGGTCCCTGGCCTCATGAGGCTTACACTCTAAAACCTTAGATCTTTGCTTTCCATCATTTCATTTACCTTTGGCTCAAGGCATTCTAGAAAAAAGAGTTGATTTTTTTCCTACTGATGTCATTCCTACTTTAGTATCCACAGGTGCCTTTCTCCTGACCCTCAGGAAAAGGAGATGGAAGGTGAGAGTAGGGGGAGGAGGATGGGGAACACTACTTCTGCCATCAAGTTTTGGCTCCTTTTCTGGAAGCGATAAACAAGGAGGAAAAGGGACTGGCCCCAGGTGCTTCAGGAGAGCAGCCAGCCTCTCCTCCCACCATAGTAGGAATTTGAATTTGAGGCTAAAAGTGCTAACCAAGGCTTTTTGCAAGAGAGCATTGTTTTAACTGATTTTCTTTTCCTTTTTTTTTTTAAAGCAAATGAAACTACATTTTGTTTTGTTGGGGGAAAAAAATACCTAATGATACAGCACACCCAACTGGGTCAGATACATTTTGTCACTAGGTCAGAGACCCTCTCTGGGCCTGTATCCTCATCTACACAATGATGACACTGGATTAGATTATTTCTAATTGTCCTTGTAGTTTTTACAGTCTGAGTCTAAAGTGCCTTGCAAATAAGACATTATTTAAGTGGCTTGGTGGAATATTTTTTTGGTCATCAGATTTTTTAAGTAAGATATATAATGTGCTCCTATTTAATCTGCAAACCAAATACCCCAACACAAGCTTTGCACTGAATTAGAAAAAAAACCCATGATAAGATGTATAATTCAAAATCTGAAGTTTATTCATCAGACCCATGGTTTTCAGTCTTAGTCTGAAATGCTGAAAAGATGAAAGGCTCCTATTGAAACTGTGCAAAATTTGGATCCTAAGATCCAAGATCCTAAGATGTGGGAGAGATGTAGTTGATGGCATTTCAAACCACAACTATTAATAATTCTCGCTTTTAATTTTTAATTGTTTTATATTAGGAATAAGATGTTCCAAGCAAAGTATTCCCGTTTTGCCATCACATTTTTTTTTATCAATAAAAAAAAAATCACTTGGCCACTCACCTGACACCATCACCTTCTGGTTGTTGAGTAGGCCAACTCTGGAGCAGTATACAAAGAACTAGTGCTGCCTGGGAGATTGTGGCAGCGAAACAATGTGATGAGAAGCATCTGTGGAGCTGCTATTGACTGGAACCAATGGAGGTGATACGCTTGATCCTATAAGTAGTATTTGTGTCATGGTTTCATTCAAACACTTGGTGTGGCTCCATTCTGTTGTTCATATACAATGTTTTGTGATTTCAGATCCATAATCTTTTAAAGATTTTGCATTTTGGTGCAAGTGGTCTATAGGGTAGGTGATGCAGGCTTGGAGAGTATACATTCAGTATCTTCACCATTAAAGCCCTGCAGGCCAAGTTCCATGAACAAGAGGAAGTTCATGAGCTTCAAGATAGGACTTTTTCTCCCTCACAAGAAGAGTACAATTGCCTTTTGAGCCAAAGAAATAATTGTGTGGTTTTTTTCTTAAAGAAAACTCTAATTCTTGGGGATCCAGGACACTAAGGCACACTGCTCCATTGCTTTAAGTTCTTCTTGTACGACATCTAATTTAATTTGGGTCACCTTGTAATTGCTATCAGCCAACCAAACAATTATCATGCATCCATTAAGATTGTTACTAGTCACAATAGCTTGCCTTCATATGTAAGATTTGCAAAGCACAGAATTATTATATTTACACATCTCATCACAAGTCTTTTGTTGTTAAGCATTTTAAAGCAAATTCATTTGTGTCATGTTGAACCCGGGGATGAAAAAGCATCTACGTGCCATGAGTACTAGTAGCTATGTGTTCACATATGGGATAAGATCCTTAAAGTATCTCCTACTCCTAAAAAGGAAATTAGCGAGAGTGGAAAGTTTTAAGAAAGTAGCAATATGAGATAATTTGTATGTCAAATAAATTATTCTAATGGAATATATAGGCCTTTAACATGTTCTAATAACAAGTTCTGAAAAGGCCTTGCGCATGTAATAAGTTCTAGAAATGGGGTTTGAGATTTTACATATAAAATTGTGTTGATACTCTAAGAAGATAGAAATAGCAAGTGGTATGTCATAACAGACTTGGAGGCAGAGGAGTGAATCCACTGGAAAGGGACCATTCCAGAGGTGCCTAAGGAGGCCTATCCTGGGATGTGCAGGGGAAGATGTTTCCAGGGACCAGATAACTGCATGTGGGCCATCTGGGACTCAAGACGAGGCGTGATGATTAAAAGAACATTGGGAGTGGGTTACCACAAAAGATTGCTGTTATTGGATATTGATGAGCATTATTCATTGCTTTTGTCTTCTGTTTCATAGTATTTGTTTATTGAGTTTTCTTGGTTACTTTGCTGATATATCTATATCTGTCTATCTATCTATATCTCCCCTCTAAAATTAGTACATAGTGTACCCTCTAAGTGGCCTGATCTGTAATATGCCTTAGCTTACATACAGGGGCTATTTACTTCTACTATTTACTTCTCTCCTTGGGGAATACATGAGATTATAACTAAATTTATTCAATTTTATGACATCGATGGAAGCGTGGAATTAGGATGGGACACCTGTTTCCTATTGTGAGTTTAAGTTCCTTAGTTTATAGTCACTAATTTGATGTAATTAGCAGCAGAGATTAGGATGATGAAGTTGGGGATATAGATGCGATGCGAGACTGAATGTGGTGCTCAACCATATACAGTTGGTTTGGTTGTTCAGTCATTTCTGTATATATGGTCAGCACCAAATGGGGGAATTGTTGAAAGTTATGGTGACTCAGTATCCCACTGTTTCCAGCACTGCTTATCAATTAGTATTGGGGGAGGGTCCTGGTGGGGAAAGAGACACTGAGTCTGCAGCTTTTTCTATGACATGCTCTTCGTCATGTACCCCTACCTATAAATTGTTATGTTCTTGCTAACTTGGGGAGGAACTGAGATACAAGGGGCCAATATCTTCTCCTGAGGCGGTTCTATCTGAATTGTCTTAAAGTTACCTATAAAAGCTGTCCCCACTGTGAAGCCATCCCTGATCTGCTGTGATCAGCCCATCAACATGTTGTTACCTTGACATACTTACAATAAAATCCTTTGAATTAAAAAAAAAGATTTGCAAATTTACATGTCATTTTATTCCTAGGACATGTGTGCTGTTACTGTCCTCCTTTTACAGATGAAGTAACTGAGGATGAAAGAGGTAGTAGGGACCTCCCCAGGACCACACAGCGAGGCAGTGGATGAGGCAGAATTATGAACTCAGGTTGTCCAGACTGCTGCACTCCATCCAATGCACCCCTAGCTGCCTCCATACATACTCAAGTGGTAGGCACTGTGCTAGAAATTACCTAAGTATGAAAATATTTCGTGTGGTGTGGTATTAGAGGGGTTAGCAACCTGTGGCGCTAACAATAATGGGTACAGGAGATTTTAGTGGTGGGGCAGCCAGAGTTGTGGAGACCGGGTCAGAAGGGCTTGTTTGTGGAAGAAATAATCCCGCTCTCCATTCCCACTCAGTCTCTGACTATGCCTCAAGACACGGCTTGGATAGCCAGCTCCTTACATAAAGCACTAGACAGGGATCCCAACTTATTTGGATTGACTCTTCTGTGATCGCTTCTTGACTGTAGATGATAGAGTAATATGGTCAACTGAATAAGCATTTATTAAATGTCGATCACGTATTATGCCCTGAAACCAAACCAAAATGGCTTCAAGAAACTTAGATTTTGCTGATGAGAAACAACAGGTACCCAGATTAGTAGAGAAAGGATACATAATTTCTGGACAAAGAAAGCAAGCTTTCATAAATGGAGGGATCAAGAGAGGCCTTGTGAAGGAAGGAGGCAGTGCTTAAAAAGGAGTCAGGGATTCTAAGGGGTAAAGGTGAGCAAGGATTCCTGGCATGGGAGTTTCCTGTGCAAGGAAACAGGAGATAAATTGTCATGCACAAGGAAAAGCAACAGGATGGTTCTTATGGAATGTATAGTATGAGAGAAAGAAGGTCATATGAAATCAATTTGAAAAGAAAAGTTGATACCGGGGTTAACGAGGGGAAAACCCCTCAGTGCCAAACAGGTGTTTGCATATTTGAGGCAAAGAGGTTTAGCTGAAAACTTCTTGAACAGGGAAGCGACACAGTCAGAGCTGTGTTTTCATAATACCAATTTGTCACCTGAGGGTGAGGCATGGATAGACTGGAGCGGAGAGAGAATGGGGGCAGATGGAGTTTTGTCAGTAGTTAAGGTAGGATGTGAAGAGGACCTGAGTTTGAGAGGTGGCTCCACAGGCGGGGAGAAGTGGGGACAGGTAGGAGACATGGAGTTCAATTAGCCAGGACTTAACAACTGATTGAATATGGTCAGTATGAGAGAGACCCAGTCAAGGATGACTCCAAGGTTGTGAACCTGGGCAAATGAAAGAATGGTAATTTCCTCAACACAAACAGGGAAGTTAGGAATAGGGATGGAGTTTGGTGACAAGGGAATTTGACAGACCCTACAGGACACGCAGATGGAGATGTCCAGCAGGCAACGTATATTGCTGTTCACACTGTTTTACTAACATGCCAGTATATTTGTTTTACTAAACATAATATCCATAAGATTCCAGAATCTCTCCACCATCCAAGTCAATACTATATACATATAATGGCATACACATATAAGAATGCAATAATAGATGAACCATTTCACTAGTTCATATTTTGTAAGGCTATGGTACAAACCAGTTTAGAACTGATATTTATGAGGTCTGTGAGCAAGGGGATCATGCTTCATGTTCTTGCCCAGTAGATGTGTTTAAATTTGGAGAGTATGCTGGGTTCCTAGCACTTTCATTAGCAGAAAAACATATACAACCAGCAGTAAGCAGCAGGGTTCCAGTTGATGAAAGACATCTAATGACATTTATGAACTTTCTTTTCTGGATCTCATTTCACAGTTGAGGAAACTGTGGCAGACAGAAGGTAGGTGACTTGCCCAGAGTCACACAGCAAGTGTCTAAGGCCAGCTTCGAACTTGGGTCTTCCTGACCCCAGGCCTCCTGCTCTGACTTGGCACCTAGCTGCCTCTTATGATCTTTCCAATGTCATTGGAGTCTTTCCCCTCCTTAATCTAAAGATGATGAACTTCAAAAGGAGAAGATTATGATTTAAACCACACATAAGCTCATGAGGAGTGTCTTCTAAAAGAAAAATCTCATTGGATCACTGCCAGAAATCAAAATGGAGGGGTTCCTATTATGTTGACAGCAAATCATTCATTCCACTTATGAAAAGTTTTGTTTTATTGCCAATTTCTAACGTTTTTTTTTCTTTTTTGGGGGGATTCCTATAGTTCCGCCGGAAAAGACCACAGGAGAATGGACTTACTACAAAATGCTACAGGAAGGTGACTTCCAATGAGTCCTCTATCATCACCAGGCTTTTTGAAGGGCAACTTAATTATGACATCGTGTGCTTGAAGTGTGAGAACTGTACTTTCAAAAATGAAGTCTTCACTGTCCTCTCCCTCCCCATCCCATCAGAATGTGAATGTTCCCTTCAGGTAGGTGATCTGTTCCGCAAGTCCGGTGCTTCTGCACCATCACAAGACATGATGCTTTGCCTAGAAGGTCTTGAGTGCTCTTTCACAAGGAAGGCATGGTAGGCATGCTGTCAAAAGACCATGTATTTACTTCTCTTTATGCTAAAAACAATTGGCAGAGTCAGACCATTGGTCAATGCTGGGATGGATCCTTTATAAATCAGGTCCATTTTAGATCTGTTCTCATGTACTCTCAATCGTGGATCATTCTATGACACAGAGGTGTGGCTATGCGCATTCAAGTAATCACTTTGGTAATGAGATGTTCAACCATGTCATGTGTTTTTCTGTGAATAGAAACTGCATAGTCAATATTAGTTGGCAGTGAACTGAAAACACAAACTGCTGATGGCCAGATCTGAAACAGATTATAGGCAAAATGTGTACTTTTGGCTCAGTTTCAGCCCCCAAATCAGAGAAGATCTAGGGAGACACACTAGAGTTTATTGCTAACTGGATTGTGGCGCTAACTGCACTGCTATAATCGGTGTTACTTAGCATTCTCTTCCTCCTCTCTTTCCCCCCCTCCAGAATCAGCCATCAGTCAGGTTTCCCTTGAGGCCCAGGGACAAGGCTAGGTGAATCTGAGTAGTATAGCTGGTTTCAATTTTTCCTCCTCCCTCCAAGATGTCATAGGACCTTTAGAAGCAAATCAACTTCTTTCTAGCGTCTGACTTCAGACAATTCTAACAATTCCATATGCTTTCCAGATAATAACGCTTTAGAAAAAGAACCACCAGAATTTCTCCTCTGATTCTAGATCTGTAGTATTAGCATAAATCTCCCCAACTGAAGAATCCCAGCGACAAAATTTATTACCTCCTGAGGCATCCGACTGCATGTTGGGACAGATTTCATGGTTTGGAAGATATTCTTCCTACTCAGTTGAAACCAGTCTTCCTGTAACTTCTCTATCCCTTATTTTGCTCTTTGTGTTTAAACAGTAACTTTCTGACAATCCTTCAGACATTTAGACTGTAATCATGCCCACTCTAAGATATCTCTTCTAGGTTAAGCATTCCTGCTTTGAATGTTTTTGCATTGTTTGAAAGATCAAACAATGATAACATGATACAGTTTCAAGGCCCCTCACCAACCTGTTCATCCTCCAGTTTATTATCATTATTATTATTAGTAGTAGTAATAGGAAGTAGTAGTAATATATTGTAAATAGTAGTGGTAATAGTAGTAGTAGTAGTAGTAGTAGTAGTAATAGGAAGTAGTAGTAATACATTGTAAATAGTAGTGGTAATAGTAGTAGTAGTAATAGGAAGTAGTAGTAATACATTGTAAATAGTAGTAGTAATAGTAGTAGTAGCAGTAATAGGAAGTAGTAGTAATACATTGTAAATAGTAGTGGTAATAGTAGTAGTAGTAATAGGAAGTAGTAGTAATACATTGTAAATAGTAGTGGTAATGTAGTAGTAGTAACAGGAAGTAGTAGTGATACATTGTAAATAGTAGTGGTAATAGTAGTAGTAGTAATAGGAAGTAGTAGTAATACATTGTAAATAGTAGTGGTAATGTAGTAGTAGTAATAGGAAGTAGTAGTAATACATTGTAAATAGTAGTGGTAATGTAGTAGTAGTAACAGGAAGTAGTAGTGATACATTGTAAATAGTAGTGGTAACAGTAGTAGTAGTAGTAGTAATAGCAAGAGGTAGTAATACTTTGTAAACAGTAGTGGTAATAATTGTTAGTAGTAGTAGTAGCAGTATCATTCCTCTTGGTAAGTGCTTAAGTTCTATTAAGAAGGCCAGATATCATATGAGCTTTGTTTTTCTTTTTTCTCTGTTTTTTGGGGGGGACCTAGGGGGAGGTGGCTACATCACAAAATCTTTAAATCATTCTGAGCATTAAACTCCCAAGCCTTTGTAGCATACATTGTTATGCAACCACATCTCTGTTCTGCAAGTGTGTTACTGAGTGTTTTTTTTTTAACTTTACTAAGATACTCTACATTTGTCCTTATTAAACTTCTGGCCCATCATTCCAGCCTACTTAAATCTTTTGGAATCCTGGCTCCAACACATTTGCCATTCCCTCTGCCCCCATCTCCGTCCCCATCTCCACTTTTTTCAACCCCATAAAGCAGATCTGTAAATTAAGTATCCTCAAGCTAACTGGCTCACCTAGAGGTTGTGCTCAGTCTGATTTCTGCATAGTAATTATGTATCTAGAAAAATAAATGAAATCAGGATTTGTTTCCCCACTACTTATTTAGCATAAGTTTCCACTCACCTGGGTGACAGTTGAGACGGTAATTCCAAAATTGATTTAAACAATCTACAGCTGATTTTCCTCATTCACTCATCTTTTTTGTTAGTAAACATTAGAGAAATGGAGACCGGAATTCCACATATTTACCTAAACCCATACTCTTACTGTGTCTTTCTGCAGCAGCTTCCTGTTGGTGGTAGTACAGATTTTCTGTGTTTCTGTGTCCTCACTCCTTGCCTTAACCCCTCAGTTCAGCTTGTCCTGGGGTTTCACAGTCATATTGTAATGTGGCTGCTTCCTTGGCTGTTAATAAAGCTCTAATCTGAAGAGGGGACAGGTTCCCTTTATCTGGTTTGGTCACCAAATGCTTTTCTCTCAACAGGAATGTCTTGGATGTTTCTTTCAACAAGATACACTCACCTGGAATAACCAAATTCATTGTGCTTTCTGTGAATCCAAGCAAGATGCAGCTGTCAGAGCTAGCATAGCCAAAGCACCAAAGACAGTTATTTTTCACTTAAAGAGGTATGGATTCTTAGCCATATGTAGGCAGAGTTCAAAAAATGGAGTGGACCAGAGAACTAGCAACATAGTTAATCTGGACAGTTGTATAAGACACAGTTAGTCCTGGAGCAGTTCACTGATTCTGGGAACTGGATATATTTATCTAGAGGAAGTCCTACCTCAAGATAAAAGATCTGTTATATAACTGAATTATCATTTAAATGCTATCGCCCTAACACCACAGTTCCCCATACCTTGCCTTTACCACCACAAATTACACATAGCTCTTGCCCAGAAAGGTGGCAGAGGGCTACAGCTTATCCAAGAATAGGAGGAAGATCAAACAATTTTAACCAAATAGAAAGAGATCAAGTTCCAATATGGAAGAATCTTTAAATATCACTCCCCACTCAGAAAGACTATCATTCAGTAAAAGTCATCAACATGGAGTGCACCAAATGACAATGAGTAAAGTACGTATTTGCCTAGACTCGTGCAAAGCCTTGAACTTTAGGGATAGAGAAGAAGAAAATTGCCTTTTTATTTACCGAGCTAGATGACACACTAAGCAGCTGCAGCACGGGAAGGAAAATAGCAGGAGAGACCACCAATAATTTGTGGGAGACAAAGTTGAAGACGTATGCTAGCATTAAAACCAATGTCTTGGATGTTTAGTATATGAATGCACAAAGTATGGCTATTTAACAAGGAGAATTAAGAACTCTTACAGAGATAGTCATTGGGGCTTGATGAGATGGAACTCAACTGGAATGTGACCCTGGAAGGATATACATTATTCATAAGGAAGAGGAAAACGAGCAGCATATAAAGGAAAAGTGCTAATGGCATTGCATATTAGGAAAATCTACTCATAAGAAAGTCCAGAAATGGGAGGGCATGGTGGGAAGCATTTGAATAAAAGTCAAAAGGGTGGCAAATAGAAGTGACATTGCTGTAAGAAAATGCTACAGATTACCTAGATAAAAGAAAGAAAGATGAGTTTATGGAACAGAGCACAAGCCTGGACACAAGGGCACAATATCGTAGTGGTGGGTTTCTTCAATTATCTGGACACCTGCTAACATTCTCTGCCAAAAAGCAGAGGAGGTAATATTTCATCCTTCAAAAGGTAGAGGAAGGCTCAGATTCAATCTAGCTCAGCTCAGTAGATTGAATTTGCCCTGCTTGTGAAAACAAGCGCCACAAATGGTGAGATTTCTTAAGACTACTCATTATGGCAAATCCTTAACAAATTTTGTCTTTTTCTTTGGAAAAAAAAAAAAGGTAGAGGAAGGAACCAGAGTAACTGCTGCTTCTGGACCTGATTCTGACTAACAAAGGCAGGCATAGGGGTGGGATGGAACTGGCTGCTGAAAGAGAAATGAAAAACTTTGGGAGGAAATGCTCATAATGTGTTAGAATATGTGATAGAGAGGAAATTGTCTGAAATGCACCCTGGATTTTGAGATAGCAGATTTCCAAATATTTAAGGCAAGATGATGCGGAATCCCATGACTTAAAATTCCACAGAGAAAGTGGCCCTCCTCTATGGGGAATTGCTTTCGAGAATGAAATTCTCAAATAAAAACCAGAAACAATTACAAAAAGAAAGAGGCAGCTGTCTAAACAGATCAATGTGGATGTACAGAGAACTCTATGACCAACTTATAAGAATCTGAGCTAAGACTGATGAATGCTAAGGACGACAAAGTGATATTAGTAGCTATGTGTGGAAACAGAAAAAGATCAAAGAAGGGGAAAGACCTTTATTTTGGAGAAAGAGGATAAATAAAAATGGAGAAAAGGCAGAAGTATTCAACTCTAATTTACTATTTTCTCTGCCAAGGAAAACGAGAGACTGAGAAAGATAGAAAAAAATAGTTAAGGAGCTGAAACTCAAGAGATGTGAGGTGGTGGTAGGAGATGACCTAGATTAGCTTAAATGAGTTTAAGTCACCTGGCCCATATGAATTACATACTAGAATTCTAAAAGAACTAGCTGGTGTGATTGCTGAGCTACTATCAATGATCTCTGAAAGACAGCTGAGAGAAGTGGAGGTTCTGTTGGACTAGAGGAGGGAAAATGTCCAATGGGAATGTTTGGGGAAAAAAAAAAGGAAATAGAATCTGCAAACCATAGTAGCAGTTTAACTGCTATTTCTGGCAAAATGCTACAAAGGCCTGGGTTCAAATCCTATCTCTTAACACTACTTGTGTGAACACTGATAAGTCACTTGAACTTTCTGATCTTTATTTTCCTCATCTACAAATGGGAATAATAGCTTCGATATTGTTGTGGTGGCTAGTGGCACAGTAGATAGAGAGCTGGACTTAGAATCAGGATAGACCCGAGTTCAAACCCTGTCTCTGACAAATGTTGTGTGGACCACATTCCATGTTCATAAAGTTTGAGCCTACTTTCTTCGATCATAATCTGCTGTTCCTTCTGCCTTGCATTCTAAACCCTGTTCTTCATTTCTCTGAGACTTCCACTCCCTCCACTCCCCAGTTCTTTCCTAAGCCCTCAACTAGGATGGATGGCTACTCTCTTTTCTTCCCCATTTGACCCTTTATGGAACCAGCTTGACCCTAACTGTTCCCTTGAATCCCTTGTCCTTTTATCCTATTGAAAAATCTCATCTCGCTAAATTTTAGCCTTGCATTACTCCTACTATCTGCTGCCTTCACTCATACTCACATACTGCTGAAGGAAGCTGGAAAAAAATCACAAATCCCAGCTGTGTTCACTACAAATACCTAAATCTCAACTGAGCATTCACTGCGGCAAGACAGTAGTTCTATACCTCCCTAACTGAGATGCTATCTGCCTCACTACAGAAATTCTCCAAAACCTGTTCATCCTTTCTCAAGCCTTCCATAGTTCCCCCTCCTCCCCATTCTATCACCTGAGAAACTTTCCTCCGGAGTCCTGAAAAACTGAAGCCACTTGCTGAGCTCCCCTTTCTCATCACATCACTCAGATGCCCTCCAATTCCATCCCGGAAGAGGTGGTCCTTCTCCTCATCAAGAGTAACTAGCTACATGCACAAATGCCGAGTACAAAATTGGTCCTCTCTCTCAAGAGAGTTTCATTTTAATGATATCTTTACACTCCCAGAAGATGTTTCCCCAGGAAATTTATTTCTGAAAATTTCCGCGCAAGGCATTGAAAGGGAGCTGGACTCAAAGCAGGAAGGCCTCTGCCATAAGAGTTTAAGTCCCTGGGCAGATCACTTGGTCTCTTCCTGTTGTAAGCAGCTCTGGGTGATCCTTCTAGAGGGCTTCTTGGAATCTTTTTTTATGGAAATCTCCATAGCATGTCCAAGACTCTAGCTCTTTCTAGACTCTTGAATAAGAAAAGTAACTGAATTTGGCTAACTTACCTCTTGACAAAATATCCCCATAAAAGGTTCCATTAAGGCTACATTGGCATTGAATCCCACCACATTAAAATGGAACTACTTTATAGGAATTATTTTTCTTCCTATTTTTAAAATTTTTTTGAATTTCATACTTTATTATTTGATATTTTTTAATTTTCAGCATTTATTTCTACAAGATTTTGAGTTACAAATTTTCTCCCCATTTCTACCTTCCCCCCCCAACTCCAAGATGGCATATATTCTGATTGCCCCATTCCCCCAGTCAGTGCTCCCTTCTGTCACCCTCCTCCACCCCATCCTTTTTCCCCTTACTTTCTTGTAGGGCAAGATAGATTTCTATGCCTCATTGCCTGTATATCTTATTTCCCAGCTGCATGCAAAAAACCTTTTTTTTTTTTGAGCACCTGCTTTTAAAACTTTCAGTTCCAAAGTCTCTCCCCTCTTCCCTCCCCACTCACTCTCCCTAAGTAGGCAAGCAATTCAACACAGGCCGCCATGCATGTATCATTATGCAAAACAGTCCCATAAATAGCGATGCTGTGAAAGACTAACTGTATTTCCCTCCATCCTATCCTGTACTCCTTTATTCAATTTTCTCCCTTGACACTGTCCCTTTTCAAAAGTGTTTGCTTTTGATTACTTCTTCCCCCTATCTGTCCTCCCCTCTATCGTCCCCCTTTCTTATCCCCTTCCCCCTACTTTCACGTGGGGTAAGATACCCAATTGAATGTGTATGTTATTCCCTCCTCAAGTCAAATCTGATGAGAGCAAGATTCACTAATTCCCCCTCACCTGACCTCTTCCAATGAACTGCTTTTTCTTGACACTTTTATGTGAGATAATTTACCCCATTCTATCTCTCCTTTTCTCCCTCTCTCAATATATTCCTCTCTCATCCCTTAATTTGATTTTATGTTTTTAGATATCATCCTTTCATACTGAACTCATCCTGTGCCCTCTGTCTATACATATGTATATTCCCT
>CM053624.1:131967546-132022484 GCA_028646595.1 Phalanger gymnotis
TGTAGGCTCTTTGACTTTGTTGACTTCTTCTGGCTGTATATTCTGATCCTCTTTGTCATCAGAAAAAGATTCCAAAGTCAGAGTCTGAATCTGAGTCCGTTTTTTGCTTCCTGTTCACGGTCCCAGACAACTACTTGACCCTTGAGCTTTTGGTCAGGGTATGACTGCTTGTAGAGAGCACTTTGTCCCAAGCTTGAGAAGCTGTGCTGCTATTTTCAGAGCTACTTCTACACTGCAATCTCTGCCATACCAGTGCTCCTCCTCCCCCAAGAACTGCCAACCCAGAATGCAACCTAGATCCAAGCATGCTCTGCACTCCTGCTTAGACCTGCCACTTAATTCCTCCCACAGGGTGGGCCTGGGGCTGGAAGCAGCAGTAGCTGGAGTTCTGGAAGCAGCCCCAGAGCTGCGCCACCCACCCTGCCCCCGGGGCAGTGGCCAAACCAGGAACTCCATTCACTCTCTCCCAGCAGCTTTTCCCACTAACCTTTTCTGTTGTCTTTGGCATTTGTGGGTTGAAAAGTCTGGTACTGCCACAGCTCAATGATTCAGGACCCTGGTCCCTGTTCTGCCTGGCTCCTGGTCTGGTTGCTCTTGGTGCGGCCCACACTGGGCTGTGGTCTGCTCTGCTCTCAGCTCCGTGCAACAGGCCCTTCTCCGCGACCATCCAGGCTTTTCTGGGCTGCAGCCCTGCTTCCCTCTATTTCGTGGGTTCTGCAGCTCTAGAATTTGTTCAGAGTCATTTTTTACACGTGTTTGGAGGGGCCTGGGGGAGAGCTTAAGCAAGTTCCTGCTTTCCAGCCACCATCTTGGCTCTGCCCCTTTCTTCCTATTTTTAAAGAACTTTTACAGAGCAAAAATCAATTATCTTTTCCCTAATATAACTTTGTAAATTATTTAATTTTGGTAAATTATTTAAATAAATTCATCTGGTTTCTGTGAAGTATATATGAATAATATAAAAAATATGGTTGATATTATTCAAAACCAGAATCACCAAATGGAACATTTACTATGCCATCTGTCCTTATTTCCACTTGTTAGGTTTGACTGTCAGGGTAGAGTGAAGAGGAAATTAAGAACTGATATCCATTACCCACTCAACAACTTGGATCTTTCTCCTTATATTTATCCACTTTTTCGGAAACATCCTAAATACAGCCTTTGTGGAGTGGTGGTGAGTAATATGATCAAATTGTTCTAAGTAACCCAAGAACTTTTAAAAAAACTGCTCATCTACTATCCTATGACCTCTTGCTACAAGGTATAAATCCAGGAACTGATTTTCATCTAGATTGGGCCTCTAGCACACCCTGCACTCAGATTTCCAGAATCTATACCAATTTCAAATTTACATTCCATCTTGGTAGTGGAATCACCTTAAGATTTAGTGAATTGGGTTGGAGAAGATCCTAGATAACCTGAAGGTGCCAAGTATTTTGGGAGTGAATCATCCAGGGCTCATCCCAATATCACTACCTAAAAGGAAAGATAATACCAATATATTGGGGTGGAGTGAGAGATTTTGTGGAAGAGGAAGGTTCTTTTCAGCCAGTGCCTCATCTCTAGTCCTCCCTTAACACCTACTTTAAAAAGTAAAATAACAGCGTTTTGCTGCTTTTGCTTTTCTGTTTGGAAAACTATAGTGCCTTCCTTGTCTATTATATAAAATCCAATGTCCAATATGCTCAGTTTGTCTTTAAGACTTCAGAAGTTGACTTATGCCTCTCTTCTGCCTCAATTTCTCATTATAAATGTTGCTGTTCTAAGGAAATTCTAATGTAGAAAAAGCTGTGCTCAAAACTTTAAGGTGTAATTATTTACATTACCAAAAGATTTACATTTACATTACCAAAAGATTTAGATTTGTAAAGGGACTTAGCTAAGACTTCTCAAATTTACCCATCCCTTCTTGCACTTATACTTAAATAGCATTAACCGATTAGGAAATATGAAAAGAGGCTCAAACTAACAGAAATTTAGGTGCTGTGAACACTAAAGGTCAATCAGAAGTCAAGACAAAACATCTCTGAAATGACTGTTAGGGCACCAGGAAAAACAGTTTTAACCAATTTGTAATGTAAAATAATTTGTATTTTCCACCTCACACTCTTTTAGCCACACAAACCTAGCTATACACCAGCATCTGCTTTAACATCCATACACATTACACTTCCCTCATTAGGAATGTTCTATTTTACTTTTTCTATATTGAAAGTGTGGTCTTATCTTCTCATTGAGACTTCCCTCTACCTTATCACTTCAACAGCATTACTCTAAATTCTCCCAGAATTCAAGTTCTAGGTAATATTTATACAACAGCAACCTATATTTGTTTGTAAGTTTCTTTGTAAATGATTTTTTCCCCTTTCATGTATTAGCTCTTCTCCCTAATGAAACCTCAAATTCCTCTAGGAAAGTAGCAAGCAATGCCCTCTTTCATGTTCTAACAGTGGTTATTTTCCTTAACTATAAACCATATATTTCCAATTGCTGTCAACCTATTTGCAAAGCTTTTAATATTTGATAGGCTCAATGGATATAGTTTGTAGGTAGTCCCAGTGGGCTAAAAACACAGTAACTACACCAAGTCCTTTAAACTTCCACTCAACTAATTCTTTATGAATGATAAAAAATTTGGAAAATTTAGTAATTTCCTAAACTTAGTACAATAACTTCTTATTAAAAAGTCTTCCCTTAGATTTCTTTGTACTTTAGTAGTGAGGGTCTTCACATGGAAAACAAAACAAATCCTAAAAATCAAACCAGCTAAACATCTCTCTCTCCTTCAGAACCACTTTGGTGATCTAGACGGTGGCCACTACACGGCATTCTGCAAGAATACAGTCAACCAGACCTGGTATAGCTTTGATGACACCCGAGTTTGTGAGATTCCAGATTCTGCAGTTCAAACCGCAGCTGCGTACCTCCTCTTCTACAGCTGTCAGCCCTTTTCTATACCTACCCCAAAATGCAAGTGCTAGGAAAATGATGTTTTCTGAAAACTGTGAAGCAAAAGATCAGAAATCACAGCGGTAGCCATTTTTGCTTAACATTAAACCTGTGCATCTGACATGACTCCCTGGCTTTTTTAAGTCTTTCTAAGTCACGGGGCCTGGCCCAAATGGCAAGACAGTGTAAATACAGTGCTAATACTTTTTAGTACCTAGTATCATACTATTTACGCCTGTGGTGCAGGGCCTGCAATAGCCAAGTAGGCCAAGGATAACTATGCAGCCTGGTGGTTGGGACAAGAGGAACCTTAGGACTTGCCCAGATGCTTGAAGAGTCTGTTCCTTGACTCATACCAAGAGAGCCCCACACCCATCATAATTCCCAGAGATCACATCTAGGTTTCCATGCCTGGAGTAGATCGGAACTAGTCCTTATAGGAATTAGACAAGCATTTATTAAGCATCTACTATGTGCCAGGGACAGTGCTAAATGCTTTACAAATATCTCATCTGATACAATAATCTCGACAGATGCGATTATTCTCATTTTGCAGATGAGGGCTGACAGAGGTTAAATGATCTGCCCAGAATAGCACAACTACTAAATATCTGAGGCCACATTTGAACTTAGGTCTTCCTGACTCTAGGGCACTCGATTTACTGCATCACCTAGCTGCCTCTGGGGTGGCTGTGATCCCTTATGTTAATTCCTGTCCAGAAACCACAGTTTTAAAAGTTCTGACTCACTATAAGGTTCAATGATGAGCTTAATCCTTAAACTGATTAGTACTTTGGCTAAATAACCTTCCTTTAAGCCACGGGTTCTTAACCAGCTTTGGAGTGGGGGCTGGGGGGTAAATTTTTTTTTAAACACCTATAACTATTTCAGTAGAATTGGTTTCTTTTGTAATCCTATGTATTACGTGTGGTTAAAAACATTATGCTGAGGAATCCTTAGGCTGTCAAAGGGGTACATGACTCGAAAGAGGTTAAGAAACCTGCTCTAGGCTATGCTCATTTGGCATATATTGACTTAAACTGTGCTATCATAATGGCTATAAAACTTTAATGATAAAACTTCCTCATTTTGTTACTTGAACTCACATTCCCATATAAAAGTTCACTACCAAGAATTCAACTCAGGGTCCCTTTAAAGCAAAGTTGGATTAAGATGCAATTTGACTTCAGTTATGGTGGGTTTCCATTGTCCTTTTAAACAAGCAAGCACTATTTTAACATTTCAAATTAAAATTTTTCCTTTAAGTACTTAATGGAGTTATGGCTCAAATTATGAAGGGATCAAAGGGCCATCATTTTGATTCAAATGCTTTATAGCTCTATAGTAATAAAAAATATTTGGTATTGTTGTCTTAATCAAGTCTTGAGTCCCAACTCTTCAATTTAGCCATTCAGTAGGAATTCTATTAAAACTGTTTATTGACATCATTAGTTTAGCTTAAAAATTTTCCATTTCACTTCTTACAATAAAATTTAAGTGCACAAATTCAGACCAAAGTCAACAAAAAAGTTTATTGATGTTACATAATCTTAATTAGGCCCTCACTGATACAAGGCAATTCTTTTACAACTCAACTGATTAACTAGCCTACTCATGAAAGCAGCTTTTCCAGATCTTTTCACCCCTCCTCAAACCTTACATGGCTTTCTCCTCACCACTCTCCATCTCAGCTTCTGTCTCATAATTCATTGAAAAAATTAAAGCCACTTGCCAAGATCTTCCTCTTCCTCCCTCCTCCTTCTCACATCATTCATGTGCCTTCCCTAGAAAATCTCCTCCTTCAGGCCCAACTTAGATGAAGACTCTTCTCCTAGCTATGGCAAACATGTACAAATGACACCCTTTCATCCCATCTTCTCCATCAGATTGCCCCCTCTATCATTTCTACTCCCTTTATTAATCTTCAATCAACCTTCTCTTGATCCATTTATCCCTGTTAGCTATCATCCTATATTTCTCCTCCCTTTGGAAGCTAAACTCATCACAGTCAGTGCCTCCACTTCCTTTTCTCTCATTCTTGTAACACTCTGCAGGTTGGATTCCAACCCCAACTTTCACATGAAACTGCTCCTTATGGGTACTCTTAATGATCTTTTCTCAGAACCCAGCCCCCTTGACCTTTCACACTGCTCATCACCATCTTCTTCTGGATACTCCCTCCTCTAGGTTTTTCTGGCACTGCTCTCTTCCAGTTCTCCTGCTACCTGTCTGACTTGATCCTTCAGTCTATTCCTAGATCTTTCTCCAGGTCACAACCATTAACTATGGCTGCCTCCCAAGGGTCTGTCCTAAGTCCTCTTTTTCTTTTCTCTCTACATTTAGTGATTTCATCAGCTCAATTATGATCTACATACAGTGATTCCTAGATCTATAAAGGGTTTCTCAAAAGTCTTAGTGAAGATTAACATCTAAATTAACAAGTATTTATCAAATTAAACATTTGTGATATTAAAGCTTAAAACTGCACTAAGGCTTTTGGGACACCCAGTCCTTTGTCCTGATCACTAGTCTCACATCACCAATTGCTGCCTATTGGACATCGCAAACCGAATGTCCCATAGACATTGCCAAATTCAACATTTCTCAAACTGAACTCGTTACATTTATACTTTGTTTAAAAATTCATTTTTATTTTCAGTTGAATTCTTTCTTTACTTCCTCCCCTTCCTTCATCTACTAAGAAAAAACAAAACCCATTACAAATACATAAGAGTCAAGCAAAACAAATTCAAGCAACAACCTTGTCAAAAAAAAAAAAAAGAAAAGAAAAATTTATAAGAGTATATGCTTCAGGCTCCATTCTGGGTCCACCAGATCTCTATCTGGAGGTAGACAGCATATTTCACCTGGAGTCCTTTGGAATTCTGGTGGCTCACTGTGTTGATGAGGGTTAGCAAATTCTTTACAGTTGATTTATCTTTACAATACTGCTGTTATTGTATATATTGTTCTCCTGATTCTGTTCACTGCCCTTTGCATTAGTTCATACAAATCTTCCCAGGTTTTCTGAAACCATCCCCTTTATCATTTCTTACAGCACATTTGTATCCCATCATATTTACATATCATAATTTGTTTAGCAACTCTCCAACTGAGGGGCATCCCCTTCAGTTTACAATCCTTTGCCCACTACAAAAATATTTTTGTATGTATGGGTACTTTTCCTCTTTCTCACATTTCTTTGGGGTATAAACCCAGTTAACAGTATTTCTGGGTCAAAGGGTATGCACTTTTAATAGCTTTTTGGATATAGTTCCAAATTGCTTTTCAGAATGGTTGAACTAGCTCACCTCTCCACCAACAGTGCATTAGTATACCTGTTTTCTTATATCCCCTCCAGTACTGGTCCTTAGAACTCACTGCCTTTCCCCCACCACCTTTCACTCATCCTAATTTCCTTATAACTGTCAAGGGCACTATCATTTTCCTACCCACCCAACTCTGCAACCTCAACGTCACACTCACCCCACATATCCAATCTGTTGTCCATCTGGCATTTCTACCTTCACAACATCTCTCACACACATCCCCTTCTCTCCACTCACCCACTGTGATGATGCAGGCTCTCATCACATCAGACCTGGACTACTGCAGCAGCCCAATGGATGGTGTCTCCACATAACTGATACAAAAACACTGCCCTTTTAGCTATTACTCATACGAGACATGCCGTCTCCAGACAATGTCTTTTTACCTGCTGTTTTCTATGTCTGGAATGCTCCCACTCCTCTTCTTAACCTATTGGCTTCCTTAGACACTCAGCTTAAATCCTGCCTTCTGTAAGAGGCCCTTCCTGGTCTCATCCCTGAGTCCTGTCTTCCCACACCTGTCCCCATTCAACCCCCCATAAACATGTTCCCTCTGAGATTACTTCCCATCTATACTGGATATATCTTGTATGTTCACAGTTGTTTGTATACTTGTATCGCTCACTAGAATGCTAATTTCTTGAGGGCAGATTATATAATGTGTTCCAAAAGCCTTAGTGTAGTTGCAAGTTAATAAAGCTAAAAGCTGCATTAAGATTTTTGGGACACCTTTTATTTTGCCTTTATTTTTAGAGCTTAGCACACTGTTTGGCACACAGCAGGTGCTTAATGAATGCTGACTGAAAGACATTTGCAGGTTTTATGTCACTGATTTCTTCCAGAGGTAATGTTACTATCCATAACACATCATCGGATCACTTTTAAATCTGTGCTTTAAGATTTGCAAAATACTTTACAGCTGTTATCTCACTTGATCCTTACAAAACACCAGGTGAGACAGGTGCTGTTATTATCTGCATTTTGTGGATAAGGAAAGTGAGTCTGAGAGAAATTAAGTGATTTGCCCAGGGTCCCTCAGCCAGTAAGGTTTTGAGGTAGGATTTAAACTTGGGCCTTTTTTTATTCTAAGACCAGGATGCTACCCAGTATATGAAACTGCCTCATTTTTAACACTTGATTGAAATGTACCTTATGATGCAATATTCCTCTTTTTGTTTTTTTCCATATTTCATTTCTAAGAGATATTCTAGAAAAAGGCTTAATTGTAAGTTAATATATATGACTTTGCCCACTGACTTAGAAACAAATAATTGTTGTTTTCTTCATTGCTTTTTTCAGTTAGACTTGCTATCATAGTCTCAGTAGTGTCAAACTCAAATAGAAATGGGGGCTGCTAAAGGGTACATAAGGATCCCTTTCAGGTTACATGTTGATTTAGTTTTAAAGTGTAATACTATTTATATGTTACTGTACTTTCATTTATTGTTTTTTAAAATTTCTCAATTACATTTAGATCTGGTTCAGGCTGTACTCAGGTGTATTATGGGCTTCATGTTTGACAATTCTGGTCTAAACAGATTATTAGTTGAGTGAAAGCAATAGGATAAAACATATACTGAAGTTGGTACTTATGGTTCTTCTGTGTTACATCAGACAACAGAAAACTTCAATCAAGACAGAACACTTAACAGCATTTTGGGATTTAAAATAATTTCCTCATTGGGATTTTAATGCAGGTGTACATGAAATTTATATATTAAAAAATTAAAGAAAAGTTTCATTTCTTTTTTAGAATAAAGTTTAAGTGCACAAATACATCCCAAAGCCAACATAAAAATAGCTTTGCTTTGTTGTGTCTCTAAAAAGCATTTTAGTTATTTAGAACAGGCAAAGAAAAAGCAATCCTCTGAGTTCTAGGCTTCACGAAAGGATTTTTAAATTATATACATAGGTCTGATGTGCAAGTATGCAATAAATATATACACATACATTCCTACCTGCTTTACATCATTCTAGAGTATTCACAGTAGAATCAAGCTGAGGGTTAGAAATGTGAAAAGGCCATAACAGTGAAAAGAAAAATAAAGTATACAATGGGGTTTAGGCCAGGATAAGAATGGACAGCAAATAATGAGTTATAATTTAATTTGGGAGTAGGCTAAAAAAGTTGTTTTGAAATAAGTAGAATCTATAAAGGATGCTTACTGTAATATTTATTAGACGTTGTCAGCTTCCTGATAAAGTAGTAGCACTGACCTGAAATATTCAGTTTCACTAACACAGCTTTCACTCTTATGTCTTTTAAATGGTTGTGTATTACTACTCTGCATCTTACTAAGCATTTCTAGAGTTGTGCTGCTGTGCCTTTTAAAAAGAGCTAGCTTTCTACATACTCTTCTTATGTGGCTACATCTGTTACTCGCTGTTCCAATGATGTGTAAAAGAGGATATATGCTGCTGAGGATCTCACAGAGGACACTGAGATGTCAGACACTTCATGATCATCAAACTTAAACCATCGTTGTCTTGCAGCATTTTTACAGTAGGCAGTGTAGTGTCCACCATCCAGTCCGCCATAGTGATTCTGAAATCAAATAGATATGAAACCAGTTAGGAAAATTCACAGTTCAAAGTATTATGAGTTTTCTCACTGGGGTAAGAATAAATGATTATGGCCACGACCATTAAAAACATAGGGGTTGAATTTTTTGTTGTGTTTTTAAATCAAAAGTTTAAATTTAAATTTAATGATGTACTTACTGAAACCGAAAACAGATTGTATTTCTTCAAATTATTCTTTGGACCAATAACATATTGTGATAATTCAAGATTTTCTAATGGAAAATCTACAGATGTTTGTAGTTTTTGCTTCCATCTTCCATCATAGGAAAAACTGCAGAACATAATATTTTAACAATTAAACCTGAGGTTTGTAGGAACATTGTTTTAAGCCTTTCTCTGTACTTAATCATGTCTTATTTCCACATTATAGTTATCGATGTCTGTGTCTTATCTCCTCTCCCCAATTAAACTGTATGCTCTATAATAAAGTGTGGACTTTGTCACAGCTTAATTTCCTGTCTTTCCCAATGCCTATTTCAGTACTCTGCATACAGCAAGCAATAATTATGTATTTATCTATCTGAGTTTTATTACAAGCTAGACTTAGGCATAATGCAAAGTCCTACAGATCACTTTGAAAACTCCATTTCCTGCACTGTTATCTCAAGAACAGAAAGAGACATCATCATCAAACTATGATTTTTTTTAGAAAGGAACTGAGGGCTACCCATTATCCAAGATTCCTTCTTCAGGATAACGGAGTCCAAAACTGCTGGCAGGGGGACTGAGTCCAGACAATACCTAACAACACCCCCCCCCTTCAACCTTGTTCACCTCATTCAACAAATTACTCTTCAGGTAAACTATTTTGCTATGCATACTATAAACGCTACACACTCAGAGGGCAAACCACTGAGGTAAGTTCAAGTGATGCAAATTTTATACACAAGTAAAATATAGTTAGTGGATGTTCACAAAGTTCTTTTTTGATAAGAACTATTTACTCAGCATCTATTCTTTATACAGCATAGCACAGTGATGTGAGAATTATATAGGTAAAGCAATAATTGTGATATGATTTCATTTTGTGAAAGCAATGTTCAAGCACGTATACTTAGGCTGACACTGACCATCTGACTTGATGAAACAAAACTGAGCTAATTTCCCCACCTCTTATTAGTTCTCTGTCAAATGAGAGTTGAATTTCAGGCCATACACAAGTGTTTCATTACTCTCTTCTGTGGTGTTTTTAATTCTGTAGTTTCTAAGATCACATACTATTCCAAGGAAACATAAAAAAGCTGTAGCTCTTTAAGAATACAAGTCAATTACTATTAGAAAGATTGCAGGGACTACTGGTGTGAGGAAGTCAAGTGTTTTAAGGCTTATTTAAGACTACGATGAAACAGTCATGTCAAAGGATAAAGGAAAGATTGGCAAAAACAAGAAACAATGCCAAAGACTGACACGATTGATGCAAAATAGTCTAATTAATCCTTAGAAAACAAGCAAAGAGTTCCAGAGGGACCTGGAAACTAAAGGGGTTGTTAATGATTCATCTACAGTTCAGCACAGGCTTCCTGAAGTTGGAGAAACAGTGAGAAAACCAGTTTAAAGAAAGATCTGCTAATCATTGGTATGAAGAAAAAAAGTCTGTCATGGGCAAGATAATAGAAAGATCAGAATGCTTAAGATTGGAAAAGTAATTTTTACTTATGAAATTCATTTTTTTTTAAAAAATAAGAATGGTTCTGCCTATTTCTCCTAGGCTGGAAATGCAGGGAGCTATTCACAGTTCTTATTCTAATACTGACTGGCAGAGGAGCTTTTGTTTCCAACTTGGGCCAATTTATCCTTATTTAAAATAGGCAACCTGGTGGTTCCTGTTCTTAGGGCTGGTCACCATTTAAATGCTGAGCTTGGTGCAGATACCCAATTGGCACAGCCCCCTGCAGCTCAGAGCTGCTGAACTCAAGAGATTTAGACTCCCCAGGTGTATGCCACCCCATTCAGTTGAAACTCTTTTGAAATTCGATCAATACTACATCTATTGTCATAGAAAGTCCAAATGAGTCTCTAAAATCTGAGAGTCTTCATCAACTGTAAAACACATAACCCCCAAATAAGAGATTTTTAACTTCCAGTGTCCCCATTTAAGAGTAGTGATGAATTCCAATACATATATGTATGTCTACATGTATAAGATTATAGACAGAGACAGACAGATACAGATGAATGGAAGCAGCAGAACAGTTATGAAATTACAGAAAATTTCCACCAGAAATGGAATACTGCAATGTGATATTTTACCATGCCACATGTCATAAAAAGGTAAAGAAAGCTATGGAGATACACATGCTTCAAAGGCCTAGGAAGCTGCCTGATTTAAAGTCTACACATTCTATGCCCAAAGAGCTATAAAACTGCATATCCTCTGACCCAGCAATTAGCACTACTGGGTCTGTATTCCAAAGAGATTAAAAAAAAAAAAGGAAAAGGATCTATATGTACAAACATACTTATAGCAGCTGATTTTGTGGTGGCAAAGGATTAGAAATTGAGGGGATGTCCATCAACTGGGGAATGGCTGAACATTGATTATTTATGAGTATATGATTGTGATGCAATACTATTGTGCTATAAGAAATGATGAGCAGGATGATTTCAGAAATACTTGGAAAGACTTACAACTGATGCAGAATAAAGTGAACAGAACCAGGAGATTATTGTGCACACTAACAGCAATACTGTACAATGATCAATTTTGAATGATTTAGCTATTTTCTGCAATACAATGATCTAAGACAATTTCCAAGGACTTATGATGAAAAATGCTATCCACCTCCAGAGAAAGAACTGACGGATTCCACATGCACAATGAAGATTGCTTTTTAAAAAACTTTTGTTTTGGCCTGTGTTTTCTTTCACAATATGACTAATATGGAAATTTCTTTTGCATAACTGCACATGTACAACCCATATCAAATTGCTTGCCTTCTCACTGAGGGGAGAGGGGAGGAAAGGAGAGAGAGAACTTGAAACTAAAAATTTTTACATGCAATTGGGGAAAAATATTTTTAAAAAAATGTACATCCTAGACTCAAGATTAGACTTGGAAAAATGGACTGGCCATTTAAGGTAACTTAACGTTCTATATCACAGATGTATGATTTTATGATGAAGAATTAAAATATATGTCAAAATCCTGTGAAGTTGAAGCCAAACCATGTAAAACAAGTGATTATTGAAAAATGACACATTTACTGCATGTTAAGTTTTTTTTTTGGTAGAAAAGAGTTATAAGATTTGTTAGAGAAGTAAATAATATATTTAATTATTTTACTTTGTCCCAATTAATTTGCACAGCAGTGTACACACCGGAGGATAATTCAGGTAAATTCAATAATTGTAGCTAACATTTATACAGCACTAAACATTTTACAAACATCTCACCTGATACAGCCACCCTGGGAGGCAGGTGCTTATTATTATTCTCATTTTACAGTTGAGAAAATTGAGGCAAACAAAGGGTAAATAACTTGCCCAGGGTTATAGACCCAGGAAATACCTAAGGTTGGATTTGAATTCAGGTCTTCCTGACACCAGGCCTGGTGCTCTAACCACTGCACCACTTAGATGCTTCAAGTCAGCACAAGAGAAACATTTCCACTTTTCTGGTGACACGGAGCCCCATAAAGCCCCAAACCATCAATGTTCCGAGCTGTATCTTTGGCTGATCTCATGGATAAACTTGCCCTCATTTTCTTACCGTTTCAGATGTACTAGAAGAACAGGTGGTAACTTCCAGATTTCTATTTTTTTCATTGAGTCCCTTCGAGTTTTGCAATGGCTACAGTAAAATCTGTTGTTATCTGTGAGCTTTTCCTCTTTGGAAAATAATCTAAGGCAATCCTAGGAGAAAAGAAGTCAACTCAAAGGCTTAAGATAATAAGCATCATAAAAAATTCCCTTCATATCAGCTATCTAGGTCACAGTGCAGAGATCAGGCTGTACCACTTCTGCCTAAAATTACTGAATGTAAAATCAACACTGCAGATTTCTAAATCAGAACTATGAAACTTGGAAATTCAATACCAAATCTGAAAAATATGCCAAACTGAAGGAAAAAAAAGTCTTAAAATAAGACAAATTCTCAACTTTTTCTAATCCCCAATGGCCTTTGTAAAATCAGAAGCTTTTTTACCTGTAAATTTCAAATACACACACACACACACACACACATATATAAACATTTATAGACAAATATATATGACTAGCATTTTAGTTAATAAGTCATTTCCTTCTAACTGAGGCTTACCTGTAATGTACATTTACTTGTGGATGCTAGTGGTAAAGACAAATACATAAAAGCCTCAAATGTCCTAGACTTTTTGTGACACGTGAGGCACTGTACTGTGGATTTGAACTGGCCCTGAAAAAGTGCAACGATAATTGACTCATTGAGCTGCTTGTGCTTCTGCCAGGCATGTTCAGCTGCTTTGAAATCATCAAGGTGATCGTTATTTTCCTCTTTATGCCTCTTTCGGTTATCAGCCTAGAAATGAAATATTTAAATTCTCATTAACCTATTACTTGAATTTGTAGGTAAATGCTACTGAACACACTGACAGAAGATGCTGACACTAACGAAAGGCTGTGGAAAACACTTAGCAAGAAGCTAATCCTTCAGTGTTTGAAACGAGGGGATTGGACATGTTCTCTAAGGATCCCTTCGATTTCATAATTCTATGGTCAAAAACACTAGCCTGTTTTCATTTTTTAAAATGTACATTTAGATCATAGCTTTAGCAAACAACTGTTATAATTTTCTATTGAATCTAAAAGACCTGAGCTGTGAAGAGAACTCTTCCATCAAGCAACTGGAATTATCTGTGCAGAAATTAGTGAAAGTTGTTCTTTTTAAAAAGATGATGATGGTGGTGGTAGTGAAGGATAATCCTCCTTGTGTGGAACTGACCAGCTTCATGCTCAGGTCATAACATATGAATCTATATATGCTATACAGGACCCAATCATATTCTAATAAATGATACAAGGTAATATAAAGTCAGAAAAACAAACTTGAACTCAAGTAATTTAGCAGGCACAGAGTATAACTGCTTTTAGGAAAAAGTAAAAGAGAAGAGGATAGAAACATTGAGTTTAAAGTCAATTATGATCAAGATTTTGGTAAAAATTTTCTGCATTCAGGATTTTAAAGTATTCCTTTACACAAATTGATATCCAGCTTATAGCTGTTTTCCCTCTGATTTGTCATTTCATTGGTATAGGGAGTTCCCTATAAAGTCCTTTTACCAATCCATTATTAGTCACTGCTACGGAACTTAACAGTCTTAGGGATTTGCTGGGGCCTTGAGAGGTCAAGTGACCTGCCCAGGGTTCCAGAAGTAGGACTTGAACCTAGGTCTTCCAGGCTCTGTGTCCAGCCTTCTATCTACTCCACATGACAGCCCATAGTTACAAAGCTCCAGAGATATAAAGACAATTAACTGTCCCACCAGATAAAAAGTAAAACAAAAACATTATGACTACCAAAACAGCAAATTTCACAAACACAAAAAAGTCAATAGGACTTCCTAACATTCAACAATCAAATACAAATTCTAGTTATTTGAAAAATCTATTTATTTTTGGAATACCTGTCCCAACATTAGTGGTGTCAAGACACCGTCAAGCAAAATACATGTGGATACTGGATAAGATTATAGTATTACTGAGTAATGCAAATGAGTACTTTGCAACATTCAAAAATAAAATTCCTTACTTTATTCAAGTCTTCGTGGAGTCCATCCATTAGGAACAGAAGCAACTCTTGTGAGTCTTGCTGGCTGTATCCTGAGAACTGGTCATTGATCTTCCCAATAGTGATTTTAAAATCCTTTGGACTGATATATCTATACTGTCCCGTCCACAGAGCCTTCATGATTATCCCAAACTCCTCAGCCACTTCCCCTTTATGCCCCAATAAATTTGACCTTTGCAAATAAAATAAAAATTATAAATAACAATTAAAATAAAGAATATGCAGGAGTAAAAAGTATTACTTTAAATGTCAAAAGAAATTGTTAACATACTTTAAAATATTTCAAATGAATTTAGTAAACATTTTTAAAGCAGTTACTACGTGCAGATAATAAAAATAAAAGGCTAACATTTATATGGCACTTATTACCCACCGGTCACTGTGCTTTTACAATTTTTGTCTCATTTGATCCCCACCAACAACCTTTGGAGGTAGGTGCTATTATAAGCACCATTTTCAGATAAGGAAATTAAGGCAAAGAGGTTAAGTGACTTGCCCAAAGTCACACAGCTAGTAAGCATCTGAGGACACACCTGCACTATGGTCTTCGTGACTCCAGGCCTAGCACTGTAGCCATGGGACCACCTTGGTGATTGTGCCAGGTGCCGGGTGAGATGGAATTTACAGTCTAATATCCTAACAGGACATGACAACATGAAGAATAGTATGAGATTAAGGTCAAGGAGGTAGATTAGCTCTAGATGGTGGAGGGCTTTTAATGCTATGTAAATAAATTCAAATTTTACTCATTAGGCAGTAACAGAGAACCTTACACACTGCCATGTACTCTTTGATCCAGTGACATTGGCTTTCATGAACAAGACACTGCACCTCTTAGCTCCTAGTCTTTTCTCTGACCATCCCCCATCTCTGGAATACTCTTCTTCCTCATCTCCACCTACTGCTTTCCCTGGATTTAAGTCACAACTATAGTCCTGTCTTCTAAAGGAAGTTTTTCCCAATGCTTCTTGATGCTAATGCCATTCCTCTATTAATTACTTCCTTTTTATCTTGTATATAGGTTGTTTGTACACATTTGTTTCCTTGTTGTCTCCCCCGGGGAGCTCCTTGAGGGCAAGGATCGTCTTTTTTCTTCTGTTTGTATCCCTAGCACTTAGCACAGTGCCTGCCAAACAGGAGGTAAGTCCTTAATAAATGCTCACTGACTAGTAAATTTTGAGTGCAGTAGTAACCTGACCAATGGCATCTGTGGTATAATGGAGGAGAAAAGCATCTGAGTCAGATTCAAATCCCAATTCTCTGCTGACAACCTTTGGGTGGCTACTTCCGTGGGCTCTGGTATTCTCATCTTTAAAATGAGGTAACTTAACTCTCATCAATGCCTATAAGTCCCTTTCAACTCTAGATTCTAATAGTGCCCTAATCTCTAAGTGAGCAAGAGAGAGAGAGAATCTGATACTGAAACACCTAAACAAGTTGTCAATATCAATATAGATGATTTTTAGAACAAAAATAATTTTTAAAGCAAAATTTCTAATATGCTTTTCCCTTAACTGATCTTTACTCTCACAAAAGCCTTATTTTAACCCCAATCTGACAGACCTGAATTAGTGTGCCAAATTTTTATAATTAACTCTGAATAACTTAGGCCCGAATTCTCTTTCTTTTTGCCTGATGGATCAGAGACAGGCTCCCTATTTGTGCCTGCCAAACTCTTCTTCTCTTCCACATTCCTCTACTTTTGCTCCTCTTCCACATTTCTAATCCTCTCTCGAAATGGAAAAAAAAATGATGAAGTTCGTAATATACCATTAAACTCAACTTTTTCTTTTTAAAGAAGAATGCTCAGTAATGTGACTTGTCTAGATCTATGTGAAATTTGGTTCCATTAGTGTAAAATGATGTGCATGCCTTACAAAAAGAATAGCAAACAAACTGAACAACCAATACAACAATTTCATTCCAGACCAGAGTAAAGTAAAGCTGTTTTTGTATTCTGCACCTGTTAATGTCATCCTGATAAAAGTTTCTGTTGAAATAATCAGCCAAATGAGGAGCATTACATAGGCACTGTAATATTGAATTCATATAACAAGTGTTTCCTAAATTACGAAGTCCAGTGAGAGCTGGTCCTGATCCTCCAAACACAGGATTGAGATTACGAATCTGAGAGGCAGAGAGCCTTGAAATTTCAGCTTTGGGGTAGCATATTGGCCTAGGAAGAAAAATTAAGGTCATTAAAATTGTGTAAACCTGCATGCAAATTCAGTGGTAATGATTCAAAAGGCAGTAACTTTGGCAACCTGAGCAGTGAGTTAAATATTTACAAGGAAAGAGATCCCCAAGGATATGAGGAGTCTTGGGATGTAGTATAGATACTGGACTTCAATGCATCTAGCTGTCTTCTGGGATACCTGTCTGCCCCCTGCCCCCATAACCCAAATTGCAGCCCGAGACTACTAATGTCAAAAAACCTCTGAAGACTCTTACAAAGGGCAAAGTATTCAGAGATGAGACTGAATGGGTCTAACATTAGGAGTATGCCTTCAAAATTCTTTAGTCCTACAAAGAAGGATGAATTTTAACAATATCCACTGCCAGATGCTTGATACTGAATTCAGTCAAAGAAGATGAAACACAGAGAACTGAAAGATGACTATCTTTTGGGCAGTTATGAAAAAAAGGAAGTATCTGTATTCGTTGTCACCTATCTGTGTGAATAGGGCCAAAAAGAGAAGCCTTGGGAGTCTTCAACTCTGCTTAGTAACTTTTTTTTTCATATGCAATGTAATGGTGTGAATTCACAAATGACACAATCTTTAGCCACTACCAGTTTAACAGAATTAAGTCAGGACACAGGAATTAGTAAATGGAATAAATGCAAAAGGGCCAATTTATATTTTTTATAAAAATAAATTCATTTGCCAACTGAAAACTTCAAACTATTTTACTGGGCTGTGTCACACAAATGCACATGTATGCGTGCAGGGGCACGCACACAAGCACACACACACACAAGCCACTTTGTTAAAAAAACATTTCTGAAGTATAGTTTTTATATTTAGGTGAAAAAAATACCACAGAGCTCTCTTGATATGTGCCTAAGAAGAGCCACTGAAGAGCCCATGAAGGCAAACTAGTTCTAATTCTTTGGCAAGAAAAGTATTTCTTTATAGTCTCATCAGTAAAAAGAGAGTGGTGGTAGAAAGTTCAAAAAAAGGATAGAGTGAAGCTAAATTAGGGGTAATCTAATAAACTTGTTTTTAAATAAATTTTTTGACTATTGCTTATAATAAATCAGCTAATACTATGTGGTAAAGGAATGGAGTAGAACAAAAAATAGGCTCCAGGAAATTATCTGGGACTGCCTTAGCATAGATATCCCCTAGACCAGCACTGATCACAACTCATCTATGTCTTTTCATCATTTATAAGTTTTGTCTGTGTCTTTCCATAAATTCATCACAAAGGCTCCAACCAAACTGCTCAAGTCTTTCCTCTAAGCATTTTAACATTTTGTGACTACTGTTATTTCTTAATAACACTTCAGAATTCTGTCCCAATATTAACCACCTAGGAAAGACCAAGGCAAGTCAGCTAATGTGAAAGTGAGAATTCATATTGTACAGAGAAGGAAAATAACAAATTCTGGAGGGGATATGGGAAAATTAGGACACTAATGCACTGTTGGTAGTGTTGTGAAGTGGTCCAAAACATTCTGGAGAACCATTTAAAATTATACCCAAAGGTCTATAAAATGGTGCATAAATCTTTTGACCCAACAATACAACTACTAGATCTGTATTCTAAAGAGATCAAAGAGAAAAGGACCTATCTATACAAAAATATTAACATCAGCTCTTTTTGTGGTGGCAAAGAATTGGGAATCAAGGGAAAGCTCATCAACTGGGGAATGGCTGAACAAGTTGTGGTATGTGATTGTGATGGAATACTCTTGTGCTGTGAGAAATAACGAACAGGATGCTTTCAGAAAAACCTAGGAAGTCTTATATGAACTCACACAAACTAAAGTAAGCAGAACCAGCAGAGCATTGTATACAGTAACAGCAATATTGTGTGATGATCGACTGTGAGCTATTCTCAGCAATACAATGATCCAAGACAATTCCGAAGGCCATGATGAAGAGAGAGGGAACTGATGAACTCTAAATGTAGATTAAAGCATGGTTTTTTTTCTTTAAACATTCTTTCTTTTTCTTTTTTGGTCTTTATTTTCTTTTTCTTCTTTCCTTCCTTCCTTCCTTCCTTCCTTCCTTCATTTATTATGGTCTTTATTTTCTTTTGCAACATGGCTAATATGGAAATACATCCTGGATGATTTTATGTTTGCTTACAGCGAGGAGAAAAAAATGAATATTAAAATATAATAATATAAATATTAAAATATTTACATACAATTGGGAAATATTCAATGTAATAAATAAAAATATGTTTAAAAAATTTTTTTAATTCACATTGTACTCTGAGAAAGCTGCTAAACAGGGATTCTCGAAGTAAAAACAATATGTGATTAAAAACTCTGTATAACAGTAATTCTCAAAATTCTACCCGGGAGCCAGAGTTTGCCTGTGAGGACACTTCCAGGTCTGAAGGCTAGTATCTTCTTGTATTAATGTTATGAACAGCGATAATGACAATAACAAAAGTTTTATTTCTGGTATGAAAAGCTTGCATCCCAGTGCTCAATAGTGCCATCGAGATCAGCACCACTTTTCCCATTCCAATCTGCTTCTTTCATTGTAACTGGGACATATAACAAAGACTTTTGATCCCCAGGAAGTCAAAACATTGGACCTGGGAACCAATGACTTGAAATCTAATGATTATCCTAGTTTTTGGTATATGGATAGGCTTACTTGTTTTCCCGATTGACTGCTGGAGTTACTGTTGGCTTCTTCTTTTCTTCTTCCTGGATGGCTTGGGTTATATCTGGGGAGGAGTAGGAGCGCTTCAGTTTGGAAGGTTCCCTATCCCGCTCAGCAGGAATTTGCGGCTTGGCTTTATGGGTCGGAGGGGTAGAAGTAGGAGCAGGTGAAGGAGCCATTTCCGGTGGATACATATGAACACTGTTGGTGGGTGAATGGTAATAACGAAAGGTTCCAGTGATTGGGTCAAGGAACTTAGATGGAAAGGAAAAAAAAAAAGGTCAAAAAAGCCAAATTACCATTATATAAATCTAATCCATCATTAGAGATAACTTTTGGCTTTGCATGTAATAACTACAGAACTTCAATAACTAGCTAAAAAACACTTAAGCACAGAGTATTCAGGTTTTTAGATTATAAATTTTTTGTAATGCTAAGTGACAGAAATATCCACGCATCCCAATGGATCTTTCATGTTGTATAATCAGAAGCTCAATTAAGATTAGGAAAGTTTTGAAGTTATAACATATAATCTCTTTATTTAGAGAAAAAAGGAACCACTCTCCCTAAACATTTTGAAATTTGCAAATAATATCACATTAGTTCATAGAGAACAGATACAAAAAGGAATTACTATCTGAGTAACGCTCTTGTTTTCCTTTGTAGTAATTTTGAATATTACCTTGGCCCAGCCTGAAGGCAATCCTGGTACTATCCTTCCCATTTCTTCACTTCGAGCTCTTGTCAAAGGCTCTCGCTGAGACTGGAGGGAAAAAAGAAACTTAATGTATATAAAGATACAAATTAAGACACATGCAAATAGTTAACAGAGTACTCTCTTTGCCTTCCGCCTTTAAAACTTTTTGAGAACTAAGTTCCTAGACTTTTCCTGATGGGATATTTTTCCTTTGCTTAAGTATTACAATCTCTGTCTAGCTGAAAGAAAGGGGTTCAGACAGTGTAAAACCACAACAAGAATATGGGTGTTAAAGGAGCAGGAATGCATTGGAAATTAATCAGAAGTTTTGGATTTCAATGAGCAGACCACAAATGAACTGTGGGAGACCTCTATTGCTAGACCTTCTTTTTAAGTAATCTTCCTATTCTTGATATCCTTTAAATATAGTATATCCCTATCCCATCCACTATAAATGCTTATATTCTCTTCATAAATTGTCTTTCTTACGACAGAGAAGCCTAACATAAGAAGTGTCATATTTCCTCAATAATATAGCCTATTTCCTCAATCATTGCATACTCTAAATATCCAAACTAAGTTTAACATAAAAATATAGTCCACAAAAGTTTCATGCTAAAAAAAGACTTTTTAAAATGAAAAGCTCGGGGATAAATCACAAAGGAAAAACCTCTTACAAATGGTTAAAAGTTAATTTTAAAAAATTTAACTTATAAATTAATACTTGTTACCTCTAAGAAATTATATAAAATACGTTCAGTAGAAGGTGAAATACTTTGCATTTCATGAAAACATGCTTTGCAACGTAATTGTCATATATAAATAGATGCTGTAGATGGAATAGCTCTCTCCTAGAAAGGAAAACTTAAAAAGCAAAAGAAATGGCTTAAGACAGTCAATACCTTTAGATGCTACATATATGTAGTCCTTTCCACTTCTTTCCAAAGACTTTACTTACCTTAGGTCTTTCATTATCTTCAGTACTTTCACTAAAAGTTCCTGTCTTTGAAACTCCAATTTCTGGTTGTCCTTTAACTTTAACATGCTAGAAAATAGTTAAAATTTTAAAAGTGAAAAAAAATTCATTTTCTTCCAGCACATAAATTTATTTTTACTGAAAAGGTAGCATTCTATATCAATCATACTCAAAACATTTTAAATTACAAAGAATGCTCTACAGATAGCACTGGGATTTAGCTGCCAGAACCACGGAAGCCCCATCAACTCAAAGGCACTCATATCTCTTTGAGATTTTATAGGGGCTCTAAACATGAGAACAAAAATCAGAATGAATTGTGAAGCATTCAATTATGGTAGAGGGACTGCCATACTGTAAAGATATCAAAACTCATTATCACCTGAACACTTTTTCAGGAAAGTCTCTTGTGATTTCCAGGTTCATGAGGACCATTCACTATGAGATAACTAGTTCGAATGTGATACTGGATCACGGTTGTCACATTTTTCACCAGGAATTACTTAAAATATTTTAGTAGATTTGTAATCTCCTTTCACTGGTCGAAGTTATAAGCCTAGTGAGCTAAGATGAGTATGCTGCAACCCTAAATTTCAAGCACTTAAAAACGAGTAGGCTTAAATATTATCCATTTTAATGGTACAGGTTTCTCTCAAAATCTACTTTATTGCTCTATCTCATTTAAAAATATCTATAAGAATGCTTCATTTCTCTGACAGGATTAAGAAATGAAATGTTCTACGTAAGTGAATTTTCCAGGTATCTGAAGCCTCTGAAATGGGCCAAATCTGAAGGGCCAAATGAAAAAAGTTTAACCATTTTTAATGCAATTTATCATAAATACTAATATATTTAATGAGATTTTTAAATGATAAAGAATATGACTATTCTTGGTGAGTCTGGGTTAGAAGTACAAAGGGTCCAAAGTTTTCCCTCATATCAAATGAACCTTAACAAGATCCTTTGGTTTTTTTACTAGAAGACTTCCTTTTTGTTTTGTCTCTTTTCATTCACTAAGGTTTTCAAGTGTCAGTTCTTATTGCCATCAGCAATATTTCCTATAATATTATTCCCTAATTTGTTATGGCTAGGGGCAATCATATAAAAGTACTCTCAACAAAATTCTGATAGGCTCTTAATCTGCTATAATTACATCTCCTCCTATGTCTTACTCTTGTAAAATCTCCTGAATCCTGCTGACCAGCAGAATGGTCCCCATTAAAACTGTCAGAATGATCCACTGAGCAAATGTGCAAGGCTAAGCTGGGCTTAGCTTCCATTGTGTTCCTGAAATTCCTTGCCTTATCCTGGTAGATTCTGCAGAAAAACAGGATTCACTAATGTGCTACAAAGGCAGGTGGAAGTAACCTCCAGTCCCTTCCTTAGTATTCTATCTAGCTGTCACCCCTGCCCTGACTTTCTTCCCTTCCCAGTCTTGCCACAATAGTTAACCAATGCAACCTTGTACTGTCCTCTACTCTTGAATTCCCTGCTCTTTTCTCCTATTAGAGATTATGCCTTGTAAATCCCAGATCTGAATCATCCCTGCCAAACACCTCCTGCATTCCAACTCCAGGCTGCTAGAGGAAGTTATACAAACATGCAGACTGGGTTTGCTACACATATATCTTAACTATAGCTACATCAAGGTGAGGTGGATAGAAAAGAAAGGAAGTTAGGAAGTCCTGGGTTCAAATAATGCCTCTGACACATACAGTTAATGTGACCTTGGGCAAGTCACTTAATCTCAGCACCTCACAACTTTTCTAAGGCTATAACCACTACCTTGTCACGGCAAAGGGGCTTATATAGCTCAATAAGACGATAAGCTATGCTGTGAAAGTTTATCCAAGATATATCCAAATCATAGAGGAGAGTTCTGACAAATTCCAGTGATTCAGTGGAGAAGAAAATGGCAAACCACCTCACTATCTCTGCCAGGAAAACACCATGGACAGTACTAAAATGATAAAAGAGATAACATCAGAAGATGAGCCCCTCAGGTTGGAAGGGGTTCAATATGCTACTGGGGAAGACTGTAGAACAACTACAAACAGCTCCAGTACTAATGAGGCAGCTGAGCCACAGCTGAAAGGAAGCTCAGCTGTGGGTGCATTTGGTGATGAAAGGTGACACTGTAAAGATCAATACTGCACAGGAACTTAGAATGTAAGATCTATGAACCAAGGTAAGCTGGATGTAGTCAAACAGGAGATGGAAAGATTAAACATCAACATTTTAGGTGTCAGTGAACATAAATGGATGGGAATGGGTGAATTTAGTTTAGGTGATCACTACATACATTAGCATAGGCAAGAATCTCTTAGAAGAAATGGAGTAAGTTCACACAAATAAAGTCTGAGCTAAACAACTGGAAAAATATTATTTGTTCATGGGTAGGCTGAGCCAATATAATAAGAATGACAATTCTATCTAAATTAATCTACTTACTCAGTGCCATATCAATCAAGGTACCAAAAAGTTGTAGAGCTAGAAAAAATAATGACTAAGTTTATCTAGAAAAACAAAAGGTCAAGAAAATCAAGGGAAAATCAATGGGGAAAAAAAAGGGAAGGAAGGTGGCTGAGCTGTAGCAGATATCAAACCATATTATAAAGCTGTAATCATCAAAACACTTTGGTACTGGCTAAGAAAGAGAGTAGGGGATCAGTGGAATAGGTTAGGTACACAACACGTAATGGTAAATGACAATAATAATTTAGTATTTGATAAATCCAAAGATCCAAGCTTTTGGGATAAGAACTCACTATTGGACAAAAACTGCTAGGAAAACTAGAAAACAGTATGGCAGAAACTAGGTATAGCCCAATATCTTACACCAGGGCTGTCCAACCTTGGGTTTTTATTGAAACAATAGAAAATATATTTTGATTTGCCATTTTAGTGAGAGCTCTGCGGTAGCTCAGCTTCATTTACTAAAACATTTATGTATATTTCTATGCTTGTAGGTAGGCCGCATAAATCACATGGCCCCTGCGCATTTTGGACAGCCCTGTCTTATACTATACAAGATAAGGTCAAAATGGGCAATAATTTAGACATAAAAAGTGGTACCATAAGCAAATTTGGGGAGTATGGGATAGTTTACCTGTCAGATCTAGACAAGAAATAAAGAGCATTACAAGATATAAAATGGATAATTTTGATTGTATTAAATTAAAAAGGTTTTGCACAAACAAAACCAATGCAGCCAAGATTAAAAGGAAAGCAGAAAGCTGGGAAAATTTTTTTACAGCAAATATTTCTGATAAAGGCCTTATTTCTCAACTATAAGGAGAATTGAGTCAAATTCATAATACAAGTCTTTCCTCAGTTGATAAATGGTCAAAGGATATGAGGAGGCAGTTTTCAGAAAAAGAAATCAAAGCTATCCACAGTCATGAAAAAATGCTCTAAATCACTACTGATTAGAGAAATACAAACTAAAACAACTCTGAAGTATCACTTCACACCTATCAGATTGGCCAACACGACAAGAAAGGAAAATGGCAAATGTTGGAAGGGATGTGGGAAAATTGGAACACTAATGCACTACTGGTGAAGTTGTGAACTGATCCTACCATTCTGGAGGGCATTTTGGAACTATGCCCAAAGGGCTATGAAACTGTGCATACATACCCTCTGATCCAGCAATACATGCCAAAGGCAGTTAAAAAAAAGGGAAAAGGGCCTATTTGTATGAAAATATTTATAGCAGCTCTTTTTGTGGTGGCAAAGAATTGGAAATTGAAGGAATGCCCATCAAATGGAGAATGCCTGAACAAGCTGTAGCATATGTCTGTAATGAATTACTATTGTGCTATAAGACATGATGAACAGGCAGATTTCAGACAAACCTGGAAAGGCTTATATGAACTCATGCAGAACGAAGTGAGCAGAACCAGAAGAATATTGTATATAGTAACAGTAATATTGTACAATGAACTGTGCATGACTTATTCTTTGCAATGAAATGATACAAGACAATCTCAGAGGACTCATAATGAAAAATGCTATTTGCATCCAGAGAAATAAACTGATGGCCTCTGAATGCAGAGCAAACCATACTATTTTTCACTTTTTTTCCAATTCACATTTTCTTCCACAAAATGACTAATACAAAAATATGTTTGACCTGATTTTACATGTATAACCTATATCAGACTGCTTACTGCCTCCAGAAGGGGAAAAGGGAGGAAAAGGGAGAGAGAATTTGGAACTCAAAATTTTTAAAAATGAATGCTGAAAACTTTTTAAACGTAATTGTGGGAATGTAGGTGTAGATGTGGGAAAAAATATTATTTTTTTAAAAAGAAGAAATGGAGTAGCTCTCATAGTAAATAAAAAGTGAGAAAAGCAGTAATGGGGAATAATTTCAAACATGACAGAATGAGATCTGTCTGAATCTAAGGAAAATCGTCCAACATCACATTCTATGCTACAACTACTGATGCCAAAGAGGCCCAAACTGAACAATTCTATGAAGACCTATAGCATCTTCTAGAAATAATAACAAAAAAAGATGTCACATTCACCACAGGATACTAGCATGCTCAGGTAGGAAATCAAAAGATAATAGAATAATAGGCAAATTTGACCTTAGAGTAGAAAATGATAACTCACTGGTCATAGCAAACATTCTTTTTTAACAGTCCAGAAAGTGACTCTATACATGGACATCACCAGATGGTCAGTATCAAAATCAGACTGATTATATACTTTGCAGCCAAAGGGAGAGAAGCTCTATACAGTCAGTTAAAACAAAATGGAGCTGACCGTGGCTCATGTCATGCACTTTTTATTGCAAAATTCCAACTTGAACATCCCTTGTAAATATGAAGTAGAGGTGATGAGTATATTTAAGGAATGATTAAATCTGAAAGAGAGCCTGAAAAACTATGGATAGAGATCCACAGTATTGTATAGGAGGCAGCAACAAAAAACATTCCAAAGAAAAAGAAGAGCAAGAAAGCAAAATGGATGTCTGATGAGGCTTTACAAATAGCTGAGGAAAGAAGGAAAGTGAAAGGAAAGAAGGGAAAGATATATCCAACTGAATGCATAATTCCAGAGAATAGCAAGGAGACATAAGGTTTTCTTAGAGCAATGCAAAGAAATAGAAGAAAACAATAGAATGGGAAAGACAGATCTCCTTAAGAAAATTAAGAGATATCAAGGGAATTTTAATGCAAAAAACTGGCATCATGAAAGACAAAAATGGTAGAGACTTAACAGAGGCAGAAATTAAGAGGTGGCACGAATTTACAAAAGAACCATACAAGAAAGATCTTAATATCATGACAGAGTAGTTACTGATCTAGAGCCAGATATCCTGCAGAATGAAGTTAAGAGGGCCTTAGAAAGCATTGCTAACAGTACGGCTAGTGGAGGAGACAATTCCAGCTAACCTATTTAAAATCCTAAAAGGTGATGCTGTTAAAGTTTTATATTCAATATGCCAACAAATTTGGAAAACTCAAAAAGAGGCCATGGGATTGGAAAAGATCAGTTTTTGCACCAATCCTGAAGAAGGGCAATGCCAAGGAATGTTCAAATTACCAAACAACTGCACTCATTTCACACACCAGCAACACTGTGCTTAAGATTCTGCAGGCTAGGATTCAGCAATATGTAAACCAAGAATTACCAGAAGAGCAGGCTGGTTTTCAAAGAGGTAGAGGAGCTATGGACCAAACTGCCAACATTTGCTGGATTATAGAGAAAGCAAAAGAGTTCCAGAAAAACATCTACTCCTGCTTCATTGACTATACTAAGGCCTTAGACTAAATGGATCGCAACAAAATGTGGCAGGTCCTCAAAGAGATGGGAATACTAAATCATATTACTCATCTCTTGAGGAATCTGTATGTGAGCCAAGAAGCAACAGTTAGAACTGAACATGAAAGTGAAATACTTTAAGATTGGGAAAGGTGTAGGCAAAGGTTGTATATTGTCACCTTATTTAAGTTATATGCAAAGAACATCATGTGAAATACCAGGCTGGATAAATCAAAAGCTGGAATTAAGCTTGCCTGAACAAATATTAACAATCTCAGGTATGCAGAGGATACGACTCTGATGGCAAAAAGCGAAGAGGAGTTAAGCTTCCCAGTGAAGGAGAAAGAAGAGAGTGTAAAAGCTGGCTTGAAGCTTAACATTAAAAAAAACTACTAAGAGTTTGGCAATGGGTCCCCTCACTTTCTGGCAAGTAGAAGGAGAAGAAATGGAAGCAGTGCCAGACTCTATATTCTTGGGCTCAAAGATCACTGCAGATGATGACTGCAGCCATGAAATTAAAAGACACTTGTTCCTTGGAAGGAAAGCTATGCCATTTATGGACAATGTATTAAAAAGCAGAGATATTGCCTTACTGATAAAGGTCCCTATAGTCAAAGCTACGGTTTTTCCAGTAGCAATGTATGGCTATAAGATCTGTACCATAAGGAAAGCTGAGTGCTACAGGATTCACGTTTTCAAATTATGGTGCTGGAAAAGACTTTTGGGAGTTCCTTGGAGAGCCAGGAGACCAAATCAGTCAAAACTTAAAGAAATTAATTCAGGCTTTTACTGGAAGGTGAAATGTTGAAGCTAAAGCTTAAATACTATGGCCTTATAATGAGAAGATGGGACTGTTCTCCCATTTTCTGGATGGAAAAGACGCTGATGCTGGGCAAGACCGAAAGCAAAAGGAAGAGGGGATGGCAAGAGCACAAGATGGATAGTGCCATGGAATCAATAAACTTGAACAAACTTCAAGAGATAGTGGAAGATGGAAGTATCTGGTATGCTATGGTTCATGGGGTCACAAAGAGTTGGACGTGACTGAACAACAAAGTTTCAAAGAAGCTTGAATTCTGTACTGGTAGAGAATTTTCTCACAAGAAGCTCCTTACACATATGAAATCATAAATCTAAAGGGAAAAAAAATCTCAACTGGGGTCCGTACCAAGAAAATTATTTTCCTCTTCCCTGACTATATTGCAATCTTTTGGCAATTCTGAACCATCTCTTCATTTTTCAAGCCTCCCTTACCACCACTGCCCCCCCTCTACCTTTTATTGGATAATCTAACCTCACACTTAACTGAGAAGACAGAAGCCTTTCATTGTGAATTCCTCTTGCCACCGACACCTTTTTTCTCTTCCTTTACTCTAACCTCTGTTAAGGGTAGCCTTTTTTTTGGTCCATCAAGACCAACCCCTCTACTTGTACTCTTTATTTCACCTCTTCTTGTATCTTGGATAGACAGAATTCCTGACAAATATTCCCTTTTTCTCAACCAGCCAATCCCTTCATTATTGGCATATACACACCCTGATCTCTCTAGCCTTATAAAACAAAACAAAAACACTCTTTAATTAACCCTAACTTATCCTCAAGTTATTGTCCTATTTCTCAGCCGAACTATTAGAAAAAGCTTCTATACTCATTGCCTCCAAGTTACTCTTCTTCTCATTTAATTGTCAACCTCCTGCAAACCGGCTTCAAACCTCATTACTCACCTGAAACTGCTCTCCAAAGTTACCAACAATCTGTTAATTGCCAAATTCAGTGGCCTTTGCTCAAGCCTAATTTTCTTCAAACCTTTCTGCAGCATCTAACATTGTTGCCTCCCGGATCTCTCTCCTCTTGAAGTTTTCACAACTTTGCTCTCTACTGTTTCTTCCACCTGTCAGAATACTCCCTCTCAGGCTCCTTTCCTGAATCGTCATCTAATTCCCTAGTGTAAATATGTGTGTACTTCAAGATTCTGGCTTAAACACTTTTTTCTCTATATATCTCTTTTCTTTCATCGATTTCACCAGTTCCCATGGGTTCAATTGCTATCTCTAAGCAAATGACTCCAACGTGTGTGTATGTGTATGTATGTATGTATGTGTGTGTGTGTGTGTGTGTGTGTAAAAACAGCCTTACCTAGTTTGTTTCTTTCTTTTCTCTCAGAGCACATCACCACTTATTAGATATTTCCCACAGGAATTCCAGTAAGCAACTCAAACTATACATTTCAAAATAGAATTCATTTCCCCCACCAAGCCTACCACTCTTAACTTCCCTATTTCTGTTAAAGGCACAACCATCTTTCCAGTGAGGTTCCAAGTCATCTTCAACCTTTCATTCTGCCTCACCCTACCCTACAAATCTGATCGATTGCCAGGTCTTGGCAAATTTTACCTTTACAATGTATCTCATCTAACCCCTTCTCTTCACTCCCATTAGACTGCAAACTTCTCGAGAGCAGGGTTTGTATTTTAGGGGTCTTTCTTGTATCGCCAGTATTTAGCATAGTATGTGGTGTTTAATAGATGCTTGTTAACTGACACAGCCACCACCTTTGTTCAGGCCTTTGTGATGTTTTGCCCGGTCTATTGCAGTAGCCTCTAACTTGAAATAAAAGACTCTTAACTGGTCTCTCCGCCTTAAGTCTCCCTTTGCTTCGATCCATCATACACAAAATGATGTTCTAAAAGCACAGGTATGACTACGTTACCCCTTTAACCCTCTGTTAAAAAAGTATCAGTAACTTCTACTACTTCCAGGAATACAAACACTCCTATTTGGCACTGAAAGCCCTTTACAATCTGTCTGAGAATTATTACGTCTTATTCTCCCTTCCTGTACTCTAAGGCCCAAATAGACTATTAACTTACTCTTACCCATATAAACATTCAACATCTTCATGCTATTCCTCATACCTTGCTCCTTTCAAAGCTTAGCAAAACTGGCACTTCAAATATGAGGCCATTCCTGAAGACATCTCCCCCAATTTCTTCATATTGATTTAAATGTGTCCTTGCTATTCTCCCCTCCCCAACCCAGAGAGAATATAAGCTCTCTGAGGGCAAGGATTATTTCGTTTTGGTCTTTGCATGCCCAGAACTTAACAGATCCTGGAACATAGCAGTCTCTGGAAAAAGTGCTTACTGTCTGGTTGGCAAGTTTTAATATATGGATCGGCTGACATTTATTTGGGCTGGAGAGAGGTCTTTTCGGTTACCTGTTTAGTTCTGATTTATTTTTGAGATGGCTTAAGTTGGCAGTCAAGTGAAATGTTATTGTATGTGAATATCAGTGACAGGTCCAAAGTACTATTTTAGGGACTTCAGAAGTTGACAACTGTGTTAAGATGATATTTTTGCCTCCTTGTTAATGTTATTCACACCCTATAAAGAAGTAATATTTTGGTTCACATAAAACCAATTTGATTTAATAAAATCTACTATTTTGCAAATGCGTATTTTGGACCTAAAATGTTATTTAGGTATACATACATAGGCTTTTGTTAATTATATGGCAGTGTGTAAAGAAAAAAATATCAGACACTTGAATTATAAGAAGTTCCTAATGGTATTACTTAAACAGATGAAGCAGAAATTGAGACAACAAAAATAAGCACCTAAATGCCCTGATACGGACTTTCTGGATATATAAACCATGAACATTAAATTTAGCATGTGAAATAATAGCAGGTATCTATTCCTCCATTGTTCTAACAAGTGAGGACATACAATCTAATTTCTGCTTTCTTACAGACACATCAAAAAGGAAGACTACAGTTGTTTATTTCAAATGGTTAAGTATATTGCTAATAAGGCACACACTGCAATCCTGATTTCAAAGGCCTGTTCCAAAAAGGTGGTTTTAAAAGTGACTGGACAACAGACTAGAGAGCTAGCAGAACAAATCCATCTCCACTGTTCACTGTCAGTAGCACTATCCTCTTCTGGAAACTATAATAGCACCAACACATCAGCTGCCATTTATATAGCAAATCTCATTTGATCTTCACAACAGCCCTGAAAGGTAGGTGCTATCATCATCCCCATTTTTACAGATGGAGAAACAGGATAACTAAGGTAAAGTGGCCTGCCCAGGGTCACACAGCTAGTAAAATGCCTGGAGCCAATTGGAATCTGGGCTCAATGCTCACGCGACGACTATGATGCCACCATCTGCCTTTTGCTTGGCTGGTAGTCTATGCTGAGCTTTTCTAGCTTACTCACCTTGCTGGGGCCTGGCTCTGACAGCCCAGATGTGTGGGAAACATCTGCTACCAGTTTCTTCTGGATTTCTGGTGTTTGACATCCTTTCTCTCGGTCTTCCATGAGCTTTGCAGGCTCTGCCATTTCACGCTCCCTTTTAGTAGGTTTTGCTCCTCCCACTTCCTTCACCTCCTTGTCACTTCCCTCATCCTCCTGTGGTGGCTTGGCTCCCTCCTCTCTCTCCTCAGCCTCCAAGTTCTCTTTGGCTTTCTGTTCCTGCTCTTCCCTCTTCAGTTTCTCTTTCTGTTCCTCTTGCCGCTTTTCTCGAAGCTCTTTCTCTCGTTTGCTCTTCTCAATCAGAAGCGTAGTTTCTGCGTGAATACGAGCCTTTTCTTCCTCTGTTAAAGCGTCTACCACTGGGGCATATACTGGCTTTGTGGAACGATCAGGAACAACTTTCCCATTTTGTGGATGCTGACGATCAAGATTAATTGCCTCAGGTTTTAGTGTATGATCATCAGGCAATTTAGTTGGCGGTTTTTTACTGCGATCAATCTGGAATAATAAAAACAAAGTATAACATACATAGTAATGCTAACAAAATTTCAAGAAATTTAATTTCAATTCTTGAAACCATATGTTTTCATATAATAAAGACAATTCCACAAGGAGACAATTACCTGGAAATGTCACTAGGACACGTGATTTTGTAAAAGGTTAGAAAGAAAAAACTTAAATGAAACCTCATATTCCACTGAAGTGTTTAAGGAGATGGCTCTCATTTCCCTTTAACATAATATATGGATAAGAGCTGCTGTCTTCTGACCAAAATAAAAATCTTGAACCTGGAAAGTATGTAGTCATTAAATATCCTACAAAACCTTTTTTTTTGAAAATGGATTGAGCTATTTAGCAAAGGATTCAAGTCAAGTAATTATATGTAAACTGTCTAAATTACTTAGACACATAAATGGATGGTATTAATTTTTCTTATCAATTTTTAATTAGTGAACTAATACTACACTAGAGTACAAAAGATACAAACTATAGGAAACAGAGGAATAGCTCCCCTCACCAAGCAGTCTGCCCCACCCACAGCTGCATTTTGTTGATAGTGTTCTTTTCCTTTATACATTCCTCAGTCAAGACAGGGTGGCACACTAAAGGGTCAGAGTTAAAATAATTTGGATTTTGGTGTTAAAAAATTGCTAATTTTCAATCCATATGATTGAATGAACACGAGTATCTCTAGAACTTAAAATTCATTTCTGAAAAATGCTCTATTAAATTACCATCATGCCCATTTTTTGCCTGTCTTATTAAAGACAAAAGATCCTACATAATAAAGAAATAGATCTTCTCAATTTCTATCAAAAAGAAACTGCCCTGGTTTCTTTATCTGAAAAATGAGAATCACAGGACCCTAGATTTAGAGATGCCATCTAACCAATTCTCTGATTTTATAGTCAAGGAAACTTAGAAACAGAGAATATTAGTGACTTGCGCAAGGTCATATAGGTTATAATAAGTGGCAAAGCTAGGATCTGAAACAAGTTCTCTAACACTAAATCCAATACTTTTTTTCACCAGCATCAGACTGAGTATTGCTGTGAGGATCACAAGCTGCAATCTTTAAAGTGCTAGACAAGCATCATCATCACTGTTGTTGTTATTAAGGGAACCAACAGCTGAAGCTTAGTCTAACGGCTTTGTTAGACTTTTATTGAAATAGCATTTGTAGAACCCTTAAATCGAGCGGATTCTGGGAAGATGGCAGAGTAGGTCAGAAAATTCCAAACTCTCCAGGTTTCCTCCACAAACAAAACAGAACAGTACCTCAGGGTGAACACAGAGCAGTAAAAATAAACAAGAGTTGAGGCAGAAGAGTGGTTCTCCTGGGACAAGCAGAGAAGATCTGAAGGATGATCCTGGGATGGAGATTTGGCCTGAGTGAAGTATAAACACCTCCAGGCTAGCTCTGCTGAAACAGCAAGCTGGTGAGCACTAGGAGCAGCTGGGATGGGAGACAGCCTCAACCTCAGCCACCGGAATTTTCACCTCCCCAGCAGTGTGGGGAGTTGGGCATCTGTGCAGGGGAAGATTGAGGGAGCTTCTGCTGACTAGGGACGTCAGGCCCAGTTGTGCTGCAGAGACACAATCCTGGGCAAGAAGAAACCAGCACATACCCAGTGAGTACAGAAGCAGTGAGGCAACGACAATGCTGGCTGTGGACACTTATAGGAAAGCTGAGATTTTGGTCTCAATTAGAGGCCAAAGGGGAGAAATGAAGGTCATGGCCACTGAAGGGTTCTCAGAGAGCAAGACCATTTCCAGCATAGTGTGCAGTGGGCCCTAGCTGCGGTTTGGAGGGGGAAAGGAGTGCAGAGGTGGGCGCAGGACAAAGCTCAAAAAATAACAGCCTGAAGGACTTGAGGCCAGAGGCACCATCTCCCACACAGGATTAGAGGTGATTATAATAACAACCAGCCATTTTTTTTAAATGAGCATGCAAAGGATAAAGAACTCAATCATAGACAGTAACTATGGGAAAAGAGACAACTGGGGTTCACCTTCAGAGGAAGATACTGAAGCAAAAAAAAAGCTTCTCCTATCCCTGAAGAGTAATGTCAAATAGTCACCTGCTCAACAAAGAATTCATAGAAGAACTCAAAAGACTTCAAAAGTCAAATAAGAGAGGTTGAGGAAAAATGTAAAAATAAAAAGAAAAAAAGTAAGAACAATTCAAGAAAAACAAGATTATGAAAAGAAAGTCAACCAAATGGAAAAGGAGATTTAATATCTTAAAGAAGAACACAACTCCTTGAAAATTAGAATTGGGCAAGAGGAAGTTGTAAGAGACCAAGAAATAATAAAATAAAATATAAAGAATGAAAAAGTAGAAAAGAAAATGAAACATCTTATAAGAAAAACAACTGATCTGGGGAACAATTCAAGAAGAGCAAAAGTAAGAATAACTGGACTACCTGAAAGCTAAAATCAAAAAAACAATCTCGTTTTTTTTTTGGAAGGGGGAAGGCAGGTCAACCAGGGTTAAGCAACTTGCCCAAGGTCACACAGCTAGTAAGTGTGTCAAGTGTCTCAAGGCTGGATTTGAACTCAGATCCTCCTGACTCCAGGGCTGGTGCTCTACTCACTGCACCACCTAGCTGCCCCCCAAAAAGAATCTTGATAAAATAATGTAAGAAATAATTAAAGAAAATTGTTCTGAAGCATTAGAGAACTAGAGGGGAAAGTAGAACTAGGAAAAAATCCACTGATCATCACCTGAAAGGGATCCTTAGAGGAAAACCTACAGGAATATCATAGCCAAATTCCAAAACCTCCAGATGGAGGAGAAAATATTATGAGCTAAAAAAAAACAAAAAAAAACAAACCAGTGCAAATATGGTGGAGCCGCAATTAGAATTATACAAGACTTAGCAGTGGTTATAATAAAAGATTGCCGGTCTTGGAACGCTATATATCAAAGAGCAAAAGAACTGAGGTTATAAACAAAAATATCATACCCAGCAAAGTACAATCCTGAAAGAAAAAAAAAATTGACATTCAATGAATTGACAGACTTTCAGGATTTTATTGCAAAAAGACCAGAACAAAATAGAAAATCTGACATACAAGATTCAAGAGAAATACAAGATAAACATTAAAGACAACTTACAAGGGACTCAATAAGAACTGTTTACTTTTTATATGTGGAAATGTAAACTGTATGTCTCAGACAGTCATTAGTAATTGGGTAATTCAAAAGAAAGGGGGTAGAGCTGAGTATGACATGATTCTACAAAGCAAAATGATGCAAGAAAAGGCAAAAAGAGTAATTATTTCATACAAATGAGGTACAAGAGGAAGACCTGATACCGAGAAATTAGATGGGAAGGAGGGCAGGCAGTTCTGGAACCCTATTCTCTTCAGGAATGGGCTAAAAAGGGAACAATACATATATCTATATCTAGATCTGGATGGGTATAAAAATGCTAAATTCAGAAAGAAATAAGAAGGTAAGGGGAGAGGGAAGAGGGAGAGGATGGGGGGGGGATAGGTTAAGGAATAGGAGGGCAAGGGATTGAGTAGAAGTAAAGTAGAATAGCAAGGAGGGATAGGAATAAGGTGAGAAGGATAGTGAGGAAAACAGGAAGGAGGAAAATAACCAAGTAATTATAGTTTAGAATATGAATGGGATGAATTTACCTATAAAATGGAAACTTATAGCAGATTAAAAATTTGAATTCAACAAGTTATACTGCTTTCAAGAAATGCTATAAAATTTGAGATATACAGAAATATAAAATAAGGGTCAGGGGTAGAATTTATTATGTAAAAAAGCAGGGACAGTAATCATAATCTCAGACAAATTTAAAGGTGAAATCAGATTTAATCAAAAGAGAAAAATAGGGAAACTACATTATGTGTTAGGCATATTTATCAATAGTTTTAGACCATATAAAATAATTAGACAGTATTAAAAAATGAGAGTACACCTGCCAAAACAGACATAGGAATTATATGAATAAAAACACAAAACATCTTTTATGCAAAGTTAGAGCTAAATAACTGCAGTAATACTCATTGTGTATGAGTAGGTAAAATATAATAAAAACCTTATAATTTTACCAATATTTATGTAACATCATCCCAATTAAATTACTAAAAAATTACCTTACTGAGTCATAAAAATAATAGCAGCATTCATCTGGAAGAGCAGAGTATCAGAAACTTCAGAGAAAAAGATGTGAAGGAACTAGATTTGGTAAGTATCAGACCTTAAACCACATTATGAGGTGAGAGTAGTGTTAAAGAGTAAAATGGATAATTCTGATTATTTTAAATTAAAATTTTCCTGTGTAGATAAAACCTATGTAGCCAAGAATAAGGGAATGCAGAAAACTGAGGAAAAAACTGTCATAGACAATCTCTCAGATAGAATGTGACTGGCTCAAAATATTGTTGTGGTATAGGAAATGATGAGCTGATGGATTCAGAAAAATATGGAAAAGACCTGGACTTATGAAGGAAGATGGTATCCACTTTCAGAGAAAAATAAAGTGGAAATCAGCATAATATGGTCTTGTGTATGTATGTATGTTTACAGATATCTATGTATATGCATGCATGCACATATGTATGTATATATGCATATGAATATATAAATATAAGTATAAATATAAACACACATACATCCGTGTTTAATTGTATCCTTGGGGGGGAGTGGGGGAGTGGAGAAAGGAAGAAAAAAATAAAAAGTGCACAGCAGAGGACAGAAAAAAAGCAAAGAAAAGACGGACAGCTTTGAAAATAATGTGTAGTATTGATTATATAGTTTTTCTTGAATGGAGATTTATTGCTTTATATTAAAACCTCTCTTATGTTCTGCTATGTACATGGCAATGTTTTTTCGTTTCTTATTTTTTATTTCAGTTTAAAATAAATTTTAAAACTAAAATAATAAAAGAAATAGCATTTGTAGTAAAGGGACTTGAGTTTTATACATATTGCTTTAGCAATTTTACTTTGTATAGGAGGAAAAGATTCCTAATAATTACCTAATGAGACAGTTACAGTCTTAATTAGATTATTAAGAACATACCTGAGGAATATTTTTCAGAATACATGCTGGATTAGGTACAGATGAGCCATCAGATTTAGAAGCAGTAGCAATTGGTCCAACTGGAGTTAATATACTAAGTGATCCCATCTTGTCTTGATTATTTCCCAATTCTGCATTTTCATTAACAGCTACAGAAGAAGGTTGCGTCAGGGCTGCAGGGTGAGCAGGGACTGGCTCTTCTAGTGAAGGATATGTAAAATCCACTAGAAACCACAAAAATAAAGTCTGAACTTAATTTTTAAAAAAGAAACTTTTTTTGTATCTACCAAAGACGACGTAAGCAATAGCAAATATATACCTCATGTAAATATTATGCTCAATCTAAAACTAAGAGCCAATGTTGATGTAATGAGGTTAAACTAGAAACCATTCCAAGAATGGGTGGCAGGGGGGTGGGGGGGGTGGTGAGAATCCAGGATGTTCACTGTCACCACTACTACAAGATATTTTGCTAGCAATGCTAGCTGTAGCAAAAGTCAAAGAAAAAAAATCGAGGGAATAATTACATGCAAAGAGAAAACAAAACGATTGCGAATGATACAGAAAACTCTAGAGAATTTGCCAAAAATTAAATGAAACAATAACTACATTGAAGTTGCAGTTTATAAAACTAAAACCCATATAAATCATATCATTTCTGTCTAATTCCAATAACACATAGCAAGAAGGGAAAGAGAAATTCAACTTTAAAACTATAAAAAGTGTAAAATACCTCAGACTACCTACTAAGACACACAGAGACTATATGAATACAATTATTAAACATTTATAGAAATACAGACCTAAAAAATTGGCAAAATATTAAATATTCATGAGTAGAGTGAGTCAATATAATTAAGATGACAACCCTAGCTAAATAAGTTTATTTATTCAAAGTCGTACTAATCAAACTACTAAAGGATTACTTTATCTAACCAAAAAAAAAAAACCAAAAACCAACAGCTCATTTGGAGGTTATGAAACTCATTGGAATCAAAGGGGGAAAAAAAGTGGGGAGGAAGGGGGCCCAACAGTACCAAATCTCAAACTAGTATAGTACAGAAGAATAACCTTCAAAACAATTTGGTATTGATTAAAAAAATAGATGTCCATAAATACTATAGATTAGGTAGACAACATACTAAAGCAAACAAACCTAGTAGCTGTGTTTGAAAAACTCAAAGATCCCAGTTACTGGAATAAGGACTCACTATTTAACAAAAACTACTGGGAAAATTGGACAACAGTCTAGCAGAAATTAGGTTAAAAACATTCTATGCCAAATACCAAGATAAACTCCAAATGACTGTATGATTTAGCTATAAAAAGGTGACATGATAAACAAATTAAACAAATATTTAATTTCCTTTCAGATCTGTGGATAGGGGAAGATTTCATAACCAAACAAGGGATAGAAAGTATGACAGAAAATAAAATGGACAATTTTGATCACATAAAAGTAAAAAGATTTTGCACAGATTGAATACAGGTAAGATTAGAAGAGAAACAGTTAAGTGGGGGGAAAAAAACTTCTGAGGCAAGTTTCTTTGATAAAAATCTTGTTCTCATGGTACATAAGGAAGTGATTTAAATTTGTAACAATAAGAGCAATTCCTCAATTGATAAAGGGTCAAAGAATATAAACAGGCAGTTGAAAAGGGAAAAAAACCAAGTTTTTTATAGTCATGTGAAAAAATGCTGCAAATCACTATTAGAGAAATGAAAATTAATCAACTCTGATCATCTATATCGTACCAAACTGACAGGAACAAAAAAAAGGAAAAATTACACATACTACATATGTTGGAGGGGATGCAGGAAAATGGACATACTGATGCACTGTTGGTGAAGCTGTGAATTGGTCTTACCATTTTTGGAAAGCAATTTGGAAATATGCCTCAATATGCATATCCTTTGACCGAGGGATACCATGACTACGTTATACATATGTGCCAAAGATACCAACGGAAGAGGAAAAGGTTCTCTATATCAAAAACATTTATAACAGCTCTTTTTATGGAGTCAAAAACCAGAAACTAAGAGGGTGCCTATAAACTGAAAGAAGAGCTAAACAAATTATGGTATATGAATATAATGGAATTCTACTGTATGGCTAGTAATGATGAATGGACAATTTCAGAGAAATATGAGACTTGTATGCTGACGGAATTTAGTGAGCAAAACCAGAAGAATAATTTATACAATAGCAACAATACTGTGAAGAACTCTATCAGTGAAATGATTTGTCATGAATCCAGGCTCATGAAACATGTTTTCTCTCTCCTGACAGACAGGTAATAGACTCAGGGTACAGACATATATATTTTAGACACAGCCAATTAAGGAATGTTTGGCTTAACTATTCATAATTTTTACTAGGGCTTTGGCTTTCTTTCTCAATTAGGGGCAGGGGATGAGAGAAAAGTAGAAAATACATTTTTATTAATTGAAAAGATAAATTTTAAAAATGACCAAAGAGACAGTTTCAGAGGAACCTAGGAAAATTTCTATGAATTGATATGGAGTAAAATGAATAGACTCAGGAAACCATTTTATATTGTAATATCAATATTGTAAAAACAAACAATTTTGAAAGACTTAAGAACTCTGATCAATGCAATGATCTATTATAATTCCTTTCAGAGAGCTAAAAATAAAGAAATACCAGTCACCTCTGACAGAGGGGATGGACTAATGAGACACATATTTTTTGGACATGGTTCAACGAACAACTTTGAAAGCCATAAGAACTCTGATCAACAATGACGACCCATGATTCCAAAGGGCCAATGATGAAGCACACTATCTACCTCTTTACAGAGGGGTGACGGACTCAGGGTGCAGAAAGTGACATGTAGTTTTTTGGACATAGCCAATGATCTATTTTGCTTGACTGTGCATTATTTGTCACATAAATTTTGCTTTTCTTTTTTTTCAAAGGGGTGGATATGGGAAAAAGATTTCAGTTAATTAAAAAAATAAAGTTTAATTTAAAATGACAAATGAAAATGCAATAAAAAATTCAGTCTTGCACTATTCAAAGGTAAACAACTGATTTTTAAAATATTTTAACATATGCAGTTTTAAACAAGGTACGTACATGAGATAGACACCTCTTCAGTCTTGCCACGAGCAGGTGGAGTTACCTTAGCATTTGTTGTAAATTGGGGATAGCAAAGAAGCCAGTTTTCATAACCTCCTTCTAAAACTAAAGGTTCATTCTTTAGGATAGTTTTACTTTCCCACTACAAAACAAAATAAACATATCATTTCAAAAAATAGAAGCAATTTTATGAAATCTTAAAATATTCTATAAAGCTGAATTTTTAAACCACACTTCTTTATTTGAAACTCATGTTTTTCAAGCATAATAAATAATAAATTGGAAATGTGGCATTAAGTCAAAACAAACCTAAATAACTTAGAAAAAGTTACAGAGACTGCTTGCTTTAAAGCAAAATTTTAAAGCACTGATTAAACTCTGCCTTGTCAATAACCAGTGACATCATTTACATTTAAAACTCTATCTACAGAAAACAAACCTGTCTTTACTTTCAACAAAAATTTCAATGAATACAGAAGATGAATTACTGGCTTAGAGAAACCAAGATAATCCTAAACGCCTGTTTTAGAAATCAGGGCAGATCTTGGCCCAACAACCAAAGTTTCTCTTAATTCTCTTAGGTTGAGAGACTGTAGGTCTGCAAAGGACAAAATAAAGAAAACCCACACAAAGTCAATAGTAATTTCTAGATGGTGATCTTTATATTACTTTTTAGAATTACTAATCCACAAGAAGCAGCTCTTTCCCATAGTGAGTCCTTTGGCTCTTACTAAAAGAACAAAAGTACCCTGCTAAACCAAAACATACAAATACCTAACCACAGCCAGTATCTGCAAAATAATAAGTATTGAAGCCACAATGCATAGATAAAATGTCACGTCCCACAACAGGACACATTGGATAATTTCTGTTGCTCCACGTATAGGTGACTAAGATGTAGTGAACTATATAAAGAACTTAAGAGTGTTCTGAGCTCTTTAGGCAAAGGCATTATTAGAATATGAGTTCATGCTTTAATCACCCTGCACAATTTATAATATAAGGGAAAAATATATATGGGATATCTTCCAGAAGCCTAAATTCAGGACTCATTTTTGAGGATTCATCCTGCGTCCTGCCACATAAGTAAGTCAACTGGCTTCTGTGGAAACCTCTGCTCTGGATTCCTGGAAACAGCCCAAGGCATAAGCTTTTGGTACAAAAGAAAACTTAGGAGACTTTTTAGCTAGAGAAAAGCAGAAGTTAGGGGGAATTACAGAAAAGACACAATTCTTGTTCCCTAAATCTAGTTGGTATGCAACCCAAGAACAATAAATAAAGTGATGAAGAAAAAAAGAATTTAAAAAATACATGTCACAGTAAATTATTTAAATATATGGTAAGTTTGTATATTTTTGGTGTATATTTATAGATGTATCTCCTTTTAAAAAGATCACATTTTAGGCATCCAGTCTATATTCAGAACAATTAGTAGTACCTGTCTACTATAAAAAGAATTCAAAGAATTTTGAAAAAAATGAAAGCTAGACAGCTATTTAAAGCATTCCATGATAGGAACAAAGAGTGCCTCTGCAAATTACCTCCCTTAGAATGAAGAAGGTATCTTACAATAAGGTATTCCATATAGCTAACTTCCACTTAAACATAAAGGTATTGATGGAGATTTTTATTGTTGTTGTAGAGTCGTTTTAGTCGTGTGGAACTCTCTGTGACCCCAGTTGGAGTTTTCTTGGCAAAGATATCAGAGTGGTTTGCCATTTCCCTTCTCCAGCTCATTTTACAGATGAGGAAACTGAGGCAAATAGGACTAAGTGACATGCTCAGGTCACACAGCTAGTAAGTTTCTGAGACCACATTTGAACTCAGGAAGATGAGTCTTCTTGACTCCAGACCTGGTGCTCTATTTACTACGTCACCTAGCTTTTCCAATGAAGATTCTACTTACTGAAAAACTTGATTCAGATGACCTTGTGCTTAGCTCTCTGGCCTCACTTACTCATTTGTTAAATAAGAGAGATGGAATCAAAACTGAATGCTACAAAATTAAAATAACCAAACTTGGCTTCAAGGAAGAAATATAAAAATATATCTCTTCCCATCCCTAGTTCCTTGCAAGAATAAGTAACCACATGTGTTGTATACAACATATTATATCATACTTTTGAAATACTGGTTAATTTTGCACATTTTCCCATTATTCCTCATTTTTTGTTCTTTACTCTAAGATTAGCTATCTTAGAAGGGATTAAGAGGGAGATACAGTGGGAAATAAATGTAGCTAATATGAAAACCAGATATCAATAAAATATTTTTGGAAAAAATAAAATTTTTTTAAATGAGAGGCTGAACCAGATGATCTCCTATGGTCCCTTCCAGCTCTAAATCTATAATCCTATGATCCTTTGGCTTGATTTAACTATGTGAAGTTTCAAAGGAAAATATCAATCTTTCTCTCTAGTATCTGTTGAAAACATCTATGTACCCTTCAAAAAGCACCTTTGGAGAAGCCTCTGTTCAGAACTAGCAATGACGACTGTTACTAATGATAAAAAAATTACTGCAAAATACTTAATAATAGGGAAGATTCTATTCCTAAGTAGGAGAAGTTTGAAACCATACATCCTACTACTTCCTGTCCTGCTTCTACTTTCTAGTCACCTTCTTCATTCCTGTTCTCATGCTGCCTCAGCTGAGGAGATCTGGAGATTTGGGGGAGGGGGGAAAGACAGAAGAAGGAGCAATATTGAGTAATATTAAGAAAGCTAGGGTATGCTCCAGGAGCTACCACCTAAACATCTAGTGGGGAGTGTAAAAGGAAGCCTGGAAGAAGTAAGCCACAGGAAGGCATAGGACTGGGGCAAGCTCTAATAGAATCTAGGGTCCTGGGTATAAGGAGGAGAGGAAGAGGAAGAGATCATACGGGACACAAGATAGGATACAAAGAGAAGAAAGAAGTCATTTAATAGGCATAGAGGACAGTAACTTAATATAGCAAATATAATGTCAATTATCAATCAAATATTCCTTATTTTATTGCTGTTTGCTGGCAGAATCCCTGAAATTTTATGTTACACTGATATTCAGAGCTTTAAGTTACAATTTCTAAAACCAAGGTTAAATTTTTCTAAGCAATTTAAAAAATGACTTATTGTTAATAAAAGCATTAGAAAAAGGTCTAATTCTTGAAATAGAAAATGTCAAAATATTTTCTTCCAACAATTTAAACTTCTGAGACACTGATTTATTTGGACACCTATGGCTGTTTTGAACAGAGCACATTGCTTTGCTAGGGCTTAATAAATAATAAATGTTTAAATCTGCAGGAAGAGAAGAAAAAACTCCAACCCCAAAGCACCATATCTTCTTGCTCTTCAAGGTATTAGCGGAAATTATTGTTTTTTAACCTTATAGGGTGGAAATAAACAAGGAACCTTGCTAACCTTAAAAAGTGCATCTTTCAGACTCTGCAGAGTTGTTCCAAGCTGTAAATCTTTGGCAGAACTAAACCAGTCAAGAAGTACAACATAGTCAACGCACCCCCGCTTCTTCCATGCATCTTTAGAATTATCTGGGAGTTTTGCTTCAATCGAATTAGCAGTGACTCTGAAATTTATCAACATATGCATTGAGGCAAAAGGACATCAGATTTTCTATTACATTGTACTGGTATAGATCTTAATTCAAACTTTATAATGAAAGCTTGTGTCTAACTCCTTTACTAGAGTACAAAATTAGAACACATTTTCAGGGATAATTATTAGAAAGGGAAAAATAACTACAAAACAACTATCTTCATCCATTTTAGCAATTATCCACAGGGAAGGAATCCTTCTTTTTCTGTGGTGGGTCACCAACAATAAAGTACCAGGAGAGGTATTCGGGCCTTGTGAGAGGAGAAATGTTAATGAACATTTCTGTGTGTGTCTCTCTCTATTTTAACTATAAAGCCAATACAGTCAAATGTAATATGATTTTGGTTTTATTCACTGATTTATATTATTCAACTTCAAATCTTATCCATTCCATAGCTAGTCAAACATATACTAAATTAATGCACCACTGTATAAATTATGTTTCTTTACATTACTAGCATAATAAAGATCATTTAATCATTAGATCTACAGTTGGATATAATAAATACTTTCAGATTCGGCTGATGAATTGCTTTCTTTCTGCTATGTTTTTACTCCACGTTCAGAGTGGCTCTCACTGGGGAGATGAAGGGGAAAGACATATATTTGAAAATGAAGGGACTTCTCAAGATAGCTGCCTAAACAGATGCAGATATCCTAGTTCCCGTACCCTTACTCCAACAAAAACCTCAAACTATTGCCAGATCAAAAACAAATCAATAGAAGGATCGATCCAAGTAGTAACTACAGTAAATTACTTCTTCCACTCCAGAATGGCATAGAAAGTCAGTCTAAGTCTATGGGCAATAGGAAAAAGAGTCTTCTAGAAAAGCAAGTACCTGTGCTTAGATGAATAAGCTGGTAGCCATCCAGGGCCACCAGACAGTTTGAAAAAATTTGCAGCCTCCAAGGCTCTGTATCAGACAAAAAGATAAGACAAGGTCTGAGACAGCAAAAGGACTCCCTGGAGAAAGCCCTAGAATGGACCTTGGAAACAACCCAGAAAGGCAGCTACCAGCAAGGTATGCCTGCACGAGTGGCAGAGCTTATACCTAGATACCATAGGTAGGCCCTTAAATTCTGAAGTCTTTAGCACTGTGTCCTGAGACTCCAGATTTAGAATTCTGAACCACACGATCAGGAGGGCCAAAACCTTCTGGAGGTGAAGGCAGCTCAGGAATTATGTGAACAAGTGAGATCAAGACCAACTACTCACACAAAAGCACAGCTGGAAGCAGAGACTGGCCCAGACATAAAGTTCTAGTTGAGGCACTAAAGTTGGAGAGATAAGTAAACATAAGAATCTACAGACCATGATAAAGAATTATAATTGATACAAAGATACTCTAAAATACAATCTAAAATGATAAAGTAAATTTCTAACAGCAAACATAGACTGAAAGGAAAGAAAAAGTCTTTTCCACAAAGACTACTCAAATAACCTAGAAAAAAATGAAGAGATTAAAAAATGAAATAAAAGTTTTAAAGAAAAGAAGTGGAATAAATAGCTTAAAACAAAACTAGCAAACACCATCCAAGTAAAGGACTCCCTAAAAGTTAGAAGAGGCCAAACAGAAATCAAAGATATTGATTTCTGCTTGACTGATAAGGAATAAGAAATACAGAATAAAATCACAAGACTGAAAAAATAGAAGAAAATGTAAGTTATCTGCTATCTGAAACTACTCACTCAGAAAACATTTAAAGATCAGAGGTCTTGAAAAACATAATTTCTTTAAAAGCCTGGAGATTTTATTTCAAGAAATAATAAATGAAAATTGCTCAAATCTATTACCAAAGGATAAGGTGAATGTAGAAAGGATCTGTCATTCATTTCCTGAAGGAAATCTCAAAAGAAAATGTGAATGTCATGGCTAAATGTCATAGCAAATGCCATAGCTAAAATCCAGAGCTTCTAAGTCAAAGAAAAAAATAGTGCGATGGCTAAAAAGAATTCAAATACCAGTAAATCCCAATCAGGATCACGAAAGACATGGCAGCTTCTACTATAAACAAGAAGAGATTTTCAAATACAATATTACGAAAAGCAAAAGAATTGATGACTCTGCAAAGCTGAACATAATCCTATGGAAGAAAAAAATGAACCTTTAATGGAACTTTAAAGGTCTTTTAATTTCTGATTAAAAGATCAGAGGTGAGTCCGAACTCTGAAATGCAAGCACAAGAATCCAGTAAAACCTGGGAAGAAAAATTTATTTCAATAACTGGAAGGGACTATATGACGATGAAGTACTAACATTTTAACAGGGAGAGAAGAAACAAGCTCCCCTTCAGAATCTTAATGTCTTCAAAGTGTATTGAGGAAGTTAAATAAGAAAAATTCTGTTCTGAGCATTTTAAGAGGGGAAAGAAAAGGGAGAGTAAAAGGAATATGTTAGAAAGGAGATAATCGGAAATGGAGATATTATCAGTAGAAATACATTAAAGAAGATACATTATTATCTTTACCACTGCACCCTAAGAACCATGGAGGGAGGAGAAATTAGAGGGAAGAATGAAAATATAAGAAAAAAGAAGGAAAGAAAAAAGACATTAAATTAAGAGGACACCTATGAATTGAGGAATGGCTGGTCAAATAGTGGCAAATGAAAGTAATGAAATATTATTTGCGTTATAAGAAACAAGAGACAATTTCAAAGAATCCTGGGGAAGTATGAACTGATCCAGAGTGAATTAAGCAGAATATATTGTATTTATATATACAATGACACAATGATGTAAGAAAAACAATTCTGAAAAACAACAATTCTGATCAAATCAATGATCAACTATATCTCCAGAGGACCACGAGAAAGCACGTTACCCACCTCTTGACAGAGATGAATTCCAGTTGTGGAGGAAGACATACTTTTAGACATGGCCAAAGAATTAGCTTATTTTGCTTGACTATGCTTATTTGTTACAAAGATTTTTTTCTTTCTGTTTTTAATTATGGATGATGGGAGTGAGGGGAAGGCAACATTTTAAAAAATATAAAGAAAAGGAGGTTCAGAATGAAGCACAAGCAAGCAGGACAACTTTGAAAGAAACGTGTTGAAATTATTACATACTTTTAAAAGATCAAGATTCACCATTTCATATGTAATCCTCTTTTTGTGTTCTATTTTGTATATGTAAATGTTCATTTTTTTGGTGTTTATTAAGTTCAAAATAAAAGAACCAAATTAAAAAAGAAAATGAAGGTGATATAAAAACAAAAGATATCAATAAAAAATTTTAATACAGGTATATTATGAAATGTATGGTCCTCAGGGACAGTGAGAAGAGTCTACCTAGCAATGGAGTTTTCCTGGCAACCTAAGCACTTTCCAGACATGGGTGGGCTTACTATACTTGATGCCTCTGTCAGGAGACAGGTAAAGATGGCTGATGAAAATGGTTACCTGTGAAGACTAAATCTGGGCCACCTAGAATTTTGGTTACTGATGAGATATTTTAGTAATTTTCTGTTAAACCTTTTTTTTAATGACACTGAGAAATTGAGCAAAGCTGGTAAATTTTTTCTTGTAAGTAAAAATTTTAATATAATGCTATGTTCAAAAAAATTATTCGAGATTATAGAGTAATTCGTTTTAACATATATTACAAATATTCTCTAGATATTCAGGTTAAAAATATTAATTTAACTACAGAGTGGGAAGGAAGACAAAAGAATGGGTTGCATCATAAGGGGAATGCTGCTGAGCTTACTAGCACTTATAGGGTAACAAAATGATAGTACTGGAAGGGAATTTAAGAGATTATCTAGACCAAAACTCTTATTTTACAAGTGAGAACTCAGTCTCAGCAAATCTAAGGGCCCTATCCTAGTTAACACAGCCAATTAGTGGTAGTGTGGCGATCAGAACCTAAGTCTTCTAACTTTCCATTATCCTACCCTATATGCTTTCTAGCACAACCATGCAGAAGACTTCAAAATAAAATATATCATCTTCTCTAAGCTAAATGTAGACAATAATAAGATAAATCAATTAGCAGGCCTTCCAGAGGTACAGGAGATATATAAGGGCTGCTTCTTATACGTCCACAACAAGCCTCAAGGGCCTGCAGAGAAAGGTAGAGAGAGTAACAAGTCAAAGGAGAAACTTGCCTACGGCCTATGTGTATCCACCACCAATAATTATAACTAGCCCTCTGACTACATGGCACTTGCAGCACCTGTCAAGAAGTATTATATCATAAGAAAAGGCAATGAAAAAGACTAAAAAAGGATTTAATCTAGGTACTATTGAACAGTAACATTTACTATTTTCATCATCCACTATGTCATACTGAATATAATAGCCTACCCTGGATTGATGGCCTCTTCAGGAACACTTAGAGAATTAATAATACAGGAATCTTGATAATCTTGTATACTTCGAGCATCCATTATAATCAAACTGATGGTTTTATCTGTCATCATTGTGAACAATTCCTCAGCTGTGACTGCACCTTTCGGACAGAAAGATAGAATACTGCTAAGAAACTAACAGGTTATGTTACATATTACCAAACAGATGAAACATGAACTTTTCCTGGAAAAGTTCTACATTTTATCTTATATATTAAGTTAAGGAAAATGTTATGCCGAAATTTTGCTCTATGTAAAATGTACTTTATGCTGTGTGCTATGTTTTTGGCTTTTGGTGAAACCAATTTAAGTCTTTATTCAAAAACCATGTTAAAATTTTATTCAAAATACTCTTTATGAGATAAAGTTTCTAAAGAAATCTTTTAATGAAGACGTTTACAAACATTGGGATTTTCAAATATTATCAAGGATACTTAGTTGAAAGCTGGTTACCTAACTAATGATATACCATGTGAAACACCTAAGGTGGTTCTCAGTTTAAAAGAGAAGGAAGACTTTTTGACTCTAACCTAAAATGCTAGGAAAACTTCATGTGACTAACAAGAAACAAAGGAGGAAGAAAAGTTTAGATAGAGAAGACAATCTGCCTTCTAGTACATTTTATATAATTATTCCTTTTTTTCCTGCTTCTAGAAGATTGAGGTAAAAACTTATGAATTAATTTGGCAGCAGGATGAGAAAGGCTAGTCACAAAAGTAATTACTAAATTAAACTACTCATAATTATTCCTTGGGAGTTTTTTGGTTAATGGTTGAACTGAAGGTTTTTTAACTTTAACTTAAAAGAAGCAAAGTTAGCTGCCAAAGAACATTCGAATAAGAAGCAGTATATAAAACTTTATTTAAAATAAACTGATAACAATGAAGGAATAGAGATAAGTATCTAGCTATACCACATTAGCTTACTTTAAAAGTTGTTTTAGAGTAAACCTCAAAAAAAAAAACTTTATTTACTAAGCTCAGCTGTTTTATTAAAAAGTTTCTGGGGTTTTTTTTAATTTTTAAAAGAAAGCATGTACCTCAGTAAAGTACATACAGCATGACTATGTTTTAAGTACCATCTGTCACCTGATGGTAACACACTAAAACTGAATATTCAAAGTTACTGAATGATGAATAAAACTTTATTTTTAAGAGGTTGAACCCACAAGTTTCAAGTTAAAAAGTGACTACAAGCATCAGCATGGGTTTCAATTCTTTAAAAAAAATACTAGTATATATTGATTGCCTACTAGATAGAAGGACACAATTATTTTATATGAATTTACAGGCTAGAAAAAAATAATATTAGTTAAGAGATTTGAAAAAGTAGTACAGTCAGCAATTATAAACTACCTTAAGATTTTATCAAGCACTTTACACGTATTATCTCAAATAGCCTACTTTATAGATAAGGAAACTGAGGCTTTAAGAAATTAAGTGATTCGTCCATGTTACACAGATAGTTACTATCTGAACAAGGATTTAAACTAAGGTCTCCTAACTTTAAGTCTAACAATAACTGTGACATCTAGCTGTCTGTTAAAATTCCAAAATTTCTGGAAGAAAAAAAATGGATGCTTAAAAAACTGGAAAAAAAAATGAGAGTATTCAAAACGTAATGAGTATTGTACTGGTTTTCCTTAATAGAAAAATCTTTCAATAATAACCTGGAAAAAAGAGAAAAACAAGTATCAAAGAGTAGTGATTTCTGAGATATATGAGCCTAACTAACTGTTGCTGCAAATGCTTACCTTTCTTAGCTTTCTCATTCTTTTCCTTCTTTTCACCATTAATCTATGACATAAAAAGAAAAAGATTTTATTTATGAAATTTAAGCTTCATACTTCAGTAAAACTTAAAGTTATAAAAGTCTACATAAATATTAAAAAAACACTAGCCTAACACCATTATTCAGAGGCTTAGAGATTGAAGGCTGAATGAGACCTTAGAAATCAACCAGTCCAACTCCTTTTTACAGATGTGAAAACTCAAATCTCAGTGAAATTAAATGAATGGTCCAATACCCATAGAAGTATTAAGTGGTAGAAACAAAATTTGAACTCAAGTCTTCTGATTCCACATTTGAATAATAAGAAACAGTTAAAAATCAGGCACCCCAGAATAATTTGGTATCTTTTCTTTTTCTATGCAAAATTCGAAATGTTACATAGTAGTACAAAAAAGATGATAATTCATAATGCTGTATTCATTCTGAAAGATATTCTTGGTATAATAAAACAACGAGCAAAACTGTCATTACACTCAATGTCTACAGATGTTCAGCTTTACTACAAGAAAAGTAATTAAAAGCAAAATATCTTCAATAAAATGTGAATTAATGAACAAAACAAAAAGCACTTACTAAATATTTATTATGTATAAGGCACAGAGAGCTCAGCACTGAACACAAAAGAACAAAGAGAAATAAACCCTGACCTCAAGGAGTTTGTTTTAACATGGGGAAACAACACACGGGAAATGGTGGGTGTTCAGGGAAGGGAGTTATGGAGAATTAAAGTGACGATGAGTTGATTCACAGTGTGGAGGCAAAGAGAGAGTTGCCTTGTTCTTTCCCTCTCCAAGAATAAGTGACTATCTATAAACCAGCCTCAATTTTCAGCAGAAACTGTGCAAAATTTCACCTAATTTGCAATTTTTAAATAGCACAGTATTCTCGTCATAGGATACTGTGATAAAAATACTAAGTCTAATTTATAATATGCTTTTTTTTTTAAGGCAGGGCAATTGGGGTTAAGTGACTTGCCCAAGGTCACACAGCTAGTAAGTGTGTCAAGTGTCTGAGGCCAAATTTAAACTCAGGTCCTCCTGACTCCAAGGCTGGTGCTCTACTCACTGCGCCACCTAGCTGTCTTCTATATTATGCTTTTTAATACTGGTCTGTGCATCATATGACAACTGAATGAAATCGAGAAACTGAAATATGCATAACTAATCCGACCCTGAAAATATTAGGATCATAGATTCAGATCTCACAAGATATCTGGCTCAATCCCCTTACTCTGCAGATGAAGAAAATGAAGTTCAGTTAAGTTCTTTGCCCAAGGTTAGCTGTACTTGTAATAAGCAATAGCCAGAATTTGAACCCATGTCCACTACACAAAAGCCAGTGCTCTCAACAGTCTACTTCAATACTTGTTATTCATTTCATTTTGTCTGGGAAATCATAAAAAAAGCTAAAAAAATCATGAACAAAGCTAATAAAAAAATTTGAAAGTTGAAGCACTAAGTTACAATTAAGTGCAATTTAATGTAATTAAAAATAATCACATGACTAAATTTTCTTGATTTTGATTTTTCAAACTACTGAATAATTATTGTTCAATGAAAATATAATTTTCCACTTAAGGAAAAAAAATGAAAATTTATTTCATCTTCCTGGCCATCTCTAATGCCTTGCTGCTTACTTGAGAGCACCAACCCTTTTCTCCTCACTTTCAACTCAAGCTCTAAGAACATTAATCATATCCACTTTACCATTCCTGGTAAAGGCATACGAAAGGCCCTACAATGCCAATCATTATTCAATCAGACTTCTCCGTCAGAAATACTCCTCTCCTTGGCTGTCTTCCCCTCTTGGAATGTTAGTTCCTTAAGGGCAGGAACTATCTTGTTTCTATTTGTATCTCAAGCACTTATAAGGGTCCCTGGCACATAACAAATGATTTTTCTCCAGTTTTCATCAGTTCATGGCTGCTCACTTGACTTCGTTAACTGCCAATTAAAGCAAGGACAGTGCCAAACGAAGACGCGATGTTTCAGTCATTTCAACCACATCCAACTCCTCATGACCCCATTTGGGGTTTTCTTGGCAAAGATACGAGAGTGGTTTGCCATTTCCTTCTCCGGGTCCTTTTTCTGATGAAACTGAGGCAAATAGGGTTAAGTGATTTGCCCAGTGTCATAGCTAGTGTCCAAGGCCATATGTGAACTCAGGTTTTCCTGACTCCAGGCCCAGTACTCTATCCACAGAGTCACCTAGCTGCTGTCCCAAACAAGGATGGTACTGTTCAACTTGGATTGGAGGCTCCTAGAAGGAAAATAAGTCCCGGTATTTCCCCTTATGAGGTGATTGGCACCCTATCACACAAAGCTCAAACACTAATTTTTGATGATGGTGACTGATGATCCACATGGAAAAGGCATTCAACAAGCACTAAGCACTTAGAGAATGCTTACTACTACACTAAGTATACAAAACGACAGAAGTAGATAATCTAACCCAGGGTCCTGGTGTGAAGAAAGAAAAATAGGTAGAAATAAATGGTATCTCTAGGAAATGAGTCAACAAGGTACTATAAAGAGATACTACAAGGATGCCTGATGAGAAAGGAGACAAATAAAGAAGGAAGAGAGCCTTGAAATTTGAGACTTAAGAGAGAAAATGAACAGCTGGGTTAAAGGTATAAAGGAAAAGGTGGAGAATGCTGAAAAGAGAAATGGCTTTGAACTTTGACAGTACAGCAGACTCCACAAAAGAGCAACCTTTGTATGGAGTATAGAAAGTTAAGACGTTAAAGATTCTGAGGTAGCTGGTAGTATGAAACACAGTGCCCTCAAGAGCAAAGTATATCACTGGGTGTTTACAGGTGCCAGGGACTAGGTACAGAGGCAGACGTGGAAGCAGCAGCAAGTAGGGGCTTAAGTAACTTGTCAAGGTTCTTCAAAGCGACAGTGGCCAAGGCTAGAACTACAGCTCTGGGCCAGTCATCTTTCCACTACATCAACTTAACAAATAAACAAATAACAGAATCTCCTACCTTCTGTTTGTTAGGATTAAAACACAGCAGCAACATCATAACCTAGTTGAAGCTACAATATCTAACTCAGTTTCTATTAAAAATCCTTTGGCAGGACTTACCAAACTGAAAAGGCTTCAAATAAAGTCCTGCGATTTACTATGCCTCATCTGAAGCCAAGTCTAAGTTGAGAAAGTATTATTAAGTTCATTTTGATGTAACTCATTTTTGGCTGTGGTGACTGACAGAAGCCATCTCCTAATGCTATGCCTCATTTGAAGCCAAGTCTAAGTTGAGAAAGTATTATTAAGTTCATTTTGATGTAACTGATTTTTGGCTGTGGTGACTGACAGAAGCCATCTCCTAATGCAGAGATGAGTTGCAATCTGCATAGATGGAGGACTCTCAATGACAATGTCATGGATCCTTCAATTAGCGAAATATCTCCCCCAATATATGATCTTTTAAATGTTACCACAAAATGGCTTAAGGAACACTGAACTATTCAAAAACAAACAAACAAAAACCAGGCACCATATTCCTCTGGTACATAGATCCTATTCTTATCCTTTACCATAAAGTCCAGCTAGAACCACAAGATCAAATGTCTAGGGTTAGAAGAGACTTCAAGAAATCACTGATTCCAACTTTTCCCCTCCATACCTTTTTGGTTTTGTCTTTGGAGTCTGATACATTTTCTGAAGAGCTCTTAGCTGAGACTCTTCCATCCTCTTGTCCTGCTTCCTTCTTCTGCTGCAGCTGCTGTTCCTCTCTTCTGTCCTTTTCTTCAAGTTTTTTCCGAACTTCAGCTTCCTCATATCTAGTTGAAAAGAGAAACCAAATGACCCATTGCACTGCATAATCACTGTATTAAAAAAATGTACAATGTTCTTGAAAAAAGATGTGGCCTTCATCCTCTTTCTCCAGTTTAAATCATATGTGCTTTCTGACAATATTGTTCCAAGCCACAAACTTTTCTTGAAGGAAAGGGAGATAGAGGCTTAATTCCAATTTCCCAACCACGTTGGGGGGAAAAAAAAAACAAAACCCAGAGCTTTCCCAGCTGAAACTACTTAAGAGTCTCCTTGCTCTTTTCCTACATAGTTTCCACACTGAGATGTGTGGTTCTTTGTGATCTGGTTTGTGTTAGTGTTTGTTTAGTTATTCAGTGAGGAAGGATGATAAAGGATTCTCCATTTTGGGGGTTATTCCTTGGTCAATGAAAATTAAATGATATGCAACAGTAATTATGACAACTCACATTTATGTAACATTAGTTACTGGAAGGTATAACAGCTTTTTGTATTTCTATATCCAAGGAATTTGAATCCATTCTTTAAACTTATTAACTATTTGCTATTGTAATCAAATGGGATAATGTGTTATCAGAAGGGCTTCCATTCCTATCTTTTCAGTTGTAAGTGCCAGCTGTAGAGCCAACAAATGCCTATGACTAAACATGGGCAAAGATGTAAGAAGAATTAGTAAAGGGAAAGGGGCAAGAAAAACAATAAATTTGATAGAAGGTGCTAATACCATGAACTACCTATCTACTATGCCACAGGTTGGCTACCCATATGTGAAGCAGTCACAAACAAATGAAGCAAATACTATGGAAAAACTTCAGTCAGTAATTACTGAAGAGTGAATAAGAAGATACAAGACTCATGGAAACTGCTCCAGAGACTGGTCATACGCACAACTTTAAAAAGACATGGTTCTTATGAAATTATTTATGGTATGGTTTTTATCTATATTCAGGTCACATATCCATTTTGAATGTACTATGGTATAATATACTGGCCAAAATCTACTATCTATCTGCCAGACTGCTTTCCAGTTTCCCCATCAATTCCTGTCAAAGGAGACCTTTCTCAGGTAATTTATGTTTTCAGGTTTACTGAATACTGGGTTCCTGCATCATATTATGTATGATTCTTCCTTGTCTTTCTGTTCCATTGTTCTTTCTCTTTTTTAAATCAGTACTATATGGGTTTTTGATGTTTACTGATTAATATTATCTGCTTAGCATATTTCCTAGTAAGAGCTTAATAAGTGAGCTGAGGTACGGAAGTGCTGGTCCTGCTTCATTCCTATTTCTTTCCTTTTTTCCCTTTTTCTAGATTTTGTAGACCTTTTGTTCCTCCAGATAAATTTTGGTATTATTTTGTCTAACTCTGTACATATGTCCTTGGGATTTTTATTGGTATAACACAAAATCTGTAAATTAATTTCAGGAGGTATGTCATTTTTATTATGTTGGCACAACTCAACCATGAATATTTTTTTTTATCATTCCAGTTACTATGTCCTTGGGAGTTTAACTGATATAACACAAAATCTGTAAATTAATTTTAGTAGGTTTGTTATTTTTATTATATTGGCACAACTCAACC
>CM053624.1:132028744-132041341 GCA_028646595.1 Phalanger gymnotis
AACATATAAAATAATGCAAAGTGAAGGGAAAAGTGTAACAGCATGTATGTTGTCTACAACTATATACAACATGTAAACTGACAAATGAGAATGACAGTCACTGTTACTAGTTTGTTGAAATGTAAAACTTAAGTAGTTCTGATAATGTGGAATATGGGGATTTTGATTTTTATCCTTGTTGAGATTAAGTGTATTGTTTAAAAAATCAAGTTTGGGTTCATTTTGGGAAAAACATAATTTAAACTTTGGCCCCATGCGTGTCTTTAAATTAAAAAAAAAGAATCATTACACACATGAAAATAATCCATGTTGTATGTAGATTCAAATACAAATTTTAGGAGTTTTATTTATTTTGGTACTCAGTTGAATTTTTTAATAGTGAAAATAGCTGGTATTCTGAAATTTTTTGTTTCTTTCAGAAAAGAGCTGCTTTTGAAGACATTCCACCTGTTGTGAAAGGGTGAAAGTAAGTACTGCGCACCATGCCTGCTGTGGCTTCGGTACCTAAAGAGCTCTACCTTGGTTCCTCATTGAAAGAACTTAACAAGAAGACAGAAGTTAAACCAGAGAAAATAAATACTAAGAGGTACATATATATTTTAAAATTTTATATGTGATATTAATTCATCTAAAATGAGTTCACATTTCCATATTGTTAAGGATGTGCCTCACCTAAAGTCATTTTGAATCAGACATCACATAAATAGAATAAGACCTTAAAGAGGCAGTGATTTAATATTCGGCATTTGATTTCATGCTACCACATGACAGCTGTCTCCGAAAAAGCTTTCCATCTAGAAGAGGAAGTGTGGAAGCATCAGAAAGTTAGGTTTCAGTTCATCATAAAGGAGAATTTCCCAGCAACTAGAGTTGTCCAAAAATGGAATGGATTACCTTGAAAAATAGCTTCCTATGGCTTCAAATATTCAAGTGGAAATTGGACTCTTTGTCAGATGTTGTTTAGAGGCTTGCTTTTTGGGGAGGGAGTTTAAATACCATGCCCTTTAAAGTTTCTTCCAATTTTATGATTCTGTGACTTTTTTTTCCTATTAGGAGTTCTTTGAATACTCAAAACGGAACAATTATTCTGATAGTAAATTTTTTTGTTTTGTTTTGGATCAGTGAATTCGTCTGATGGAGAATTCTCAGTATAGGAGCTCATTCTATTGATTTAGATTGGCAACTTATCTGTAACTTATATAGTTCTTGTGATTAGAAGTTAGAGACTTGCCCCTAGTGATGTAGCCTGTATGTGCCAGAAGAAGCACTTGAACCCATACAATCTTGACCTTAGCGCACTCTGTCACACCACCAAGAGCAGTTTATGGGAGAAACTGGAACAGTTTATCTCCTTGTCAGACTCAACAAATGCCATTTTGATGATCAATCCTTTAAAGAAATCAGAAGTTGTCAGTTAAATTAATATGTCTTTGGCTAAGGGAAAAAATGTAGACTAGACAGACAGAAGCATCAGACAAAATGGAAACATATCAAACCATCACAGATATATGGGCTGTTTAAAAGGTTTTTTAAAGGTCAGCCTAGGTACAATTAAATGTGTTCCTTTATTGATGGATGCGATAAGCCATATCGCCTACTTTTGGGCTGGTGCCTGAAATTCTACTGTTAGAAATTTATTCCTCTAGCTTAAGGTTTTGATCCCTAGTAAAATGCATATATATGAAGAAGTAATACCATAAGTCATTATTAACCAATTGTAGTGTAAATAACTTATAAATTATTTGTTAAAAGGTTTTAAAGAGGGGAGAGAGGAAGCTTATAAGGGCAATATGCAGTTGAAATGAGGAAAAATCAGGGTGTAGAGAGAAATGTTAAGGGGAGCTCTGGGCACCAACCACAAATTCACACTTTTGTATGGAGCCATTCTATTTATATAGAATTTACATGAGAAGCAACCTCACATGGTAGAAAAACACATGATTTAGATTCATTAACACAGGGTTTAAATTCCAGCTCTGCTACCTGTCTGACTTTGGGCAGGTCATTTGACTTGTGGGTCTCATTTTCCTCTTTAAAATGAAGATTATATGAGACCTAAAGTCTCTTCTTGCAGAATCTTATTGTCTTATATATTTAAAGGTGCTGTAAAAGATTTATGTCACATTTGTGTCAGGTATTAATACCAATAAATATAAAGCTCCTACTGCATAGATTGCATTGTATTAGTCATAGAGTTATATCATTACTTGTAATAATTCATTTATCTATAATATATGTACTAACTTTCACTTACAAAAGACAAAAGATTTTCTATACACATGTGCTAAAGTGGATTTGTTAGTCATCAGAAAAGCAACATTTAAAAAATTTTTTGAAGGTGGAGATTGGAGGGTGTAGAATCAGGATTGCTTTGTTTGCTTTTATGATGGCTTCTATTCCACATAGACTTAGAAGAAAGTAGTCTGCTAACTTATAGTGAGAATTCTTTGGACTCTACTTTTTAAAATTTCATTTTCTATTTTGTTATATTCATTGATACTATTATGTATATTCTTAGTAATACCTTATTGGAAAGTAGCTTGAACTTACCCATGCATTTTACTATAAGAATATCTTGAAAAGTATTGCCCAGCATCCATATAGTGCCACTTGGCCTTAGTAGCGATGGGGATTCCCCAGGCTTTCCTGCCATCACTGTACGTCTTATAGCTCAGTTTTTGCCCTTTCTGTGTGGAGGGAAAGAAGGGAAAAGGGAGTGAAGGAAGATACATCTAATTATCTGTATAACATATATATGGCTCAGCAAATACTCTGTCAAGATGTACTCTGGGCTTTCTTTGAGTGCTCCTGGAGGGTTTGTGAGACCCTTCTGTAGTTACTAGGCACTGATTTGCCTCATCCTGAAGTTGAAGATAATATCCTGTGGTAACATGTCGCCTTTTTCTCTTTTAAAAAAAATTCTTGAAAGTTTAAACAAAAATCATTTGGCTTTTAAATTGGGGTAAGCAATTAGGTATAAGCAACTTGAAGTTCTGGCCTAGCATATATTAAATGTAAGACTAGAGTAGTGATAACAAGGTTATTCTAATGTAATAAGACTTTAATTTAGATGGATCGGTCCTTATCCATATTTGAATTACAGACTGAAAAAGAGGTACTTTTACTACCTTCTGAGACAAATAGTAACAGGACAAAAAGCTAATAAAATATCTGTGGCTTTGTAGAAGCCACAGATAACTATTTTTGTTATATTTGGAGTCACTCAGTAGCACACTCCTCATACATATGTGCTACTATAAATTGACTAAACATTCATCTTGTAATAGCTTGCACTCTTAATTTGATTAGTAAAATTTACTCTTTCATAGTTAACAGGTGTTAACAGGTATATCCTGCCTCATGTTGATTGCGTGTAAAATAGGAGCTGAGGCAAAACAGCGTTTCATTTGGCAGGCTACCCAATTTGCGTCTTGGATGATTGGTCAAATGGTATTATGCAGTGTTTTCATGATATGAAGATAGGGTTTGTTTATGAGGTAATAATAATGCCAAAGTTGGTTGAAGTCCCTTCTAATGAATTCCATGAAAAACCATGATTGTTTAATATTAATGGCATTTTTGTTTAAGTCAATTACATTTTTAGAAATCACTTCCTTAACTCAGTATGTGGAAGATTTAAGATAGAGCTTAGCTATACCACTCTTTAGAAAATTAACCAACTGGAAAAAACATGATTCAGACCCAGTAAAGAATGAGGTGTCATGTACTTCTTAACCTTTCCCTCCTCCTTCCTCTGTACTCACGTGCTTCCTTCTTCTTAACTTCTGGATCTTGTTTGGTATCTGGTTTAGTGATAAGGATAGATTTTGTTTAATAGTTTTTGTGATTAAAAGTGGGGAAGAGTAAGAACTGTAGGGTACTTTTACTTAAGGAAGTTTTACTTTCTTCTTACATGCAGAAATTGTATATCATCAAATTTTTGCTGTAGAATGTGACCCTTACCAAAGATAAGGATTAGAGGGAAGTATTTCTAAAGAATGATTCATTGTATAGAATTTGTTTTTAATTAGATTAAACATTCTCTCATGAACTGTTTTCTAGAATGAAGAAATAATATTGTTTCCATTAAATAAACATTATTATTTATAGCAGAATTTTACCTATAGTAGAAAGTTTTCTATCTACCATATGTTCAGATTTTAAGTTCTAAACTAGTAGAACCCCAAATAATGAGTTTTTTCTGTATTAAGATATATCTGAATTTCGCTTGCTAGTTATTATAATGCCACAGTCAATGTCAGCTTACTTATTTATTCTCCAATTCAAGTTATGTGCAGAGTGCCCTGAAGATCTTCAGGACAGCAGAAGAATGCAGATTAGACCGTGATGAGGAAAAAGCCTATGTACTGTATATGAAATATGTAGCTATTTATAATCTTATCAAAAAAAGACCTGATTTCAAGCAGCAGCAGGTATGTTCTTGCTTTTTTTTTTTTAATTTTAGCTGGCCATCAATTTTTATAAATAGGGGCTATCAAATGCCTGTAACTGGTTATTAATATTTAAGCACATATATAATATCAAATTTCAGAACTAATACCATCCACTCAGTGAACATAAATTCAATAAATATGTAGGATAGGAGAAAGCAATTTATATGTCAATTTAATTTCATTATTTGCAAAAAAGTTGCAAAGCCAAGTTGACAGTAGGCTTACATTTTACAGTTTTTCATCTTTTGTTACTGTTTTTCTGAAATTATGCTAGATTTTATGGGAGGAATTCAATTTTTTTCTCATCAAGTAAATGAGAATATAATAAAAGCGTGTCTGTCATTGCTTTCATGAAATCCAAATTTAATCACAGGGGAAATAGATGTTTGCCATTGCTCACATTATGTAGAAGCCATTCTAAAGATAAATTGACTAAATTACTAAACTATTTCTGATTGTTTTTATTGGACAAAATGTATTCATTGCACCTAGTGCAGTGTCTGGCACACATGTGCTTAATAAATGTGTATTGATTGATTGATTCAATGGCTTTCTTCTGGGAGACAGGGACTATTTCTCTATTATTTTGAGAATGTAGATAAATAAGAAGAAAAGCAGACTAAATAAGGTGACACAGAGTTACATAGTTAAGCTGAAATTGGATTGGTCAGTTGAAAGTAAGAAAACAACAGAAAATAAAGAAATAGTAAGCATGTTGGGGAAACCTTATCAGTAATTAGAGATCATTACACCAACTGAGAAGAAAGTTTGCTATTGTCCATTTAGAAGATTGTTTATAGGTTACCTGTTCTGATAGAGAACCCCTTTGAAAAAAGCTAGTATTGGCTTTCAATATTGAGATGATTGTATTCTCAGTGTGTAACATCTAGTTTAATTTTAGTTAAAAGATTCAGAAAAATAACTTTTCTTCCTCCAAATATCTTTGCCTAGAACATTGAAGTAATGTAATTTGTTTTGATTGTTCATTAAGGTAGCTATTTTGAATATTATTTCATGGCTGTGACTCTTTTTTAGAGTTTTCTTTTTGATTAAAATTATCTCGAATTCATACTAATATAAACTAAATGTTACACTCCAGTTTTCTAGAGAAACCCATTTTCAGTTAGTGCACACCAGTCTGCATATGGTCCAAGTTGCCTTGCTTTAGGAGAAAAACTACCTCAATGCATATTTGAAATGGGCAGAAGACATCTGCCCAAATTCAAACTAGTTTTCATAGTTTCCATATTAATGGTTTTATAATATATATTAATATGAAATTGGCTTAACAAGAAAAGGCTTGTTTGTATAAACATTTCCTTCTTTCCCCCCTCCATTTTTTAAAAAGATGATTTGAGGTATTTATTATGTTTCCAGTTTTGCCTATGCTGGGAGACTAGGGAACTAGAAAGGTAGTAGTATGGTGTAGGATTGCTAGATTGGAATCAAATTTGCTTTTGAGTCCTTGTTCTGATACTTTCTTGTGTTATTTTGGGCAAGTCACTTTACTTCTGAGGAACTGAGCATCAGTTTCCTCTATAAAATTGAGATGACATAGTGCCTATCATGTAATAATATTGTGGTGATATAATAGCTTTGTAAACTTGAAAGCACTTATTATTCCCATGGCTTTATGAGTAGGCTGCTCAATCCTAATCCCAACAAAATCCTTTTGTATTGTTTTCATTTACTTTTCCCAGGGTGCTCTTTTTTTCCCCCAAGGACAGCTTTCTCAGTACTCTTTGTTAGGAGACATATCGACATACTAAAATATATACCTCTTTGTATCTTTGTGTTGTTTTTTTTTTTCCTTTAAAATAAGGAATGGAAATATGATCTGATCTGTCCAGTAACGCACATAAACTGTGTAGCTATTTTCGTGGAGGATAAGGTTTGGCCAACGTGTTAATTTTGGCTACTGGAGAGGAAGGAACAGAGTTTAAATTATGTTTTTACAAACTGATGAAGTATTTATGCCATCCACATTATTAATTAATTTACTGGTATTTATCTTACATTTTGTGAAAAACAATGTATGTATATGAAATATAAATTTTGATTAGATGTATGATTTTTTTTAAAAAAAATCTTACAGCATTCTCAATATCCAGGAATGAAATGGGTATGTTCATATCTGTAAAATTTTTGGTGGATGAGGCAGAGAACTTATTTGGAATGGGAAGATTATTAGGATAGTGGTACAAACTTTTAGTCTGAGTAGGAATTGAGAATATTGGTAAGTCATGTATTAATGCTAGTACCTCTCTTTTTAAAATGTTTGTTAAAAATTTGAAGATACTTTAAAATCTTTACCAAAACAAGCAAGCAGTTAAAAACTGCCTTATTAAATAAGGACACTATTTGAAAGTTGGTTTAAAATTGGAATTATGTTCTCTGTTGCTAATTTGCAACTGGCATGTCCATGTATAGAAAGAAAAAATTTTCTTAGGAGGCCTAAACTGAATGTTTTCACATGTGGGTTTTCTCATTTTTAAATAGGTGCTTTTCTAAATATCGGCTATAATAACATATATCAGCAAATTTATTTTTCTTGAATCCTTTAATCAAATAAATTAAGTTTTCACAATTGTATATTGCTATGGAAATCTTAAGAATATCTTAAGAATAATGTTAATTTTCCTTCATGAAGCGTTGAACAAATTTTTTTTTGCCAGTTTTATTAGGTCAGGATCCCACATATCATATGACCTTTGATAAAAGAAGGATCAAATATGATTTATTCTTAGGGCAGGTTCATACGATCTCTTAAGAGTGTAAAACAATTGAACATTGCCTCCAGGATGCTTCTTTTTAACTTAGGAAGATTGCTCGATGAGCATTTGAGACTGGGTAATTTCCTGAATTCTAGGCATCTGATTAAATTATTCAACAAATATTTATTGTATCACTGTCATTCATTTAATAAGTATTTATTAAGTGACTATATGTCAGGCTATTATATACCCATTATGAGCTGTGCTGTTATGCACAAAAGCATTGTGCTCTTTGCAGTTATATTGAGAAGCTGTGACAGGTGAAACACATTTTGGTCACATCTAGTCCATTAGTATTGATATAAAGTTCTCCTTAGCCACTCAGGTTCTAATAAATGTCCTATTCTGATAGTTACCTTTTTAGTGCCTTTGTGCTCATTAGTACATTAAGAAGACAGGGGTTAACAGCTTTTTATTCTTTTAGGCAAATATAACAATTATTTTGGGGAAATATTTTGCGATTAAAAAATTCACACAGATCCAAAGCTTGTTTCTTTTTAAGGCTAAGATATTTTTCCTCCTGTTAGGAAATAGATATAAAATGGTTATGGAGACAAACTTGTCATTTTTTAAAACTAATTACGCTTTGTAGCTACACATAAGCTGCTTTCCTAATCCTAAGAATAGAAGTAGGAGGGAAGGGTGGCTATGAAATGTGTCAGAAAGATTTGTTATAGAAAACTACTTATTTACTCATAAAAAATAAAACTAGTAGCATTCTCACAAATAATGTAAACAAAATACTAAAGGGGAGACATAATTAGTGGCATTCTTATGGATAATACAAAGTTCTAAAAAGGAGCCTTATAAACAAAAACGGTTTAGCATTCATTACTCAATACTTTAACCGTAGGGAGAGATGAAGGAGTTATCTTTGGAACATACTTTAGGTTAAATGTTCTAAGTTTTGAGTTAATGTAGTTTATACATTAAGAAAATGTCTTTTTCATTTAGTTGTAAGGGCTGTGATCATAATGTGGTTATTGGATTTTTCACTATTGTAGTGCTTGTAGGCTATTTTCTTCTGGGGAATCATTGGCCAGGACTAACATTATGGGGTGGTTTTCCTACAATTTTAGGACTACTTTCATTCAATACTTGGACCTGGGAACATCAAAAAAGCTATTGAAGAAGCTGAAAGACTCTCTGAAAGCCTTAAACTCAGGTACATATATTATGAAATTTATAAAATAGTGCAACTAGAATGGATGGAAGTAATATTTAGAATTTCTCATTTGTCTTCAATCTTAAATATAATATCTGTAGCATTTAGAAGTAATTTATGAAGTACAGAAATTTAGATCTATACTTAACATTTATCCTGATATGTTCTATTATTTCCTATGCTGTCATTTAGGGATCTTTACTAAAATTAAAACCATGTTGTAATTGAAAAATGGTGGATTATGAGATTAACCCAAATTGTTGTTGGTTGTATTTATTGTTTTGCCAGATTTTAATGGCTTAGCACCTTCTTAATGAAAAATAGGAAGCTACCTAAATTTGTCCTCACTCCCACTTCACCTCCGTAACTCATCTATGTCACTCACCCTGAGTGTGAAAATTTCTTATTAGTTACTGCCCTGCTTAGAAACCTTAGGTGATCCCCTATAGCCTTTGAGTTAAGATGCAAACTGGTTAGCTTGGGTTTCAAGGTTCTCCCTAATCTGGCTCTAGCCTTAGAGATATGGAGGATATGGAGTGTTGGAGCTGAAGTTAGAAGACCTGAATTCAGATATTTAGTAGCTTTCTGACCCTAGACAAGTCACTTAACCTCTCTTGGCTAGGTTCCTCATCAGAAAATATGGAGCCTGGACTTAATGGCCTTTAAGGTACCTTGCAGCTCCAAATCTATGATCCTTATTTAATTTTACTTTACCTCATCAACTCTACATTCCACTCAGACTGGGTTATTCCATTTCCTGCCTCATGCCTTTGCACAAGTGGTCACCCAAGTCAGGAACATACTCATTCCTAACCTCTAGCACTTAGAAACGTGGGGGGAGGGGAGGAAGGGAGAGGTAAGAGAAAGGGGTGGAGTGGCGTTGGTGAGGGAGGGAGTGGTGAGGATGTGGTGCAGTAAGATCTTAAAAATACATTTAAAATTTTTTGGTCCTCCCTTCATACCAGAGAAGTCTGAATTTTTTTTTCTTTTATGGGGTGTTTATAGTACCTTATTGTAAAATTTGGGTTAAGTATTTGGTCATAGACTATATGTCTGTTATTAAAAGATATGTTGATATTATATAATATTATACATATTTCATGCATTTCTGAGTTTCTAAACTTTTTCTCTATTGTCTGCTAGACTTTGTATGTCATTTGCAGCTTCCACAGAACTTGCAAAAAATTCCCATTTAATTTCTTATGTTGACCTGCAGTATATTGAAACTGATGGAAAAAGTCGTGATGTAGAAGGGATAACTGTATTTTGTTTTCACATTAGTGCCTTACACATAGTAGGCACTTAAATGTTTGGATTAAATGTATATGTAAATGTGGCCTGGCTTTATTGTTAACCATATGATTTTTTTCAAAATAAAGAGATATAAAGCTCTATAAAACAAAGTTTTAATATGTGAATAAAGATCAATTTACTAAAACATAAAAGAATTTGATTTTTCAGATAAAAAATTGAAATGTTTTTGTTTCACAATACAGATTGAACTCAGATTTATACTTTTTAAGTTTCTCAGAAGTTTTCTGCAAAGTGAATACTTGGATAATGACTCATTTTCCCATTGACTTCTAATTCTAAATATGAGAGATTACAGAAAAAAACAAAACAAAAAAACCTGTGAACCCACTTTAGAATTCTAACATTTACTTCAAGGAATATTCTGCTTTTGTAGGTGCATTGTTTAATAAATGTGTTTAATTCTTTTACACAGCAAGAAATATATTGTCATCTTAGCACCTAGCATACACTGGATTTGTTTGTGGCCCTAAAAGAAGTATGCACATAGTGCAATATGGCATAGTAGATCCTATTGACTTGGGAATTCTTGCTGACTAGTACTTGAAAGTTTAAACAGCCATCTACCTACATAGCACTTTGCTAAGGAATACAAAAGAAATCGAATATGCCCCCTGCCTGTTAGGATCTTTACATATGAATTTGTTTTATTAAATATTACTGACTTGTTGACTGATTCTGAGTTCACCAGTATTTTTGATTAATACGACATGTATCTCACTTAAGAAAATTCTGTTCTATTCCTTATAGATAAGTTTTCTCCTCTTCCTCGTCCTCCTTTCCTGCTATTTTCTAAAGGGTTCTTTGTTTTTTTTGTGTCATGGACCCCTCTGGTGAACTGGACCCCTTTGCAGAATGTTTTAAATGCATAAAATAAAATGAATAGGATTACAAAAGAAACCAATTATTGAAATACAGTTATCAAAATATTCAAAACAAGGTCAGAGACCCCCAGGCCAGGTATGAACCTTGCTCCAGAGCTTTACTTCTGACTCCTTTCTTTTCTGTCTGGGTGTTTGTGGGAGGGCTTCATTCATGTTCATTGTATCAGGATATCTTTACTGGGCTCTTTGTCTTTCAGAGCTGTCTTGGTGAATCCTAGTATTAATTAGTGACATCTGGTAGGATGAAGAAAAGACACCTCAAAAATTACCTGGAATTTAATAGTTTCACCTTTTTTTCCTTTGAGAGAAATGGAGAAGGAAAGAGCTTCAATTCTTCCATTCCACATTTTAGCTTAGATTGTGTTGTTTCTCCATAAAGGGGGCACACTGGTTCTTACTGCCTCAGCTAAAACTCTCTCTCCCCAATTCCTGTTTTGCAGCTTGGCTGGGGTCCATGTTTTTTCTCATGAGGTGTAATTAGATACCCTTCCTGGATGATAAGAGTTTGGTGAAAACTCATTTACTTTTTTTTTTTAATGCTTACTAAAGGTCTAGAATGATAGTGGAACCTTTAGGCATTGTGTACTCTTTCTTTGACTGCAGAGTCCTAAAGTTTTGTCCTTCCTCCCCCCCGCCCCCCTTTTGCTATGTGCTTGGGGGAACTAAATTTTGTGTCTCTTTGGGAAAGAGGAAGGTAATTCAGCCATTTTATTTTCTTTTGCTCCATTAGGTAGCAAAGAAAGTACATACTCTTTCCAGGTTAAATTAGTTTAGAATGTGAACTGAGAAAAGTAGCATGTCCTAGTGGATAAAAGATTAGCCTTGGAGTACAGAGTTCATAGAGCTGGAAGGAACTTCAGATTCCATTTAGTTTAACTTCTTCATTTTATAGATGAGGAAATTGAGGCTCAGTCAGGTTAAATGAGATCTAAAGCCACCAAAGTAATGTCAAAGGTGGGTATTGAACCTAGGACTCCTGACTCCAGAGCCAGTGTTCTCTCTACTCTACCATGCTAGAGACCATCTAAGTTGTTGATAAAATTATAGTTTTAAGTACCCTTCTGACAAGTAATCCTTTGAAATAATTTATTAAAGAGTCAAGTACAAAGGAAATCTAATTCAATGAGTTGTTATTAAGAATCACATTTCCTCCTGTTATGCCTGGTTGTTTTGGGTTTTTTTTTCTGGTCCTGCACAGACTTGTACTGCAGAAGAACTTGTTGCAATTTGAGAGCAGCCTAGAGAGTTTTTGTCTGTAGCTTTAGTCTCTTTTGTAGTTGCCCCTTCTTCATGAAATGCTGCAGCTTTTTCTTCCACCTGTTTATCTTCTAAATAGAATTAAGTACAATATTTTATAAGTCCTCTAAGATTGATTCCTCTAGAAATTCTCTTTTACATAAAGAATCCTATGCTCAGTAGAGCACTAATAGTGAAAGGCAGAATTCCATTTTAGGAATATCCAGGTTATTATTGCTGTTATATTAAAGATGAAAGCGAATATCTTATTCATGGCAGAGGATAGATTGTCTAAACTTTGATATGTGTCTCTGCAAACTGTAGCATAACTTTGAAATTTGTTTACAAAATTTCCAAAAATGCATTTCTTGCAAGGTACACCCCAGGCCACTAAGAATGGTGTTTGGACCCTAGGAGGAAAGAAAGGAAACAAGCATTTATTAAGTACCTACTGTGTGCCAGGTAGTATGCTAAGTGCTTTACAAATATTATCTATCTCATTCTGTCCCAGTTGACGAAACTGAGGCATCTAGAGATTAAGTGACTTGTCTAAGGTCACATGACTAGTAACTGAGGTAGGATTTGAACTCAAGTCTCTCCAACTCCAGGCCCAGTGCTCTATCCACTGCAATACCCAGATGCCCTAGGGGAAATTTTGCCCTCCAGCAAGAATAGAAAAAAAGGTTGGGAGAGCCTGAGGAGACAGAAAGGGAGGAGAGAGTAGCCATCACTGATATGCTAAAAATCTTTGCATGGGATTTTTATTCACGTAG
>CM053624.1:132041841-132066475 GCA_028646595.1 Phalanger gymnotis
TGAACTTTGATCAACATAATGATCAACCATGATTCCAGAGGACCACTTCCTCAAAGAAAGGTGATGGACTAAATCTGTGGAATGAGACACACCTTGGACTGATGAATAAAGGAATTTGTTTTGCTTGACTACTTTTGTTACAAAGATTTTGTACTTTCTTATTTTCCCTAATGAGAGAGGGAGGTGGGAGAGAAAATAAATGCTAGTTAATTGCCCTCCCCCCAAAAGTTTAATTAAAAACAACCCTGTTTTAAGTTTCCATTGTTCTTTTTAAGGATCAGCTATTTATCTCTCAGGGTAAATTTCAGCTTGACTTGAAAGGAACTTTAAAAGTATGAGATTTCTTCATTAATGGAAAAATATTCTGGGTTTTTAAACAGTCTCTCTTTTACCTTCAAACAGATGCTTAGATTTACTGAGTAACTGATTCTGGAATGGAAGCCCACATTTTAAACTGCATTCTAAATTTTTCAATCTTCTCTTCTATAGAAGAAAAGCTACCACTATTGAAGAATTCCTCCTAAAAGGGCAAGGTTAAAGGCCAAATGCCTGAAGGTGATTACAGAAAAGCATAGGAAGATTTGCAAGATTATCTCTGAAAGTGACAAACCTTACCATAAGCAACTGGCAAATGTACAGAAGTGAAAGAAAGGATCTTGGGATCCTTAGCTAACACTTCTGGTAAACTGGATGGGCTTAGAGGTTTACTATCTACTCCATCAACTCTTATTCCCTAAACCCTGTGGTTTTTCAGTCATTTCATTTGTGTCCTACTTTTCATGACTCATTTGGGGTTTTCTTGGCAAAGATACTGGAGTGGTTTGCCATTTCCTTCTCCAACTCATTTTACAGATGAGAAAATGGAGGAAAACAAAGTTAAGAGTCTTGCATCCAAGGTCACAGCTAGTTAGTGTCTGAGGGCAGATGAGTCTTCCTGACTCCAGGCCCGGCACTCTATCCACTGCGCCACCTAGCTGTCCCTACACCTTAGTAATTTTTGTTTTCACTTTGTTCCTGTTTCACTATTAGTGGCTACCATAATATTAATAAGCTGACTGAAAATGCCACATAAGAATAAAATGAGACTTTTCACTCATACGAGGTAATAAATTTATGAGAAATTAGGTTTAGATGGATAATTCACTGTGATTTTATAGTCATTTCACATAAACAAGTTTCTAATGGTCATGACTTCATTGAAGAAATCACAGACCTGGTCCAAAAAAATCCTACTGATCACACTTTGCTAAACCTCTATGGACTTCTCTTTTTTCATTCAATTATCCAATCAATCCCACCCTGTACTTTTTCATTCATCAATCACTGATCTCGTGCTTTTTTCCTTTTGAAAAAACTAACTCTAATCATTTTTCCATTATTTATGCACATCTCTAATCATGTTTAGCTAAACAGCACTCGGCAAATATTAAGCACAATTTCTGACATATATTTAATAACTAGAATGGGGATCTAATTTTAATTATCTGCCTATACAAGTACATTTAGAAGATGGGTAGCAATGGCAGTAATTTCTGACTTACTTGCTTCCAGCCACCTATTGTTACAGTTCACTCCACCACAGCAAGACAAGGACCACAATTCCAACAAGGGAAATCCCTAGACATGTTAAGTGTTCCACAGTTGCAATGTTATAGCACTAAGGGACAAGTACCACATCCGAGAATCTGTGGCATTAGTCCAACCACTGTCCAGTTTTTACCACTTTTTAATTGTACATGGGCCATGGAGAAGACTAATCTGAGCTACTGGATATATGCCTGAATAGAAATAATTATGGGTTATCTGACCTTGATATCTATAGGGAAAAAAAGATGCATAACTTCATGACAATTAGGTTTCTTGGTTTAAAAAAGGTAACAATTTAAAATTTACTCTATAGTCTACTAAAAAATGGTTCGCAATGTAAGAATATCCTTAAATATTCGACTTTTTGTTGACTCATGACTGTATTGAAGATCTGGATTAGTAAAACAAAAAAAAGATTTATGTTGCTTAGGTCATTTAGCTTAATGAACTAAACAGAAATTTGTATTAAATTCCAAATTTGAATAAGTTTACATAAAAGCAGTCCCAAATGAAAAACAGCTTCCTGAGATTACTACTTGAGTCCCTTAAGGGACAATGTTCTCTATTTCTATGGTTGTTTAGCATGATTATATTTTTAAAGCTGAGCTGACAAGTAATGTTACTTGGTGCCAAAATTTATTTTAGGCATTACAGAAGGTGAAGTTGCAATTAAAATGATTGCACTAATTTCCTGCTGAAGTCAAAGCACAAGGTAAAAGGTGTTTGCCTGATAAAAAGAGAAAGTCAAAAAGGATATAAAAGCAGGGCTGTAATAGCTATTGAAGTTTACAGCATTTCAGAGTGGGGACTTCAGAGTTCTGCTAATCTAACATATTTGACTAGGAATCTCTTCAAAATCTCTAATAGATGTTCATCTAGCCCTTACTGGAGAACTCTAATGAGTTATTCTAAAGAGACACCTTGTACCTCATCTAAAGGATCTGAAATCCATTTATGGATAGCGCTGGAATCCATTCACTACACTCTTAGTAATTTGTTTCTCTATATTTAGGTATTATTGAAATATTAAAATATCTTGACTTAAAATGAAGTAGATACAGAAAAGTTGGCTGAACCCTCAATTTCCTCGTTCTACTTACTAGAAGAAAAATATTCAAAACAAATATTTGGTTTGGAAGGAAAACATTTTGAGAGAAGAAACTTTTAACAACTTCAATTTCAGTACATATTATATGTCTACTGGGCACAGAGCTTATACTCCACTGTAACAATAATACTATAAAGATAAACAACTTTTAAAGACTTAGGAACCTGATCGATAAAATGACCAACCACAATTCCAGAAGATAATGATGAAACAAGTTCACCACTTCTGGATAGAGAGGTGATGAACTCAAGAGTGTGGATTGAGACTTTTTTTTTCTGGACAAGGCCAAAGTGGGAATTTGTTTTGCTTGACTATACATGTTTGTAATGGGTTTTGTTTTCCTTATTTTCTCTGTGGAGACGGAAGGTAGGAGCAGTAATGTAATTGTGAAAATGAAATAAAACTGAACTTAAAAAGAAAGTAAATTAAATTTAAAAAATAAAAATATGCTCCAAATCACTAATAGCAAGAAAAATGCAAATTAAAACTGCTATGAGGTTTTGCTTCATACCACGCAAATTAGCATAGATGAAAAATGATGGGAACAGTTAATGTTGGAGAGGGGCCATGTGAAAGCAGATACACATATGCCCTTCTGACAGTTGTGAAGTGGATCAGCCATTTTGGATTTAAATTTGGAATTGTTCAAGAAAAGTGATCAAACCGTTTATACCCTTGGGCCCAGTGACTCACCCATCACTGGGCATATATACCAAGGTAGTCATAGACAGACATAAAGGTCCAATATACTCATAAGAACACTTTTCAAATGGCAGAGACCTAAAAATAAAATGGGTGCCCATCATCTGAGGAATGCCTGAAAAAACTATGGTACATCAACGTAATTCATGGGAAAAGAATAAAATTCCCCACTAGTTGAGCTGCATTAAGTCCAAAAGACCCTAAAAGTCTCCAATGGAAAAATCTATAGAGTATTAATGGCTGACACTTATATAGTACTTTAAGGTTTACAAAGGGCTTTGCATGAACTGGTACTGAGTAAAATGTGCAGAAAGAGGAAAACATCGTATACAGTAACAGCAACATTGGGGATGACCAACTTTGATAGCTCTTCTCAGCAATGATCTAAGATAATTCCAAAAGAGTCATGATGGAAAATGCTAGAAAGAACTATGGAGTCTAAATGCAGATCAAAGCATACTATTTTCTCTTTTTTTGTTGTTTTTTTCTTGCTCCCACTTTTTCTCTAGGTTCTAATTCTTCTTTACAACATAACTAATGTGGAAATATGTTTAACGATTGTACATGTATAGCCTACATCAGACTGCAAGCTGTCTTGGAAAGGGGGAAGGGGAAGGAGGGTAAGAAAATTAAAAACTCAGAATCTTACAAAAGTGAATGCTGAAAACTAAAAATAAATAAATGTCCAAAAAAAACCCCAAAGAGCTTTACATATATACTCTCATTTGACCCTCTTAACACCCATTTAGAAGACTGCTGGGTATAATTATGTACATAATTATGGAAACCAGTTGCAACAAGTTAAGCAACCTTCTAATGGTCAAATACCTGGTAAACACAAGAGGTAGGAACTGAAACCCAGTTCTCCCCTTCGAAAAAATTATTTTATAAATCAAACTAGCTCTTCCTAATTCTCCCAGGCTACAGGTGTAGTAGCCACTCAAGGCCCAGGTTCCTCTACTGACTGGCATAGGGGTTTTGACTTGTTTTCTTACCTGTGCCAGTTCACAGCTCCTTAGACCACATGGTGGTCCCCAAGTCCGAGGAGCTCACCATATTAATGCTGAACTTAGTGTGGACGCTGCGTTAGCTCACTGAACCTTACAACTCTGGAGCTGAAGCTCTCCTGCCATGCACCATACTTTTCTCCTGAATTCAAATCTAACACTCTTTCCATTACACCATGTTACCTAGCAATACTGAATGCATCGTAAAGAAAAGGTGGGATACATATTATCTCCATTAATTTTTCTTCCAGTGGAAAAGAATAGAGAATTAGATGGGAAAATGCAGAACTCAACTGAAAAAGCTGGACTGGATTTTTTTTAAACATTTATATAGTGCTTACTACCTGCCAGGCATGGTGCTAAAGGCTTTACAATCACTATCTCATTTGGTACTCATGACAACCCCAGGAGGTAGCTGCTTTATTTTCTCCCTTTTACAGACAAGGAAACAAAAGCAAACAGAGGTTAAGTGACTTGCCCAGGATCCCACAGCTAGTAAGTGGCTGAGGCCACATTTGAACTCAGGTCTTCCTCTCCCCAGGCCCTGCATTCTATTAACTGTGCCACCTAGTTTCCTAACTTTATGAAACTTTAATTCTGGAACACATTATTGCCTAGGTCCTAGTCAAAACTACAAAGAAGGCAAAATTTTCTTTATTACCCTCCTGACTCCTCTTCCTGCCTTCCTAGATACCCCGTACATTCTCGCTACACTTTGGCTGTCTCAAGTACCCAGGTCTCCTTTTACCCTACGCAAATTTCTCATTCCAGATCTTGTTAAATGATAATCTGATAATTTGCACTAGACTATAAACTACTATACTATATTCATATTTGTATATTTAGTCTCTAAGGATAAAACTTTGCCCTAAACACTGGAGTCAATTAAATGTTTTCTGAATGAGTGGTTATTCTTATTAAGGTATAAAGGAAGTATGATGATCTCAAAAACATCAACGTGGAAAACCTTCTTGAATACAGGCTATGTGCCAGTTCCTCTGGCAGATAGAGTTATATGATAAGGTCCTCGGGGAACTTGAAATCTATTTAAAACCAAACTAATAGACAGTGAGAATAATGATGTGTTTTGCAGCATAGTTCCTAATCAAAGCAGGAACAAGAATTCTGAGAAAGTAGACATCAGTGTGGGCTGGAATAGTAGAAGGTGTCATTCCCTTACTACCTGCAGTCCTTTTCTGTACATGTCTTAGCCATCCACACTTCCCCACCCCCTAGGTCTTTTCCCTTTTTTTTTTGAATAGTTCTATTCTTCTCTTCAAGGATAATTTCAAGACCAACCTTCTCTATATTACTTTCCTGATAGCAGCAGCTCTTCTACTTATTTTCTATACCATTCACTTGATCTACTTGCCTTCCTTACATTGTCTTCCCTAAACTGTAAGCCACTTGATGGCAGGAGCCATGTTTCACATTTCTTTGACTCCCCAGTGCTATACATATTGGTAGTTATTCAAACATCTAATGACAATGAAGTGGAACTTCAAAATAGTCTTAAGGTATGCAGAGAAAAGAGTGCACTCCAAAAACAAAGGAAACATGATGAGCAAAAGCAGCATTAGAACTGAATAACATATATGGGAGGCTGTGAGAAAACCAGACTGACTAAACTGTAGGACATATGACACAAAGTAATGATACGTTACTGTCTTTGTCCTTAAGGAGGATCACAATGTCCTAATCAACTTGGTAAGCATTTATGTAATTTCTATGGAGAGCAAGGTGCAGGCAGGAATAAGAATAAGATAGTTTCTGCCCTCAAGGAGCTTATAACCTAGGACTGGGTGGGGACATGTACAAATAATCACAAAATAAGGCCAAATGTAATTGCTACAAGAGAGACAAAAAAGTGCTACTGTAGCAGAAATGAAGAGATTACCTAGCTGAGAGAAGGGGGACAGAAAAAAGTTCAAGGATGATTTAATAGGCTTTTAAGTGTGAGTAGGATTTCAGGATTTGGAAGGGTATGTCCCAGGGAGATGGAATAATTGCAGGGACAAAGGTGGGAAAGGCAACGCAGTATCTGATACAATAAGCTTTTTGTGAACATACTGAATGGGATGTAACGGGGAGATATTCAAGTAGAGGTCTGTAGAAGATGTAAACACAGGCAAGGTGAAAGGTCTGGGCTGGAAAGGTAGATTTGCTGGTCACCTGCATAGGAGCAGAAGTTCTGAGATTATTAGTCTCTAAACAAAAGCCTTTAACTAAAAAAGGGCTCCTGAAGTTTTTTCCAAAGCAAATTAATTTAAAGGTCACAAAACTTAACATTTCTTCAAACAGCTAAAAGCTAAAAACAAGAGAGCTTAGCACCTAGTTAGCAAGAATTATTAAAATAAGAAGCTACCACATCATCGTAGCACATCCTGTTAGTAACAACCATCTCTAAGCCACTATAGTAACTAATTCCCCCTCAACTAAATTTGTCTTTAATGAATTACAAAGTTGACTTGAGAGTGCTTTTCAAGTTGCTCTCCCCACCCCCAGAATAGGAGAAAGGAGGGAGAGAAAGGGACAGAGAGAGGGAGAGAGGGAGAAAAATGGGGGGGGGGAGAAAAAAAGAGAAAAAGGGGGAGGCAGAGAGAATGAAGAACAGAAAGAGGAAAGATCTTCGGAGCAAACTCCAATTACGAGGAAGGAAAAAGAGGAGCAAGAAGTACAGGCCACAGGGTAATCAGAACAGCAAAAAGAAAATCAGGAAAGTATAGTGTTACTGAAGCTAAGGGAAGACAGTTCCAAGGAGGGGGGTAGTCAAATACCACAGTGAGGTCAAAGAGTAGGAGAGCTGAGAAAAGGTCACTGTATTCCCTAAGAAGGCCACTGGTATCAACTTTGATGTCAGTATAATGGAAAGGACCTAAACTAGATTAAAAAGTGAATGAGTGGATAGGAAATAGAACCACATGGTGTAGCCCCACTTGTTTTTAAACAATCTTCATAGTTTGGTGGACTTTTAAAAAATTATGTAATGGCCTTAATACATAAAAAGTGGAAAATGTTCAGTCTTGGCATCTGTAGCATGAAAGTATGTACTGGTCAGTACCGCATGTCTACAATGAGGAACTATGACTAGAAATAAAACAACAACTGTTGGTTTCAAGTACAGGGGTCTGCTCACATGACCTCTGTTCAGAAGTGCTGGGCAGTTATTCATTTACTCAACTGAGCAATCTGACTCAATTTTTTGAAGTAATTTATATAAAAGAAGGTGCTAAAAAGGTACATATAATAACAAATAAATGAATGTAAAGATGGCATTTAATGTGCATTCAAATAGATAATTTGATTAACTTGCAAATGAGATACTTAAGCATAATGGGCAGAGGGGAATCTGTGATTTCATTCCTTCATGTAATTCCAAGTGAGCAAACTCTCATCACTGATGCAGATCAGCATCTGCTAAACAAATTATTTACAGAGCTACCTGGGGCACTGAGAGATTAAGTAACTTGCTCAAAGACACAAGTAGAAGCAGTTCTTGAATCAGGTTTTTTCTGACTCAGTCTAGTTTTCTATCCATTACTTCAGGGCTGCCTTAAACTTATCAAATGTATTAATTGAGTCATAGCTCCTTTTCTACCAAAAATTTTATTATTGTGAAGAAACACATTCCTTCTAAAGTCCACCAAATATGAAGATTTAAAAGAATACACTAAGATTCAGTTCATTTGTCATTAAAGTTTTACATTGCTTTGAAACTGATCCTAATCATGTAAATTTCGACCTATTCATTTCACTAAATTAGAAAACTTAGCTTTTTCAAGTGATAAACAATAATTTGTAAATTAGACATAAGAGTATGCGGTCTATAATGACAACGGTGACACGTGGTTGCCTGAGGCTAGATTGAGAGTTGACAATAACCAGTTACCTAGTGAGTGGATATTTCCATTCTAGTGGAAAATGAATCACATCAAATTAGAAAAAGTATTTTGTATACACACTGTACAAAATGTCTAGTTGGAAAGTAAGCTATATAAGCCATTATCATCATCAGAATGTTCTTTTTATGGCAATAATCTTAGACATGAAACTGTTTATTCAGTAATACTACTTAACTTCTAATGTGACTCAAAATCTAAAATTGAAATGAGATACTCTATAGCTCATATAAGTGATAGTACCTTTGGAAAAAAAACTAAAACACTATTAGGTCTCCTTTGTGTGAAGAAAATAAGTTAAGAAACTTAAGGAATTTAAAGTTAAGAAATAGTTCTATCTCCTTAAGTCATCAAATTGTCATTAATGTTGTTACAGTAGCATAGAATAACTTACAATATCAGTAATATTAAATTAAAATTATGGTTAAGAAAGAAATTAGAGCAAGATATTTTAACTATATCTTGCTCGGCATTTAAACACACAAAAAAGCCTGAATCACATGTAATGCTCTTTAGCCAAACCCAGAAATTGAAATGTCTTTCCTTAATTGTGTTTATAATATTAATGGTAATGCCTTTTCACATTTCAATGCATGGTTTGTCTGCTTCTGCAGAACTTTTGGTATTTCTTATATTAAGAAAATTATAATGTAGCCAATGCTTGCACAATTTTGTGGAAAAAATGCAATAATATAAAGCTTATCTTAAGTGATGACTGAGCTTTACCTTCCTATGTCAAGTACATACCTATCATTTGGATGTTCAAAATAATATCCTTTTGGAAAAAACATACAATATTATCCCTTTCAATTGTCTTATGATCCCTTACAAAACTACTAATATAAAATTAACTTGAAACTTTTTCTTTCCATGGTAAGGAGACCATACTAAATGTGCAAAATACATAATTTGTAATGTTTATTCAAGTATGTCCTAATGAAAAGAACTCACATTTCCAGAAATTGTTACCAACAAAACCTGGCATCACCTACTTTTGAACAAAATATTTCCAATTTATCAATCTGTGAGGAACTATGTGAAACAAGGAACCTCAGATAGATTTCACAAAAAAGAAAACCTAGTTATTTGGCATCATTGAATATTAACATTTACTCAACCACTATCACTTGACATTTTTAAATGGCTGCAGCATGATGGTCATAAAGCTAAGGGTGTCTGCAGATCCAGAAAGAGTGGCATCCTTTACTTATGTAGTGGCTTTTATCCAAGACTTGCAGAGCTCTCGACAAACATTAAATACCTCAATCTCTGCAACAACTATTGGAAGCAGATAAATGTCTTATTGGTGGTTAAGTGACTTGCTCAAGGTCAGAGAATGAACTGTGGGCAAGAAATAAACTCAGATATCTCGACTCTTGTTCTGCAGCTTTACTCAAAAGAGCATACCACCACAGTATAGGGTTCTGGAGAGCGTCCAACTAAAAAGATGGGAAAATTAACTGACTTTGTCTGATAGCTCTGTGGCAAGAAGGCACATTTTAGAGATAGATGGGGTGTCATGTGTGGCACCCACAATTATAAATCTAAAGAACGAAGCTAAACTAAGGTAGGTCTCCAATTTCCCCGCCCCTTCCGAGCTAGCTAGATTAAGTCAAGCGGAGTGGTTTAAGAGAAGCCGTGAAGAGCGAGGCTGAGGCCCGGGCTGGCGAAAGGTTGGGAAGGAGGTTACGGAAGGCTGTCTAAGCCCGGGAGGCTGCTGTGCACTGGGCCGTCTTCTCCCCCCCAACCCGAGGTCATGACAGTTCGCACTGGATCCTCTCAGCTTCCTTTGGTGGGCCGCGGGAAAGGCTCCGAGGAACGCCGCCCGTGTCTCCCTCTCAGTCGGTCCCAGCTCCAAGATGTCCCCGCCCCGCCCTCCTAGTCTCCCTCCCCGCGGGGTGCTCCTGGAGCGGGCTCGTCTTCAGGGAGACGACGGGCAGGGTGGACATCAATCAGGGTACCTTTCTCGGGATAGGGGACCATGGCCTCGACCCGCGCTTACCGTGGGGTAGGTAGGGAGGATACGCTTCACCAGCGCCTTTTCGTTCGCCAAAGGCCCTTCTCCCGGGAACCCGCGGAATCAGCCATCGCCGTCCAGGCGGAAGCGAGCCCGGCTCATCCCCTTTTTCCCAAACTGCACCGCGACACGTCGCGTCGCGAAACGTCATCCTGAGGGGCGGGGCTCCCACTTGGGCCGTAGTCCCCTGCACCGGGTTGGGAGAGGATCCGGTAGGGAGCGGGAAGAAGGATCGCAGGAGAGCGCAGCCAGAGGGCGCACCCCCCCACACACACTTCTACTCCCCGCAGGCGCGTGCGCGCACTTCGGGAGCGAGCTGGCCCCAATGATGTCAGTGGGTGTCTCGCGCCTCCCCTTCTTGCGTCACCAGAACATCCCTTTTCTCCCCCTCCCCGCAGGCTACAGCGAGCTTCCCCATTGCTCCGAATTTCTTTTTCTTTTTGGTTAACTCTGTAAGAAAGCACCTTCAACCCTGCTCATTTCAATTCAACAAACATTTGTGAGGAAAGAAAAAAAAACCCAATAACCTTGTCCTCTGGACGCTTACGTTCTGCTCCGGAGATAACCTCCCTCTGAATTTGCAAAACCAGTCAGGTAGGGAATACTTGCCCTTCAGGTTAAAAGTTCAGATTAAAAGTTCTGCAGCTTTCTGAAGGTTGCAAGCTCCTTCTAGGCTTAATTATCGGCATTGGTACAGTATTCGGTATTTGACTTCCCTCCTTTTAAAAAAATGTTTTTAATTGTTGGAATATTCAGAAAACCATAATTGACACACTGCTTTCATATACTTTGATCTTCTAATGGCTCTGTTGCCTTATCAATTTGGCTATTTCCCCCCTCCGAGCCTACAAATTGAAGGTCGCCTACGACTTCTCCGACTTGACTGGAGGTGAAGCCAATGCCAAGAGCTTTCTGTAAAGCTTGACCTGTCTTGCCTGCGGCTGGGACACGTGGACTATTAATTCCTTATCCCTGGCCCTCCTTTGCCACGTGACTGATCTGTTCTTACAAAAGGAATGTAACCAAAGTAAGCTTTGGGTTCCTAAAGCTGGACTACATATCCTCAGGGTTCTAGGGGTACCCTTGAGAACTGAAGAGGGGAGAGAGGAGATTCTTTAAGGCCAAGCCCCCACTGGTGTGCATTCCTTCCTCCAAAATTATAAGTTAAGAGTCTAGTCAGAAAGCTTTAAATAGCTTTTAAAGTACTTCCTTAGTATCCCTCCAAAAGTATGACACATTGTCCGACAAGGACATACAGAGTTCAGAGGAAAGTGGATTCCGGCTTAGAAAGCTTTTTCTCAGTCCTTGCCTTCGTTGACCTCTCTTTGCATCTGATACTACCCACCTACCTAAATCTACTTCTCTTACAAACTTCTCTAGTTCTGCTGAGAGCATCACCATCCCAGGCTCTTCCTCTTCCTTACCCTCATATTCAATCAGTTGTCAAGTCTTACTGACTCTATCTCAGAAACTTATCATCGGGCAAGAAGAATCAAAGACACAACCCAATGCAGGTCCAGGTGCAGGCCCAGATAAAGCAGCATGGTGACATCATTAGAAGATGTCACCTGCTCTGCTCTCTGGGAGGTGAGTTGTTCCTGTGTTTGCCCCGGCCATATTTGTTCCTTACACGTATGATCCCAAAGTGTTCCACCGTCCTCATTAATGGTAAGTATGTTGAGGGGGAGAGTAGGCTCCAGGTTTATGGGAGAAATTGCTGGACCAGGAGCTGGACGTATTCCTTGTTTTTCCCCCACTCTATTCTGGCCATCATTCCAGAAACAAAGACCCTTCTCTGCCAGGAGCCCTAAGGATATAATCTATCCAATATTGGAGTGAGTCCTGAGGCTGACGTAACTTGGATGTGGGTGAGTAGCTCAAATACAGAATCATTGAATCATAAGATGTTAGATTTAGAGATGGAAGAAAACCTAGAGGCCGTGATCTAGTCCAACTCCTTCATTTTACAGGTGAGGAAACTGAGGCCTGAGAGGTTAAGTAACTGATCCAAGGTCACATGAGTCATAAGTGGCAGGGCTAGGATCTAAACCTGGATCTTCTGATTCTAAATCTTATGATCTTTACTCTACCTCACCCTCTATAAACATTCTGGCTCTAGGATTTCATCAACTGATATCATACTTTGACTGTCAAGCAGGATAAGGGATCAAACATTTCCCTGATGTTCACATATCCCTCCCCCTCAAATCCCTTTTCCTTTTCTTTCTCAAGGACTGAATAATTAATCAATATTACCTTTGCTCATATGAAGGGCAAGACAGCCTACTGCTCTAAAGCTCAAATCGGAATGAATTTCTTTTTCCTGACTACCGTGCTCCATCATCCCCATCCACATCAAGTTTCATCTCTCCAGTGTCTCTTTCCTACTCTTCCCTCTCATTTTTCCCCCTGAGACTCATGTTCTGTTGTTAAATTTCCCTTTATGAAGCTTATGAGACTTATGAAACTTAAGAGACTTATGAAATTACTTTCCACATACATTTCCAATTACATTTACTTATGTATCTACGTATGTTATTTTCTTGCAAAGGAATGTAAGCTCCTGGTGGAAAGACACTGTTGCTTACCTTTGTACCCCCAGTGTCTAGCACAGAGTTGGGCACATAGCAGGTGTTATTAAATGTTTGTGGACTGATCCATGACCACTTAGTGATGTGTTCCTTTCTACTAGTGTAATGTTAATACAATTTGAAGATCTTTCTCAACCCTTAATAAGCCTATATGACCTGCTTTGAACCTGAGTCACATGGAAGCCTGAGTCATATGAGCCTGGGTCATGAGGATTGTGATGCTCTCTGGCCCTGAAGAAGGGTATATATACTCTGAGGTTAACATTTTGCTTTGGGGCTCACTCATTGGAAGAGTGTTTGTAGGCCTTAAGGAGCCCCCAGGCTTTGAAAAACCCAGATGTTGGTGCTTCTCTCTCTGGTAACTATGTATTGCTTTTGGTCAGACACTTAGAATCCCTGTCTGTTGGTCTTTATTTCTCTGTTTGTAATTTCTGCTTATAATGTCTGTTTATATTTTCTCTGAAGTTCAGGGTGTTGACTTTTCCCTTGAACTAAGTGAATGATGTATATGTTCAATTAAAGTGAGATTGTAAACCCCTTAAAGTTTCTATTCTTTGGAAAAGCAGATCAAAGAACCTATGCTAGCAGCCTTTCTGTGTGCTGCTGTTACTGGTCTTACACCCCAGGCAGCTACAAGTAGTCTTGTTATTACAACTAGTCAAACAGAAGATACAATTAAAGTAAAGGCGTTTCACTTCATTCAAGTGACAAAAATAAACAAGAGGGATGTCCCCTGACTTAAAAATTTAGTTTTTATTAGGATACAATATATTTACTGTTAAGTATTTTGTATCTATCCTTACACACACACACACACACACACACACACACATATACATACACACACACAAATACAGAAAGAAAGGAAGGGCACAAACAATTGGAGAAATCAGGAAAGGACTCTTGAAGGAGGTAGCATTTGAGGAAGGCTTGAAGGAAGTTACTGGTTCCAAAAGGCAGAGACAAGTTTGGAGAATATTCCAAATATGGGGGACAGCTTATGCAAAGACATGGGACAGTAGGGTACCACAGGATACAGTGGAAGGGTAGAGTTGGATGGGGAATCTAGAAAAGATAAAGGTGATATAATGAGTATGAGGAAGTGAGAAATGGTGGCCAGAGAAGGGAGTTTTGGTCTAGTTGTTCTATGATTCAGAATCATAGAGATTCTGGGTGGAGCATAGAGTAATAGGGCATTAGATTGTCATGACTTTCCCAGTAGCAAGAGTAATGTTGACTTGATGATTCCCTGACAAAAAGCTAGAAAAGGGGAGAGAGGCATATACAAATGTATCAAGGTAGTTGGTAAGATAATCACACTGGCTAGACACTAGTGCCTGTTGGGATAGTTGAATGGCATGATGGGGCAGGCCAAATATGGACGGTTCAGGTGAGGGTTCATTTAATCACTTTATAAATCACAAGTGTAGCCTTTCCTCAAGGAGGGCCCCAAAGTTGAGTAGATTAACCTCCTCCCTTGAGGTATCAGATGGGATTTCAGGCAGTCTAGATGGTCACTGATGAGGAGCAGAGGTTGGCAGGGCATTTGGAAAGGTGATCCAGTTCACCTGATGTCCCATGGTATGGCTAGATGGAATGGAGTTGAGACTGACCAGATATAGAACTTATGAACTATGGTTTTGAGTGAATGTGGACACAGAGAGTATCTTCAAACTTGGGTAATTTTTTTGAGTGATCCACATGAGAAGACTGTGCTTTAGATGCTACAATTTACACTCCAAGTTAGAATTCTCTTTTTTAAAACCTTGTTACAAATGTTGTTCTGGTCCTGTACTTCAGGTAGATAGATGGTGGATTGGGTTAAATAGACTTTTGTGGATTGGCCTGAAAATCACCTAGCACTTCCCATATTATTTCCATGGGGAAAAGTGTTTATAAATGACCTTTTGGAAGACTACTTATTAGTGAATTTCACATTGCTTTTATTCAGACCAGTGTATCTAAGTAGAAGATACTTGCCAGCAATAAGTCTGAATGTAGCCATAGCTTCAATTTGGATGTTCAAATATAACCCTGGCCAGCACATACAGTGGCCAATCCAATAACTCTTAACTCTGATGAACCATTGAGAAATGTAAGTAAGGGTGTTAACCAAGAGATGATTCAAATGCAATTATTTTGTGATGAAAGGTAGGCTCATAATACACCATCAATTCTTCATTGCTGAATTACAAAAAGAGGTAAGAGATATGCTGTGTGTACCACACTTTGCAAATTGTGAAAGACTATGTAGATATCAGTTGTTATTATTAGTACTGTAACAGATGGATAGTCCAGGTGTTATGCTGGTATCAGGAATGTGCCAACTGGAGCCAGACTGAACTGGCTCAAGGGAGCTGATTGTTAAATTTTCAGTGTGAGCATTTATACCTTGGAAATTAGTAATTTACAGCCGGCTGATATCTACAAAATGTTAAGAGACCTAGAGAAGGCCTCAAGCACATTGGGGTACATTCCCTAATGGAAAACACATAGCAGAACATGGATTAGAATTACAAGAATGGGAAGGCATGGAGAGGCTGTAGTCTGCATCTATGCAGGTGGTATGTAAATCAATGAAATGGTAGACCTTTTGAGATATTGGAAGAGTTGTTTTTACTAAGGCATTAGTGGCCTCTGGTCACATCTTTTCTCCTACCCACCCATTTTATCATACTTCAAAACTTCCAGAATTTGATTTTGTCAATGTGCTCTTGAGCCAGAAGAATAGAATTTCTTGGGAGAAGCATACCCTTTGGAGAGGGTCCAATGACTGTATGTCAAAGATAGGAGGCCAACCTGAAAACAAAGCATTCTATTAGCATGGTAAAGAAGTGCTTTCACTGACAGTGACCTTGTTTTCTTAAAGCAGAGATTTAGTTTTTACAGTTTTTCAGGCCCATTTAAGAGTACAGAGTCAATGTATGGCATTCAGCTGCAACTTAGGATAGATAAGCAAAACATTTCACAGGAGAGGGAGGAGTAGAGAAAAGGGGGATCATCTAAGGGGAAAAAGTTGAGGGGGCTTCTGGAAGCATATTTGTTATGCAGGGTTTGTTATTAGAAAGAAAAGACAAGCACAGTTGATAAGAGAGGTGACTAAACACTTTTACATCTGTGAAAGAAGTCCTTTTAGACAAAACTATAGGGTTGAGGTAACCATTTAAGCAAGACTGTAAGTATCTCTTAACCAAGGACAAGCAGGTGTTACAGTAGATGAGACTCTGCTTCACTGTGTCCCTACATAGTTTGCTATATTTTAATTCTCCCTTAACAGCAGTTGAAGACTTTCAACTATTAGGCTCCCAGGTGGTTGGAAGATTTCTATGTTTTTCATGCATCAAGATGTTGTGATGATTGTGTTCCTATTTCCTCCCCACAACTCCCTCCAATTATTATTAATAATATTTAAAAATGTTATTTTCTAGCTAAGTGACCATGGACAAGGCACCTAACTGAGATTCAGAAAGCTTTCCTTATTATGATACCAGCAGTACCAGGAGTAGTACCAGTAGTAGAACAATAGCACTAGAGATTCAGAAAGGTTTCCTCATCTGTTAAATGAGAATAATGCCAGTAGGTGCCAAGAAGATCAAGTGAGATGATGTATGTAAAGTACTTTTCAAACTTGCAAGTGCTATATAAATGGACTTGTTATTATAGTAATAAATTATAACAATTATAAGTATTTATGTAACAAACATAATAAATTATAATAGCCATTTATACATAGTAATTCAGTATATAAATATACTATTATAATAATAGCACCTTATGTAGATTTTACATAGTACTCTCAGGCTTCCAGAATATTTTACATGTATTTGATGTCATGTGATCTTCAGGACACCCTGCAAGTCATTTGATGGTCAGTCAACAAATGTTTATTAAGTACCTACTGTGTGCCAGGCACTGTGCTAAGTTTCAAGATAGATGCTATAGAAATTATTTTTCTTATTTTATAGATAAGGAAACTTGAGTCTTAGAGATGTTAAATGGCCTACCCAGCTAGTGAATGTCCAAGAAGAGATTTTAACCCATGTCTCTCATCAGTCCAAATTAAGTCTTCTTTCTCTTATACCAGTGTCTGGCACATAGCAAACACCTAATTAACATTGGTTGACTGATACCACCCATATCAACACCTGCCTATTGGACTGCTCTTCCCAGGGACATCTCAAACATAACATATCTAAAACAAAACTCACTATCTGCCCTGCAAAATCCAATCTTCTAACAAACTTCTCTATTTTTTCATACATGTTAAAATACTTCCAGTCTCCCAGGTTTGTAATATTGTATTATCCATAATTCCTCACACTTCTTCATGCTATAGCCGTACATTTGCCCAATCGTGCTGTTTCTACATCTGTAGTATCTCTCACATCCAACTTCTTCTTTCCACTCACACATCTACCACCTTTGTTCAGGCCCTCAGAACCTCTTACCTGGACTACCTTGAGAACCTCTTAATTGGTCTGTTTGCCTCCAGTCTCTCTTCACTTTGATTCATCCTACTCACAGCTGTCAAAATGATTTTCTTTTTTTTTATTAATTAATTTTTAGTTTTCAACATTCACTTTTATAAGATATTGAGTTCTAAAATTTTTCCCCTCCTTACCTCACCCCTCCCCAAGAATGCATGCAATCTGATATAGGCTATACATGTACAATCATATTTAACATATTTCCACATTAGTCATGTTGTGAAAGAAGAATCAAAACTAAAGAGAAAAACCATGAGAAGGAAAAAGAGAGAGACAATAGTATGCTTCAATCCACATTCAGACTCTATAGTTCTCTGTATGTAGATAGCATTTTCCATCATGAGTCTTTTGGAATTGGCTTAGATCATTGCATTGCTCAGAAGAGCTAAGTCTATCAAAGTTGGTCATTGAATAATGTTACTGTGAACAATGTTCTGGTTCTGCTCACTTCACTCAGCATCATTCATGTCAGTATTTCCAGGTTTCTTTTTAAATCCGCTTGCTCATCATTTCTTATGGAACAATAGTATTCCATTACATTCATAGACCACAATTTGTTCAGCCATTCCCCAACTGCTGGGTATCCCCTCAATTTCCAATTCTTTGCCACCACAAAAAGAGCTACTGTAAATATTTTTTATTCATATAGTTCCTTTTCCCTTTTTAATGATCTCTTTGGGATACAGACTTGGTAGTGATATTACTGGATCAAAAGTTATGCAGAGTTTTATAGACCTTTGGGCAGAGTTCCAAATTGCTCTCCAGAATGGTTGGATCAGTTTACAACTCCACCAACAATGCATTAATGTTCCAATTTTTCTACATCTCCAACATTTATCATTTTCCTGTTTTGTCATGTTAGCCAATCTGAAAGTATGATGTGGTGCAGAGTTATTTTAATTTGCATTTCTCTAATCAATAGTGATTTAGAGCATTTTTCATATGACTATAGATAGCTTTAATTTCTTCCTCTGAAAACTGCCTATTCATATCCTTTGAATATTTATCAATTGGCAAATGACTTGTATTCTTATAAATTTGACTCAGTTCTCTATATATTTGAGAAATGAGGCCTTTATCAGAGACAATTCCTGTAAAAAATTGTTTCCCAGCTTTCTGCTTCCTTTCTAATCTTGATTGCATTGACTTCGTGCAAAACCTTTTAAATTTAATGTAATCAAAATTATCCATTTTGCATTTCACAATGTTTTCTATCTCTTATCTGGTCATAAATTCTTTCATTCTCCATAGACCTGACTGGTGAACTATTCCTTGTTCTCCTGATTTGCTTATAATATCATCTTTTATGTCTAAATCATGTACCCATTTTGAACTGTCTTGGTATACGGTGTGAGATGTTGGTCCATGCCTAGTTTCTGCCATGTTATTTCCCAGTTTTCTCAGCAGTTTTTGTCAAATGGTGAGTTCTTATCCCAGCAGCTGCAGTCTTTGGGTTTATCAAACAATAGATTACTGTAGTCCTTGACTACTGTGTCTTGTGTACCTAACCTATTCCACTGATCTACTCTTCTATTCCTTAGCCAGTACCAAGGAGTTTTGATGACTGCTGCTTTATAATACAGATTCAGATTTGATACAGCTAGGCCACTTTCCCTTGCATTTCTTTTCATTAATTCCCTTGATATTCTGGACCTTTTGTTCTTCCAGATGAATTTTGTTATTTTTTCTAGCTCTATAAAATAATTTTTGGTAGTTTGATTGTTATGACACTGAATAAGTAAATTAATTTAGGTAGAATTGTCATTTTTATTACATTAATTTGGCCTACCCATGAGCAACTGATATTTTTCCAATTATTTAGATCTGACTTTATTTATGTGAAAAGTGTTTTGTAATTATGAAAGTTATTTTCTTTAATAGCATATTTGACAGTGTAGCTCCTCTACTCAATAAACTCCAGTGGTTCCCTATTGCCTCTAGTATAAAATATGAACTCCCCTGTTTGGCTTTTAAATGACATTGCCCCAACCTATCTTTCTAGCCTCATTATTCATGACTCCCCTTCTTAGACTCTAAGGTCCAGTCCAAACTGGTCTTCTTTTGAGAAACATGGCAATCCATCCTATATCTCTGTGTCTTTGCCCTGGCCATAGCCCATCCTTGGATTGCACTCCCCCCTCACTTCTGCCTCATAGAATCACTCACTATGCTTCAAGATGCAGCTCAAGTACTTCAATCTACACGAAAACCTCCCTGATCTCTTCAACTCCCTAAATACCTTGGTTTTAAAAATAATAATACTGTTGTGGTTTAAACTCTGCCCACCTAGGGATGCCAAAAATTATTGGGGTTTAGGCTCTGCCCACCCAGGGATGCCAAAAACTGTTGGGGTTTCATGATGTGTTGTGGTGGAACAGTCTCAAAGAATTCGGTCAGGCCACCTCTAATCCAAATATAGGCATTTATTGAGACAGATTTTTATAGGGTAAAGATGCAATTATATAACAGGAATTATGAATATTTAAAAGGCAGGAGGGGTTTGTTAAGAGATTAGGTAATAAGGGAGGAGTCCTAGCCATAGTGGAACTGCACATGCGATTACCCACAATGCATGTAGAAAAACCCACTGAGGGGGTATGATAATGATATTGTAATAAGCCTCTGTACCTCATAAGTTCACTCTAGGTCAGTTCTTTACTATTACTGTGCAGGTGCCTACTTAGGGAAAGTCCCTTCTATTGTTTTGGGGTCCACATCCTGCTAGGTGCTGCTCTCTGATTGGCTGAATATTGTGATCCTGTCTAAGGCTACATAGATGTGGTTGTGGTTAAGTGCATGGACGTACATACTTGCTGTTTCTGTGGGAAATATGAGGAATGGCTCTGGGGACAGTGGCTAGTTAGAGGCAGTGACTGGGATCCTATCACATAGACGTGCCTGCTGCTCTGTGAGAAATATGAGTTCCTGGACACACTTGTTGTTCTAGTGAGCAGTGAGGCAAATATGAAGAAGTAAAGATATTGAGTCAAGTGGCTAGGGTAGGTACAGTGGACCTACTGTTCAGTGGGGCCTATAAGGAAGTTAGAATATCAGGACTGGAGGCAGCTTTATTAGGATTCTGTCAATACCTTATATTATTCTGTATAGAATCAAATGTGTACATCTTATATCTCTGAATAAAACTTAAGGTCCTTAGGAGTGGAGATTATTTCATTTTTTGTTTTGATATCCCCAGTGCCTAGCAGAGTGGTTGGCATATAGTAAGTGCCTGATAAATACTTGTTGATCGATTCATTCACTTAATGGATGAGCTTTTAAGAGTTGCCAAGGCCAAAAAATTCATCACTGTGTTAAACCTGTGGTAGGCCTCTCTAAACTAGGCTGGTCCTTGAACAGTGGATATACAGTCCATTACTTGTCCCATATTCTTTTCAGTTTAGAAAGATCTGCCAAAGCTCATATTCCACTGGCATTAGCCCTTAAGAACCAAGGTTCACTACTACCCCATGATGAGTCAATGACGTAGTCATTTTTGGAAATCTATCTTATAGCTGAGAAGCAATGTGATATAGAGTGATGGTCTTGGAACCAAGAAGAGTTGGGTCCAAGTCCTGTCTCTGACATATACTGACTGTGTCAGCCTGGACAAGTCATTTATTAAATGAGATAACACATGTACAATGCTTTGTAAACTTTTGTGATGAATGAAAAACCCCTGAGAGACAGAGTTTCTGGGTAATTAATAATCAATTTATTAATTAAGGTAGCTAATAATCAATAAATTGATGGTCAGTGGTTTCTCTCAGAAAACCAAGGATAAAAACATGGAGAGGCTGAAATCTTTAATATACTTTTGGAAAAGGGGATGCCCCTGACAAATGAACATCAACCCTGCTTGGTGGACATCTAATGAGGAGGCGGACTAGAAGTCTTCAGCTCCTCTTGCTAAGAAAGTGACTTGACCATGAGACTCAGCCACCTCCAACAATCTGGACAGGGGAATCCATCTGCATTCAGACCACTCTGATTGGTTTTCTCCTTCATGAACTGGGTCACCCTAAATTCCGATGGATGGGTACGAGGACAGGGGCTGTTTTCCTTGGGGCAAGAACTCACCCAGACTGGATTCTGTTTATACTCTAAACGGAAGTAAGTTCTCCTCGTTGGGTGGGGTCCAGCCCAAGATCAAGAAGCATGTCCCCCAAGGATTAGGGCAATCTCATCAATCAGCCATGTCCTTCAGAGATTGATTTTTTTTACAGGGGCTGGGCCTTAAATAAGGAAATAAAAGGAGAAAAGCCTGGATCCTAATTTAATAATTGGTCATTAATATAAGAACAAAATAATTTATCTCACTTTAAAATGTTATATAAGTGCTATTATTAATTATGACTTAATGTCTTAGTGTTCTAGGTACTTTCTAGAACTATAATTTGCAGAGATATACACATAAGAGGAGTTTCCTCATCTGGGAGTCCCTTGTATCAAAGAAATAACAGGTCTAGTGTCTCTCCCTGTTACAGCTAGCTCAGAAAAATGTGAAGTGATAGCGATAATGTCTGATATTTATTCATCAAACATTTATTAAACAAGTACCATGTGAAGAGAGCACTGTGCTACCCTTGGAAAGAAATGCAAGGATTAGATAAGATAGACCCTGCCTTTATGACACTTACAGTCTAGAAGGTGATTAGACATATACACACAAATTTGAAATAATGCATAGTAAGAGCCAGAGAAATGTAGATTAAAGTACTGTATGAAATTCAAAGAGATAAAGACTATGATTAGAATGAAGTAACATTTTGGCAAGACTTTAAAGCACTGGCAGGATTGCATTAGGTGGAAGGTAGGAAGGCATTCCATGAATGAAGTAGTGTGACTAAAGAGAGAGCATAGGAAAAGCTTCCAGTGTGTTGGAGGAATATGTAGCAGCTCGGGGGTTAAAAGTGTCAAATGGATAGGGAGGAGGAGTTTGAGATGAGGCTGGACAGATAGAGTAGGTACCAGATTGTGGAGGGCCTTGAATGTCACTAAAAGAGTCTGAAATTCTTTTGGTAGGTAAGTGGAAGCCACTGAAAAGATCTAGGTAGAAGGAAGACTTGTTCAGCTGTGTCTAATTCTTCCTGACCCCATTTAGGGTTTTCCTGGCAAATATACTGCAGTGGTTTGCCATTCTCCAGCTCATTTTACAGATGAGGAAACAGGCAAACAGCCCAGGCTCACACAGCTAGTATCTGAGATCAATTTGAACTCAGGTCTTCCTAGGACTCTAGGCTCAGTGCTCTATCTACAGCAACACCTAGCTGCCCCTAGGAAGATTAATACAGCACTAATAGAAAAAAGAGAATGAGAATGAAGACAGGAAGGCAGGTTAGGAGGCCATTTGTATTAGTCTTACTGGGCTGTAAAGAGGGTAGGGAATGGCATTAGAGAGGACAGATGTGGAAGATATTGTGGAGCTAGTACCAGGAAAATGTGAGGCAAGTCACTTAGGACTCAGGAAAGTTACTCTGGCCCTCAGTTGCTTCATCTGCAAAATGGCAATAGTAATACCTTGACTGCTATAAGACAGATAAGCTAAGCCAAATTATGTAATGAATGACCTCCAGTTCTAGGATTTACAAGAAAGAGAATGTTGGGTACTGGAGAAAATATCATGTCCACAGTGGGTGAATGATCCTGGGGGCTGCTTTCCACAGAGAAAGCCTGACAGGACAGAAGTGAGCATTGGACTTGGTTTTGTCATCCATAATCCTGAGATTCCTTCTTTCCTTCTTTAACGAGTTGGGATGGATACAGCAGCTCTGCTTTGTCATAAGCCAACTCGGCTGGGCAGTGACCCACCTTTCCTGTTCCTGATTAACATCACTGGATCTGGGCCCAGGCTTCCTTTGGTTCCCCACTCCCCTTCTCATTAGGCTCAGTAAAGAGCTGTGGCTTGACTCAGCTTGGAATCGCTGATGTAGATGTGCTTATGTTTGGTCCTGAGATATAATGCCTTAATTATTGCTGTCTCCTTGCAGCCTCCTCAGCGCTCAGCCTGCTCTCTCAGTGATGACGGCCCCCACCGCCGATGTGGCTCTTCCACAAAGCTGCCGATTTGCCCCCATTGCTCCTGCCGTCCCAGTCAACGGAGCCCAAATAGCCGCAGCTCAGCTGCCCTCTGCAGGTTCGTGATGTGGTTGCCAGGCAGCTTAACCCCTTGTTTCCTGCTGCTGTCACAACAGGCTCTGACTCTTACCTTGGGCAAATCATTTAAACTCTGTGAGCCTCAGTTTCTTCATCCATAAAATGGGTACTCATGTTTCCTCAAAAGTTACTGTGAAAGTCAAATAAAATAATGAACACTAAGCACTATCTAACAGTAAAGCACCATATAAATATAAGCTATTATTATCTCTGAAAATCCCTGTCAATGAAATCAAAGGTCCAATACCTTTCATTGTCTCTGACCAGGGCTAAGTGAGTGTGAGAAGATGACTCAAGGTCAAACTCTGTGGTCTGGATCTCAAACCCCGCTTTGGACCTGTAACCAATGGTACATGTGTTTGAAGGGTTCTCACATGGAAAAGGGATAGAGTGATGAGTTCAATCATAATTGCTCCAAGCCCCGAGTTAGGAACATTCCTAACATTTAGGAAGAGGTGGGGCTTTCTGCCTCACTTACATGCATATCTATCTCTAGTTTGACTCTTTACCGCCTGGGAGTTGAAGCAAAATTTAGTTTACTGGAAATGTTTGGGTTACCCAAGCATAAATGTTTTATTGCCCAAACAGATTATATTATAATTTCTGTGGATAGGTAGACACTAAGGGGGGAAATTGGGGGAAAAAAGCCAAATCTTGAGATTTCTTTCAACCCAGTTATTGTATTTATAGTGATTCTGCACCTAGACAGTTATAAAATGGCTCATGCTTATGCCTTCGGTTAGCATAACTCTAACAAATCACCTGGAGGCTGAACCCCCAGGCTGGCACTAGGAAAGGTCCCTTTCTCCTGTGTGGCTCCCATTGTGTCTTCATGACACAAACAAAGGAACACACAGCAACATAAAGGCAAAGTTTGCCATAGGTGTTTATAAGAAATGATTTTATTTGGAAAGACGTGCACTGATTCAAAGTGAAGAGAGCAGAAGCAGGAGAACCAAGTACACGGTAACAGGAATACTGTGCAATGATCAACTGTGAATGACTTAGCTCTTCTCAGCAGTACAGTGATCCAAAATAATTCCAAAGAACTCATGAGAAAAATGCTATCCACTTCCAGAGACA
>CM053624.1:132066575-132122161 GCA_028646595.1 Phalanger gymnotis
TTGTCTTTACATGTAAATGGGAAAAAATAAAATATTATTAAAGAAATAAATTTAAATCGAGCAAATGTATTTTTCAACAGAAAGAATACATGGGGCAGGGTAGGGCCTGCCTCTTCTTCTCAGCTGGCTTATTCCCCTCAGGTGAGCACCTAAGAAAAGACACATACATACCTCCTAGCTTGTCCATTTATAAAGAGGTAATTTCTTATGGTCTTAAAGGAGGGACCCACAAATGTGGCAAATACAAGCTGCTCCCTGCTCTCCCCATGCAAGTAAGTTTCACCTCTCTTCCCAAATTGAAAAGAACTGCAAATCCCAAGGAAGTCTTTGGGCAGCCAATTCTGTACCCGGGGTTGCGACATTTCCACCATTACAATAAGATAGGTTAGATGAAGAGTACTAGTAAACAGATACGACACACAGACTCAACTATCACACAGCAACAGCTAAAAAGTGGTGCGTCTGGGGCACAAGTACCAAGGAAACTATGAGATAGCAAGATGAAAGTGTAAGAGACATACCTTGTGGCTAAAACTACCTATCAAGACAATATTCAGATATATAGGGTATGAAAAGATTAATAGTTTTAGATTCTGATAGGAACATTGTAGTAGCGACATCTTCTAATATGAAAGACCCTGATAAAATAAATTCCTGAGGCTACAGAATAGCCATGAATGGAATATCAGAATAGTATGATAGAAATGGAAGGGAGTTTGGAGACCATCTAATCAAGAGACTTCATTTTATAGATGAGGAAAACTGAGGTTGAGAGAGGTTCAGTAAATGGCAGAGGCAAAGGTTGAATCCAGGGCTTCTGACACCCAGCACATGGCTTTTTCCATGATACTATGCTGCTTCCCTATATTATAATTCCCATGTCTGGAAATATGAAAATTTCAGATCAAATTATTTCCATCATATTATTAAAATATTAAACAATTTAGAGAATCTTTATTTCATGATTTAAATATTGATGATTTGAAAACTTTACTTGAATCTGCCCCAAACTTGTGCCCCTAAGTGTGATAATTGAAAATTATAAAATGTTCTTTTCCTATAGTTGTGAATTTCATCCAAGTTTTATCTATCATGTATGGGGGGCTAGGGATCTTTTTTCTTGTACCGTTATCAAATGCTAAGGTAGAAGCCTTTCTGAATTGGGGAGAGGGGAGACGATATCAATGTATCAAATTTCTGGTGGCATCATTGGAAGTGATTTATATAGTGAGAAAAAGGAATATACAAATAAAGATTTAGAGCTGGAAAGAACCTTAGAGATAATCTAGTCCTACCTCCTCATTTTATGGATGAGGAACTAAGGTCCAGAGAAGTTAAGGGGATTTGTCCAAGGTCATATCAGTACTAAATAGCAGAGCTGGCAAAATTCTCATGCTAAATCCAGCCATCTTTTGACTGTACCTCATTGTTTTTCTATTGGGAAGAAGGGGAAAAAAAGGAGGGAATAAGCATTTATACAGCACTATATGGCAAGCATTATGCTAAGCACTTTGGGAATATCTCATTTGATCCTCACAACAGCCCTGAAAGTATTATTATCATGATTTTACATTTGAGGAAACGGACACAAACGGAGGTTAAATGACTTCTAGTGTCACACTTCTAGTCCTTGTCTGAGATTAGATTTGAATTCAGGTCTTTCTGATGCCAGGCCCAATGCTATCCACTGTGCCAGCAGCTACCTCTGTGAAATTTACATTCACCTCCTTGTCTTTCGTGCAGAGTTAACCAGTATAAAGTGATGGTGGAACAAAGCTGTCATTTTTTCAAGTGCTGCCCAAACATGTATGCAGATGGACTGACTTACTGAAAAACAAAGTTTCCAATAAACATCTGATATCCTACTCTTTGACTAGGCCTTCCATTAAAATGATATATCACAGTACCTAACCCAGAGTTTTATACATAATAAAAATTCAAATAATATCTACTAGCTGTCTTCCCAAATAGGTAGGGACAATTTTATGCTTCCAAAATTTCTAGTAAAGTTAAGTATATAGCACACAAATGCATCATGGAGATATGATATCTTCAGTAAGGAGACCTCCTGGTACTATAATGTAGATCTAATCCCCTCATTGTTGTTAAGTCATTTCAGTCATGTATAACTCTTTGTGACCCCATTTAGGGTTTTCTTGGTAAAGATGCTGGAGTGGTTTGTTATTTCCTTCTTTAACTCATTTTACAGATGAGCAAACAGGGTTAAGTGACTTACCCAGGTCACATGGCTAGTGTCTGAGGCAGGATTTAAACTTGGGTCCTCCTGAGCCTAGTTCCACCACTCTATCCACTATGCCACCCAGCTGCCAATTCTCTCTATGACTTTAGTAAATAAATCCCAGGGAGTAGTCTGAAGCACATACAAGTTAAGTGACTTGGGCATAATTATATAGCCAATTAATGTCAGAAGGAGGCTATGAATGTAGTTCTTCCCAACTCCAGGCCTAGTATTCTATCTATTACCCTATGCTGCTTCTTATAGACCATGTAGTAGGTACTCTGTAAATACTTGTTTGATTGAAATGCTATAAAGGCAATTTTAGAAATGTCAATAGGAGTTCATAGTCAAAAGTACTCTCCTATTAAAGGCATTTAAAGATACATCAAATTATTCTGGCCTTATTCTTCCTCTATTTTAAGATATTTTCAAAATGTTAAGCACTGACACACTGACCACTTCCACTTCTAACACAAGATATCCCATTTGCTACATCTCAAACAACTAGGAGAGGGTCACCTATAAAAGTTCTACTTTATTTTTTTTTATTTTCCCTTTGTTCGTTCTTTTTTTTTAACTTTTTTTTTGGAGGGGGGAAGATAGGGCAATTGGGGTTAAGTGACTTATCCAAGGTCACATGGCTAGGAAGTGTGTCAAGTGTCTGTGGTCAGATTTGAACCCAGGTCCTCCTGACTCCAGGGCCGGTGTTCTACTCACTGTGCCACTTGGCTGCCCCAAAAGTCCCACTTTAAATAGAATCAAGAAGATCTCAATTATTCTGATTCATTTTTTAACAGAAAACCATTTTAAAGTTTTTGTAACTTGATGAATGAAGAAGGAACTTAGGCTTCCCATGTTTGAAATGTGGTACAATGAAAAGAGTACAGGCTCCAACTTCCTGTTTTCTCAATCTGGAAAGTTCCCAACACCTATTCCTCCATTCTATCCCTAGCTACACATAGAGACAATCATACCCTTGATCTTGCCATCACTTACAAGTGTTCTACTTCCATGTTCATCAATTCTCAAATTCTCTTATGTGATCATGATCTTTTATAGTTTTCTTTCCCTATGTCTTACAACTCCCAAATCTGTTCTGTGTCCTCACTGTGACCACCAGTCCTGCTACCCCTCAGTTCTTCCCCAGGCTATAAACCCTAGACTTACTCCTTTCTAACGTATCTCCAATTTGTTCAATCAGTTCAACTCCCTATCCTTTACCTTTGAATCTGTTGCCTCCTTGTCCTATCCAAGATCTAAAAATCATGCCTTGCCAAACTCCAACCTTGTATTACTTCCACCATCCACCTTCGTCGGTCTTTTTCATTTGCTATGGAAAAATCATAAAATTTTGTTGATACATTCCACTTACAAATTTATGTTACAAAATCTCAACTGGGCCCTCAATGCAGCAAAACAATTCTTTTATACCTCCCTAATTACATTGTTGTTGTTTAGTTGTTTTCAGTTTTGTCTGACTCTGTGATCCCATTAGGGGTTTTCTTGGCAAAGATATTAGAGGGGTTTAGGCATTTCCTTCTCCAGCTCATTTTACAGATGAAGAAATGGAGGTAAACAGGGTTGAGTGACTTGCCCAAGGTCACAGAGCTAGTAAGTATCTGAAGCCAGATTTGAACTCAGGTCTTCCTGACCCCAGGCCTGGCACTCTATCCACTAGCTGTAAAAACAAACAAACAAACAAACAAAAAACCTAATTAATTTGATACCCCACTCACCATAGCATCTACTCCAAACTTTTTTATCCATCCTGAAGCCTCCCACAATATCCCCTCCTTCCTATACTCATGCTGAGGACATCGCTTCCTACTGCACACACACAGAAAGGTAACTATTTGATGAGAGGTCTCTCTTCTCCCTTCCTCCTTCTTATATCACTCACATAACTTCCCCCATTATCTCCTCCTTTACTTCTGTCTCCAATCAAGAGGTAGCCCTCCTCCTTGCTAAGGCAAACCCTTCTATGGATACACTTAATTCCATCCCTTCCCATCTTCTCCAGCAGATTGCCCCAACTACCATCCGTACATTCTTTTCTTCAATCTCTCCCTGACTCCTGGCTCCTTCATTGCTGCTTACAAATATACCCATATCTCTAGTTATTATCATATGTTTATATTCCTCTTTTCAGCTAATTGCTTGAGAAAGCTGTCCACGCTAGCTAGGTTTATTTCTTCTTCTCTCAATTCTAAATCCTCTATAATGTGACTTCTAATTATATTACTTAACTGAAACTATTCTCTCCAAACGTAGCAATGATCTCTTAATTGCCAAAGCTGTTGACCTGTTCTCAGTCTTCATCTTTCTTGATTTCTCTGAAGTATTTGAAACTGTCCATCACTTTATTTTCTTTGATATTCCCTTATCTCCAGGTTTTTGCGACGCTATTTTCTCCTGGTTTTCCTTTTTGTTTCTGTTCCTTCTCAGAATCCTTTGTAGCATCTTCATCCAGTTAGTGCTCATTAACTGTGGGTGAGGTTCGTCTTGGGCTCCTACTCCTCTCCCAACTCTGGCATCTCTAATGTTTTCTACTATCATCTTCATACATGTCATTCCTAGATGTATATATCCAGCCCTACTCTCTCTCCATAGCTCCCAACCTGAATCACCAAGTTAGATATTTCAAACTGGATGTCCTGTAGTCATCCAAAACGCAGCGTACCCAAAACAGAACTCATTATCTTTTCCCCAAACCATTCCCCTCTTCCTAACTTTTCTTTCTTTTATGGGCACCATCTTTCTAGTCACCCAGGCACATGACTTCAGTGTCATCTTTGACTCCTCACTGCCAAGCATCTCAGCATGTCTAATCTGTGGTCAAATCTTGTCCTTTTAACCTTCGCACCACCTCTCATGTAATTCCCTTTTGTCCACTCACATAGCCATGACCCTATTAGGAGCTCTTATTCCCCCTCTCCTGGACCGCTTCTATAGTCTTCTAACTGGTTTTTCTGTCTCAAGCCTGTACTCCAATCCATCTTCCACTCAGCTGCCAAAGTGATTTTTCTGAAGTGTAGCACTCCCCTCTCCTCCTTTACCTCAATAAATTCCAGTGGCTCCCTACTATATCCATGCTCAAATGTAAAATTGTCTGGCTTTTAAAGCCTTTTAAAACCTAGCCCCTTCCTCCCTTTCCAGTCTTCTTACACTTTACTTCCCTCCATGAACTCTATGAGGAGTGTGTGGCACAGATTTACGAATTAAAGAATTAAAGCAGAGGCATCTCAAGGTGAAAGTAGAAAGGAAATTTTATTACGATCCCGCAGGACTGGGCAACTCAGGCACCAAGAGCACCCCAAGGGTCCTCTCCGTGTCAGAGCGCACCAGACACAGAAATTTTGGGTGTTTATATAGGTCCCTAACTACAATTCTCCCTCGCAACCTCCTTCCTCTCAGCTTGAAGACGCAAGCTTTGAGGGTACAGTCTGGATGCGATTAATCTACCCAGTGACAATGGCAAAGAACAAATGGTATGGTTATTTTTGACAAGCAGGTGATGCACCATTCTTACATCTTAAGTGATAAATCTACCTCAGTGACAATGACAATAAACAAATGGTTTGGTTATCTGTGACAAGCAGAAGCCAGTTGTTGGTTACCTCATCTTCACATCTGTGGCAAACTTGCCTTTCCCACCACCCTTGCTTCTGCAACGGATGCCTTCCATCACCCCTACATCTGTGATAGATATCCCCCAGCACCCTTACATTTTGTCTCTCATCATTCTTATACCTAACATGTATATACCTTGCATACCTTGCATGTCTACATTGCACCTGGCTTTCCGGCTTTTCATCCATTCTTCTTCTGAGCCGAGTTCCCTTATCCTGGGGTCAATACACAGGAGGTGGGCATCCTGTGTCCTATCTTTAATCTCAGAGGATTTTATGGTTGCTGACTTATTCACCTCTACCGTTCTTTCTTTTGGGCCTCTCGCCCATAGGTAAATACACAGGATGTCTTATTTTTATTCTCAGGGGATCCTACAGTTACTAACTTGTCTTCTCACGGTCACTAACTTGTTTTACAGAAAAACTTAAGTAGAAAGCTGAAGTTTAGATTTCCTGAAAGGCTTTACTATCTTACTTATTCCTATTTATTCAATTTGTCCTTTTTATGAGAGGTCTTCACTTGTTCCACTCAGGAGGGAGAGTATTCCAGGCATTGAAGATAAACTGAAAATGCACCAAGTCCAGAGATGGAGTGAAATGTTGAAGGAATAGCAAACAGGGCAGTGTAGCTAGATGACAGAATTTGTAGACAAGAGTAAAGGCAAAGACATGGGCCTCAAATTTACTCTGGCTACTCCCATAACCATAGAGGGAAATGTTCTCCCTCTTTATCTTCCACTCCTAGCTTCCTTTCAAAACCCAACTCAAATCCGATCTGCTGAAGACCTTTTGTTGCCCTCTCCTCCCCACTCATCCTAGTTCCTTCTTTCTGAGATTACATCTTTTACATTATATGTGTGCATATATATACAAATACATACGTATATAACACATGCACATGAAATTTGCATGTTGTCTACCCTATTAAAATGTGTACTCCTTCAGAGCTCATATTTGCTATTGAAGAATCACATTATAAATGGTTTTTTAAGTGTTATTAATGCCTTTTGTTTTTGTTACTCATTTCCTGACATGTATTCCACCACCACCACCCCCCCTCGCCCAACTGAGCCTTCCCCTTAAAACAAAAGGAAACAATTAAGCAAAACCCTACAGACACAGCTAGAAGTCTTTTTGGAAAAGATTATATTGGCAATTAAGCAGTTAGATGAGCTCACTCTGCTGCTTTAATTCAAATTTAGAAACTGGCTGCTTATTCATCTTCATGATCTAGCAGAAAAGCTGTGTACAAGGTCTTAGGGCTTGGTTTTAAGGGGTAACCATACAGACTGGGTGGCCTATAGGTTAGAAAGGGGGCCTTGGAGTCAGGTATAAAAGTATAGTGATTTTCCTCATCTGGTGTTCCTTATACTAAAGAAATCACAGATCCACTTCCCTCCCTGCTCTCACCTCAACCTGACCCGCTCCCCAAACAAAAACTACAGGACTATGAATTCTAATTCTTCTGCTATTGCTTTACTCTATTTACTTAGAAAGTTCTGATCACTTAAGACAATAGGGTGGTGGAGAATGGATGCTGGATCAGAGTCTAGGCCCTAATCCTGCCTCCTTCAGTTACTAACCTGTGTGACTGGTTATATCACTGGGCCTCAGTTTCTTCAGAAGTAGAATAAATGATATCTACCACTGATTGAGACAGAACCGTGAAGGAGAATCTATTTAAAAAGCAGATGAGTTCAGTTGTGGACACAATTAGAACTGACTGTGGGGCATTCTATTTTTTTAAGGCCCTGTAGGTATCTGTGGTATTTGTGCAGGAAGTAAATTGGTTTTTGACATATACAAAAAAGCTGACAACATCTAGACCCAAGTGCCTCATTTCTTTCATCTTTGGCAACTTATTCCTTGGGATATCTAAATGATGTACTTTTCTAATAGTTTATTCTTTCTGCCTCATAGAGAAGCCCCTCCATAGACTTCTTTGTGGTCTTGGGTACTTTTTAATTTTAGATTTTTTTTAAAATTTAGTTTAATTTTAGTTTTTAAGCTTTGCACTCTTTCATTATATAGACACAGAGAAACAATAGGAAAGGAAGGGGTGTTGATATCAATTCCCTTGGCTGTCTGACCAAGGTTTACAGTAAGTATGACCTATGTAAGCCCTGAATTAATCTGAATAATGTGGTCTTTGAGGAGGGGAATAGGAAGGAATGATAACTAAGACAAAAGCTGTGTGGTCCATGTGGTCCCTTTTGTTTGGCCAGCTCAGTACCCTTCCTTTAGCTACAAGCCTTTTGTCAAATCTGTTCTTCCATACCTGCTAATCTTTTAATCTTTTATTTAAATTTTTTGCATCTATATTCATTAGGGAAATTGGTCTATTGTTTTCTTTCTCTGTTTTGGCTCTTCCTGGTGTATAAGTGCTATATTTGTATCACAAAAAGAATTTGGTAGAACTCCCTAGCCTAGTTTCTCAAGTAGTCTATGAAGTATTGGAATTGTTCTTTAAATGTTTGATAGAATTTGCTTGTAAATCCATCTGGCCCTGGAGATATTTTCCTAGGGAGCTCATTGATGGCTTGTTCAATTTCTTTTTCTGAGATGGGGTTAAGTATTTTACTTCTTCTGTTAATCTGGGCAATTTATATTTTTGTAAATATTCATCCATTTCATCAAGATTGTCAAATTTATGGGCAGTTTGGCGAAATAGTTCCGAGTTATTGTTTTAATTCCCTCTTCATTGCTGATGAATTCATCCCTTTCATTTTTGATACTGGTAATTTGGCTTTCCTCTTTCTTTTTTTAAATCGAATTAACCAAAGGCTTATCTATTTATTTTATTGTTTTTTTTTTTAAATAAAACCAGTCCCTAGCTTTATCAGTTCAACAGTTTTCTTAATTTTAATTTTGTTAATCTCTCCTTTGGTTTTCAGTATTTCTAATTTGGTATTTAATTGGAGATTTAAAATTTGTCCTTTTTCTAGCTTTTTTGGTTGCATGCCCAATTCATTGATCTCCCCTTTCTCTATTTTATTCATGTAAACATTTAGAGATATAAAACTTCTCCTAAGAACTGCTTTTGCTGCATCCCCTAAATTTTGGTATGTTGTCTTATTATTGTCATTCTCTTGAATGAAGTTATTGTTTCTATGATTTGTTGTTTGACCCATTCATTCTTTAGGATTAGATTATTTAGTTTCCAAGTGATTTTTAGTCTATCTTTCCATGGCCCTTTATTAAACATAATTATTGCATCATGATCTGACAAGGATGCATTTAGCATTTCTGCCTTTCTGCATTGGATTGTGAAGTTTGTATGCCCTAGTACATGGTCAATTTTTGTGTAGGTGCCATGTACCACCAAGAAAAAGGTATATTCTTTTCTATCCCCATTTAATTTTATCCAGAGGTCTACAATATCTAACTTTTCTGAAATTCTATTCACCTCCTTAACTTCTTTCTTGTTTATTTTGTAGTTATATTTATCTAGTTCAGAGAAGGGGAGGTTGAGGTCCCCCACTAGTATAGTTTTGCTGTTAGTTTCTTCCTGTGGTTCCCTTAACTTCTCCTCTAAGAATCTGGATGCTATGCCACTTGGTGCATATATGTTTAGTAGTGATATTGCTTCATTGTCTATGGTGCCTTTTAGCAGGATATAGTCTCCTTCCTTATCTCTTTTAATTAGATCTGTTTTTGATTTTGCTTTGTCTGAGATCAGGATTGCTACCCCTACTTTTTTTGCTTCAGCTGAAGCATAATATATTCTACTCCAACCTTTTACCTTTATCCTGTGTATCCCTCACTTTCACATGTGTTTCTTGCAAACAGCATATTGTAGGATTATGATTTTTAATCCATTCTACTATCCACTTCTGTTTTATGGGAGAGTTCATCCCATTCACATTCATAGTTTTGATTACTATCTGTGTCATTCTCTCCATCCTACCCCCTCTGGGGATACAATCAGAAGGAAAAATAAAATCAGTGTCTCCCTTCAAGGAGTTCATATTCTAATGGGAAAAGATAACACGTGAAAAGTTGCTAAAAAGGGTGGGGGTAGCCATGTACAGGGAAAGTGGGAAAAAAAAAGTCTGGAGAGTTAAGAGCAGGGTCCAGAGAGGAATAGAGCAAATATGGTTGGCTTAGGGAACTTTTCTTCAATTGGATATTCTGAAGTAATAACCAATCAGAAGAAGGGATCTCCAGGGTCAGAGGGATCTACCAATGTAAGACAGCTGAGGTAAAGGAGGAATTTTCCAGGATGAGGTTACTGGGGCACAGTGTTGAAGGTGGCTTCCAGGTTGAAAAGGTTGCTAAGATATAACAGAGAACGAAGTCTGGAATGTCAAGATTGGGGCCTAGAGAAGAACAAAGGAGTGAACATAACTGGACTTAGAGGCTTTCCTTAAAATGGAGAAGATGATCAATGCCAGGAATGGTTATCAGGGCCTCCCAACTTTGGTATGGACGTAGTTCATTCCCACTGCTCATCTTTGATGAATCTTCTCTCAAACTGCTGAACATTGGTGGATAAATTCAACAAAACATACATAGCCTGGGTCCCCAAACTTTGACTGGGCCTTCACTCCTACAGACTTTCTCTACTTTACTTGCATCCCCATCTCCATCCCCTAACTCATCTTTCAATGGGTGGCCACATTTCCGACTTTGCTGGAATATCTGAAGATGGCTCTAGCACAAGATCCAAGATGCCCTGCTTGGCACTTAAAACTCTCCAAAATATGTTTAGCCCCTAACCTTTAATGTCCTTGTTGGGTCATCTTTCTCCTCTTTACATGTTCTCTCTCCCAGTCAAACTGGACTGCTAGGTGTTCTCTCCACACAAAATTCCACCTCATGCCTCTGTGATTCCAATAGGTGGTTCCCTCATGTCTGGAATGAATTCCTTCCTCCTCATCACCTCTTAGAATCCCAAGTTTCCTTCAAAGCACACCTCAGGTTCCACTTCCTGCAAGATGATTATCCTAATTGTTAGTCTTTGCTCCCTCTTGAAATTATTTGTATATACTTTGAATTTAATTATCTGGGTACATCTTTCCTCCCAGTGGAATGTAAGCTCCTTGAGGTCAGGTGCTGTTGCTTTTTTTTTCCTCGTCTTTATATCCCTAGCACCTAGTACAGTACTTTGTACATAGTAGGAAGTTAATAAACGTTGGTGAATTGGAATGAGTTGAAACCACTGGAAAATGCAAAACAAAAAAGATGTCTACCAAAGTCCACTATCCCTCACCCAATGATGAGACCCACTTCCCTCAGGGACCTATACAGTCCTTCAGTCTTAGAGGACAGCCTTAGGGTTGAGCCCTGTGAAAGGGGAATGGAGTTAAATTCCTCACTCGTAAAACTAAGGGAGGGCAAGGTCTGGTTTTCTCCTTCATATTGTGGCTTTGTCCCTTGTAGCTCATTGGCTCTGGCTCTTCCTGCTTGGTTCAGGAGCACTTCCACTTCGTCCTAGAACTGAGCATTGTCCAGGCCTTCTCTTGATCAAGGCATTCTCATCACTCTGCTGTTGCCATTTCTGGGCCTATCTGGTTCTCTCCTTGGGATCTTGGGGGCCACTGAACCTTCCCTCCAGAGGCCTGTCTTCTTATCAGATGTACATTAGCCACAACTCAATCAATGATCCCTAAATAACAAGAAGAAGTCATTCTTAATGTGGAAGCTGGGTCAAGGATACCTCTTACAAATCTCACAAAAAGATATCATAAAAGTCAGTGGAGATGTATAACATCATGTATAAGGAAACACTTTCAACAAAGACCTTATGCTTCAGCCCTGTCAGTTTTGGCCATCCTACTCCTGGCCATACCCTCCGTATAGAAGAACAAAAAACTAAAACCAAAAACTTTTTTTATATCAATTTATCTGTTCTTTTCTCCAGTCTCAGAAAATTAGATAGCTCTCTTTCTTGCCAGTGCTAATACTTCCACTAATGTCCTTGATCCCATCCCCCAGGATATTGTTTCTCTGATGATCATTCCTTCTTCTCTTTCCCAATCCAATGGAATATTCCAATGCTGACTATAAACATGCTCAGATCCCTCTTATGCTAAAACAAAACAATCAAAAAACAAAAAAACCTTACTTTGACTCTCCTGCCCTTCTAGTTTACAATCCTCCCCCTCTTCATCAATAAACTTCTAGAAATAGTAATCAATAATCACTGTCTCCAATTACATCAGCATACATTTCCAGAAACAGGTTCCCCAGTCTCTTCCATATGGGCTGGCAGCAGGAGAGAATGTTGTGCATGCTCTGAGGATAAGGTCCCCTTGTATATATCTTCCTGCCCCTATTATAGCAACATACAGAATAAATACAAGTCAATTTGGGAGGGAAGAAACTACAATTATGGGGATCAGGAAAGGCTTCCTATAGAAGACGATGTTTGAGCTGCATCTTTAAAAGACAGATTGTGTGAGGCAAAGGTGAGGAAGAAGCACATTCTGGACAGACGAGAATGGCCAGTGTAAAGGTAGAGAACTAGGAATCAGTTCTCTGTGTGGTTGTTGTGCTTTGCTCCTGAAGAGGACCAAAATGACATCATTATGATAGAATCAAGTTTCAACGTGTCAGACTGTGACTGATCAGACTAATATGAGCTCGGAATGCTCTACCACAGGTCAGGCACAAATAATCTGTGTGAACATTTGGGGTGGATACTCTAAATTTGTGTATCCTGCATTTCCTTTGAGCTTTTTCCATTCTGTTTTGCTCACAGAGCGCAGCATCTTCTCTAATGTGGGCACACCATGCTAGGTGGTCCTGTGCCAGTGTCTCCCATGTCACACAATCAACTCCAAAGTTCTTGAGACCTTGAGTGTCCTTGTATCGCTTCTTCTGACCACCATGTGAACACTTGCCCTATGTGAGTTCTCCATAAAACAGTCTTTTTTGGCAAGCATACATTTTGCATTCAAACAATGTGGCCAGCCCGTTAGAGTTGTGCTCTCTGAAGCAGAGTTTGAATGCTGGCAGTTTTGAGTAAGGATCTTAGTGTCTGGTGCCTTACCCTGCCAGGTGATCTTCAAAATCTTCCTAAGATAATTTAAATGGAAGAGATTCAGTTTCCTGGCATGGGGCTAGTATACTGTCCAGATTTCACAGGCACACCACAATGAGGTCAGCACAACGGCTCTGTAGACCTTCAGTTTGGTAGTCAGTCTAATACCTCTTCTCTCCCATATTTTTCTTTGGAGCTCCCCAAACACTGAGCTAGCTCTAGCAATGCATCAGTCAACCTCATTATCCATGAATACATCCCTGGAAAGTACACTACCAAGGTAAGTGAAATTATCCACAGCATTCAAAACTTCTCCATTTGTTGTAGGATGATGGAGGACCTGTGCTCTCTTGGTGTTGTTAGCCCAAAAGTAGCACAGGCAGCAGAGAACTGATCCATACTTTGTTGCATCTCAGCTTCAGAGGCTGCAATGAGTGCACAATCATTTGCAAAGAGAAAATCATGCACCAACACTCTCTCCCCTTTGGTCTTGTTCACTCTTCTCTCTCTTCTCTGAGCAGGAACAGTTTGTTGCTAACTTGGAGGGAAACACAACACACAGTTGGCCATAGTGGAACAGAAAATGAATGGGCAGCTTTCAGAGATTTGGTGTATAGTGCTGCATTTGCTCATCTGGGTCAGAATACTCGCAAACACCAAGACTGGTTTGATGAAAATGATGGGGAAATTCAGAAGCTGCTAAATGAAAAAACGAGAACTCCATGGGGTCTACAAGAAGGATAGCTCATCTGTCTCTAAGAAGACTGCATTTCATGCCATCAGAAGTAAAATACAAGCAAAGCTTAGAGGGATGCAGGATTCTGTTATGATGCCCTGCAGACTATTTATGGGCCAAAAATCTATGGTGCATCTCAACTACTCAGTGCTCACACAGCCACACTGATCAGCGATAAGGATATGAAACTAGAGAGACAGGCTGAGTACTTCCATAGTTCTCAATAGATTATCATCAATCAATGCTGAGGCCATTGACTGTTTACCTCAGGTTGAAGTCAATCCCTCCCTAGCTGAAGTTCCAACTGAAAAAAAGGTTTTGACTGACATTAGGCTCCGTAAAGCACCTGGTGCTGGTTCTATTCTGTGTATGAGGAGTACAAAGGAGAGCCAGATTGAATGGACTGTAGAATTTGGAAAAGGGAGTGATGTACAAGGAGGCTGTTTTAGCACCTCCAATTCTCTGGTGGACAACTTCATCAAAATGTTCAACAGGCATTTCAAACTATGTTCAAAAAATGAACTCATTATATCCATCCCCCCACTCCCACCTACCGCTACAATGAACTTCATTTCTTTCAATATTACCATCCCTCCAGTCATCCATTTTGACAACCTCAAAGCTATCCTTGACTTTCACTTTCTCACCCTCAACTATTTAATCAGCTGCCTGGTGTTACATCTGTACTATACATCTCCTTTTCCCAGCACTTACACAGCCACGGTCATCAGGCTTGCCTCCCCTCTCACCTGGACTATCGTAATAGGCTCCCAATTGGTCTACCTGCCTCTAGTCTTTCCCATTTCCAATATATCCTCCATCCAGATGACAGATCAATATTCCACAGGTCTTACAATATTATTCCTCTGCTCAAAAAAGTTTGAATGACTTTCTGATGTTTCTAGGATAAAATATTAAGTCCTCTGTTATTTAAAGTCTTTCACAGTGGCTCCATTATAGCTACATTCTCTCTTTTCAGATTACTTTCATATTACTACTCCCTACCATCCATATATTCCAGGCAAATTGGACATAGTTTCCCATAAATGGCACTTCATCATGCCTGGAATGTTCATCTTCCTCACCCCTGGCTCTTTTCAAGGCTCAGCTTAATCTCAGCTTAATCATCACCTTCTATGTGAAGCCTTCTTTGAACTCTTCAAACATTAGTGCTCTGCACCCCACCTCCAAATAATTTTGTATTTACCTTGTATCTATTTTTGTACTTACTTATCTGTGTACTTGTTTCCCCAGTGGATTGTAAGCTCCTTCAAGGCAGACACAGTTCTCATTTTTGTATCTGTATACCTAGCCCATAGTATAGTGCTTGGCACGTGGTATTTAATAACCCTTGTTGACTTGGGTCTATGAAAATTAATAAGGTACAACTGAGTAGGAAGAATTGGAAAAGGGAAACACTGGACACAAAGGAACCATATGAGATTATTGTAAAAGTCTAAGCATGAGGTAATGAGGACCAGAATTAGGGTAGTGGAAATTTAATAGAAAGGCATGAGAACATTTTATATAGTAACAACAATATTGTTTTAAGAATGAATTTGAGTGACTAAATCGTTTTGGCTATTATAAACACACAAATTAAAAATAAAGGACATATGAAGATACTATCTGCATCAGAGAAGATCTGATAAATAGAAGTATGTATAGAGTAATTTTATACACATACACACACATACCTACCTATTTGTGTCTAATGGTAGCTATCCTTGGGGGGAGGGGGAAGAAAAAAAAGAAAAAAAACTTACATGATAATTTTATTATATATTCAAAAGGAACGGCAAGTTGTACATAATAGATTTGTAGTTTTATATGCAATCAACTTTTTTTATTATACTATGCCAAGGAAATGCTTTTTTATTCCATAAATTAAAAACCAAACATTAAAAAAAAAAAAGAGGCTTGGAAGTGAGGGAGAGAGAGAAGGAAGAAAAAAGTTGCAAGGAAAGAAACTTACAGAATACCCACCTTAATGGTCATTGGAATGTGGATGTAAAACTGGAAAAGGCCTTTAAAACCATCTAGTCCAGTCTCCTCATTTTATAGATGAGGAATTGAGACCCAGTGGGGTTAAGTATTTGTTCAAAGTCATACAGATAATAAGCAGTAGAGCTAAGACTAGAACCCAGTTCCTCTGACCCCTAAATGTAGCATTCTTTACTATTCTTTGCTGACTTTAGGGTGATGAGATATTTTACCACTATTGTGAAATAAATGCTAAAAAATTAAGCATGGAAACAATTTTAAATGCCACCCATTTCCTATAGCCATTAGGTATAATGAGAATCTTAGTCCCTTAGGAATGTCTCCAGGGCTGGACAAAATTATAAAATGGCATCGTCATTGACATACCCCTTCCTGGCACATCCTCATTCCTCTTCTCTCCCTTATTTTAAAGATCCTTTTATATTGTTTTTTTTTTTAAACTTCACATGTTCTTACTTTTTACATCTTAACTTTGGCAAAGCTATCCCAATATATGGAAATATTTAATTTAATCCCCCCGAAAGGAATCTATGACTGACTGTTCACATTAAAAAAGAATGATTTTACAGATTCACAATAATATTTCTGACTAGTCTCTTGACATTTAAAATTATTCAGTATAGACAGGACTTTTCAGGAATACATCAATTACATACTAATATGGTCTAACAAATTACTTCAGCATGTATCAGCCTCAGTTTATTCCTCATCTCACTCCTCTTCCATAGTCTTTCTATTCTTTTTACTTCACCCTTTCCTACTTCTCCTCATCACTTGCCTCTCCCAGTTTTCTGTGGAGCTTTACCTTTCTTTTCTCTTTGTCCTGATTAGTGCCTCCCTCAGCTCCCTTTTTCCCACTGCTGCTCCAAGTTCTTCAAGGCTTTTGGATACTATTTTAGATACAGTGGAGTCTCATTAATTAAGTTTTGGGAAAAGACTAAATTAGTGAAAAGTCTTGAATAACAATAAATAGGGGTGCAAAAGAGTAAAAGGGTCATATATAGGAGAAATGAAAATAGAAAAAGACTAGATTTCTCAATTGAATTAATCAATCATATAAACAATGTACAAAACAAGTCCTTAATTGAGGGAGTATAAAGTCCTCTTATCATTATATATAGATGACAGGAAATATCTTGTGATTGGCTGGAAAAATCAGAAGTCTTTTCTAAAAGCTAATTAGGTCTAGCTAGTTGGTCGATAATTGATGGGAGACATACTGGATAGATGAAACTCATTCCTGTAGGGATATCCCTTAGAACTCTGAAGAAGTATACACCTTCCCACTGGGAATCAATCTACCAACATGAACAGAAGTTGGAAAAGGGAGCCAGGAGGTTTTGCACTTATTAAAGCACTTATTAAAGTGCTTTAACAAACGGCTGCCAAGGGACATCCGGGTGGCACAGTGGATAGAGTACTGGGCCTTGAGTCAAGAAGACTTATCTTCTGGAGTTCAAATCTGGCCTCAGGCACTTACTAGCTGTGAACCTGGGTAATTCATTTAACCCTGTTTACTTTAGTTCCTCGTCTGTAAAATGAGCTAGAGAAGGAAATGGTAAACCACTTCAGTATCTTTGCCAAGAAAACTCCAAATGGCGTCATGCAGAATTTGACACAAATGAATAACAGACCAGTCATTTAAGAGTGGTCAATTCTTTAAAAAAAAAAATAAAGTACATGCTCAGAGCACCTGGAATAAAATCTCTCCATTGGAGACACTGGGACCCTGTTTCCAGGACGGTTGTGACAGGATGTGAGGGAAACGTTTTGGAAAGATTGTAGAACTTGCATAGACAGAATGCAACCAGTTTAATCCCAGGATAAATGTGAGGTTCTTTGATTAGCTCAAGTAATTAAATGATTAGTCACTGAAAAGGAATCAATGATTTCTATCAGTCCTTTTGTCTCATTATCTCCAGCTTAGCTCTATTGGTGTGATAAGTAACCTTGAGAGACAGTGCTGTAACAGGGAGAGACCATAAAATAAGAGGAAAGACGAGGTTTTTTTTCCCTTTTGAAACCATTCGGTCCTCATGAAACAGGCTTTGATTCGCGACCTTTTTGTTTTCCTTTCTAAGTAGGAAATAGAATTTCCTACCTTAGGTGTTTTGGAGAGAGAGAGAGAGAAAGCGAAGGGGCAGTGGGGAAGGGAGAAAAGGGAGAGAGACAGACACACAGAGAGACACAGAAAGAGCGCCATGGGATTCTAGGAGTTGGAATCAAGGGTAGGTTTGTGGCTAGCACAGCATTGATAAGAATAACCAAAGAATAAGGTTCAGTTTTTTATCTTCTGAAGGACATTTAGAACCTCCAGGATGTTGGAGGGAGCCAGAGGAAAGGACAGTAGCAGGAAGTTGGCTATAGCAGCATAAAAAAATAGCAGTTGCTGCAGACCACAAGTTGAGCATCCAAGTAGGAGAACCAGTTTCTATAAAGTTGCTCTGAAATCCATAGATTCCTCACTACAATTTTCACTTCCAACTTTAGCTTTTAGGTCCAATGCTACAAATAGCATTCCCCCATCACGTGAAGGTTCCTCTTTAGGCTGTTGCTTCTAACCTTTTCTTTCCTACCACAAATACAACTAGATGTATCCACAAAAGGGGTAGAGGGACAGTGCATTAGGTGACAGGTGACAGGCAACCATGGAACTGCTGCTCCTATTAATGTGGTGTGAAACCCTGAATTGGGAATCACTGCTTTTACAAATGAGATGAACCTCTCTGTTACCTGCCTGAAGTGGAAGCATGGATTCCTGGCTACATCATTTGGTTTTCTCTCAGCTCAAAGAGGTAGTGTAGCATAGCAAAAAGAGAGCTGGGCTGGGAGTCAGGAAGACCTAAGTTCAAATCCTGCTTCTCACACATATTAGCTATGTGATCATGGGCAAGACAGTTACCTTCTCAGTGTTCTAGGCAACTCTCTTAAGACTATAAATTTCAGAGAGCTGACCTGCATTGGCTTCTTTATTTGGGAGGAATCATTGGTTCAGTACTTGCCACTTCACATGTGGCAAAAAACGCCCCCCCCGCGGAAAACTAGGCAGTCACTCAAAAATATGACCATTCTTGGGGCCAATTTCATTTATTAGCCCTATGTGGTTCAGCTAAAGGTTTTGGGTTTTTGTCTGAGTGATGGCTTCTGCCCAAGACCCGTCAGGTAAATTTTTGTTAGTTTATTTAAGTTTCTGGGATAACTATTTGCCAAATACTAAATCCATCTCATCCACACTAAGCTTTCTGAATAAGGTGTTAACTATTGCTAACTAGAAAACTACAGCTGCTCAAGTGTATCTGTTGTGTTTCACAGCTCAATCCAATAAGACTATTATAGCTGCTAGCTGTTTTTGACTCTCTCAAGAAAATTAACAGGAACTAATCTGTCTGTAGGTATACATATTGCTTGAGTTTCCCCTTCGATCTTTTAAGGAAAAGAGGGTATTCTTCAGACAGAGTGAGGTGGCCCTCTGGAGAAATTTCCGAGTTTACTTTTCCAAAATTTTAATTTAAACTATTGAACTCATCTGAGTTTAACCTAAGTTCAGAGTCCAATGCTCTTAAATCCTATAGTACAGAGAAGCATGTAAATACTTGTGTAAGATTATTAGCAAATAATAATGATAGCATTTTTACAGCACTTTAAAAATGCTTTTATTGATATTTTGGTTTCTTATATCATTAGTTATCCCAAGTTATCTCCTCTCTTTCCCCTCCTAGAGAGCTATCGCCTATGACAAAAATTATTTTTTGAGAGGAAAAGATAATCAGCATAACTGATCAATCCACTGAAAAAGTCTGAAAACATGTACAATGTATAATCCCCCCCATGAGTGGGGAGGTTGGGAGTGATGTCTCACATCTCTTCATGGGAGTTCTGTTTGACTTTTGATTTTTTAGTGTCACTCTTTCCATTTGCATTGTTGTAGTTAATGTGTAAATCTTTTTCATGGCCTACTTATTTCATTCTGCATCAGTTCCTACAGATTGTTCTGTGGTTCTCTGTATTTCTCACAAATATCTTTTCTTACACCATAGTAATAATATTCCATCGCATTCATTTACCACAATTAGTTTAGCCATTCTTAAGAGATGGTCAACTACTTTGTTTCCAGTTCTTTGCTATCACAAAAAAAGTTCTTCTTGGGTTATAAGCCCAGTAAGGGAGTCTTTATTTGCATAATTCCAAATTGTTTGTCAAAATGGTTGTACCATTTCACAATTCCACGAACAATGTATTAGTATGCCTATCCTTCCACAACTTCTCCAGAATAACTGTTGCCAGTTGGCAGGGTGTGAGGTAAATCTGAAGGGTTATTTTGATTTGCATTTGTCTCATCACTAGAAATTTGGAGGATTTTTTTCCCATGTGGTTGTGAATACACTGCAGTTCTTTTGAGAACTGTTTATTCATTTCTTTTGACTATCTATTGGGAAATGACATACAACATTTTAAGATTTGCAAAGCACTTTACAAATATTATTTAATTTTGTCTTCACAATAACACTGGGAGGTAGATGCCATTATTTTACTTATTCATTCATTCATTCATTTTTGAGGCAATCAAGGTTATATGACTTGCCCAGGATCACACAGCTAGTAAACTTCAAATGTCTGAGGACTCAGGTCCTCCTGAATCTAGGGTGGTGATATTACTTATCCACATTTTACAGATGAGGAAATTAAGTCAGAGATTAAATGACTTGTCCACATGGGTAGTAAGTTTGAAGCAGGTTCGAACCTAGTTCTTCCTGAGTATAAGTCTAGTTCTCTATCCACTGTACCACCCAGTTTCCTCATACATAAACTCATTAGGAGTAAGCATTTAGTCAATTCTCTAAGAGATTCTATAGCTAATTCCTATAGTAAGGTCTTTTAGTTTGGCATTTATGACTCTTACAGGTCCTACTAAAATGAGAGAAATCAGCTTAAATCAACAAGTCACTTTATGAAGTTATTAAGGCTTTCCAAGTTTGAAAAAGGATGAGTATTAAGGTGATGTGGCTCAAAGCTGGAGTTCAACTAAACAAACATATTTGAAATTCCTACTATGTATGAAGCACCATATTGGGCCCTGGGAATACAAAGATGAAAAACAGCACAGCTCCTGCCCCAAAGGGCTTACAAAGTAATAAGATGCTTACAGATATGTATAGGGATAGCTAGGCGGCAGAGTAGGTAGAGCACCAACTCTGGAGTCCAGAGGACCCGAGTTCAAATTTGGCCTCAGTCACTTACTAGCTGTGTGACCCTGGGGAAATCACTAAACCCTGCTTGCTCCCCCCTATATATATATATGTATGTATGTATGTATGTATGCATAATAAAAGGTAACCTGTAATAAAGACAAAGAAGAAATTAAGACAAAGTGCTAGGAGATTATTTGAAGAAGGAAAGATTTCTTTCAGTGAAACCATTAAGGAAGGCAATGGAAAGCGCACTGTATTTTGACTGAGAGGACCTGGGTTTGATTCCTGGCTGTCAATCACTACCTACGTGAACTTACAGAAGTCACTCAACTTCATGGCTTCAATCTCCTTGAACTAGCTGACCTGAGTCTTTTCTGCTTTAAGGCTATGATCTTTAAGAAAATAGCAGACAGAAGGCCATCCGTGAAAAGGACTTTCAGAGAGTTTGAGGAGGGAATAGGAAGAGAATGTGTGTGAATACTGGGGTACAAAGAGCAAATAGTGATGCAATTTGATCTTGAGTATTGATTGTATGTAATGGAATAATGTAAATAAAGCTGGAAAGATAGGTTACAGTCGGACTTTGGTTGAAAGTGTCCTAGATTTGGAGTCAGAAGACTGGTTTAAATCCTGGCTCAGGCTCTTGGCAGTTGTGAAGGGAACAAGTCAACCCTCAGTTTTGTCATTTTTCTTTCAAGTTGATGTGATAATACTTATATTATCTACCTTAAAGAATTATTATTATGTCCTTATAGTGCTACATAAATTGCATATAAAATGAATAATACTGACATTTACATGATATTTTGAAGTTTTCAAATAAGTTTATCCAGACTCCCAAAGTCTTGGTGCAGCTTTAAGCAACTGGTTTTAAAATTTTCTAAACAGTTTATCCAGGGCATCCCAAGTATTTAGTAGCTTAAAACTGCACTAAGACTACTGGAACATGCTGCATTTATTCACTCTTGTTTGCACCTTACCCCTACGGCCATGGGAGTAATTCAAGGTTGGGCTTTGGCAAGGCATGATCTTTATGTCATTACCGTTACATTGTAAGCTCCTTGAGGGCAGGGACTATCTTTTGCCTATTTTTGTGTCCCTGGCACATAGGAAGTGCTTAATAGTGTTGATTTGGATCTTTGATAGGGCGAGGGCACAATGGACTTAAGTATTGATGGAGGCAGATATAGGTTAGATAGGAAAGTCTAGACAGTATAGGAGTCAAGAGTCTGAGAAAGAACTGAGTGGAGGGATTAAAGGTCATGGTGAGGACAAAGAATAGTGTTATAGGTTGTGTGGTATAAGGAAAGAATGATAAAGATAAATGATAAGATCATGTAAATGAATTTCAGAGTTCATGAACATGGAAGTGGAACACTTGTAGGCAAGATCAGAGGTATGACCATATCTGAAAATAGCTGAGGTGGGATGATAATAGGAAATGAGTAAATTGAAGAATTACAAGTTAGGTTGTTTAAGGTAGTACATATGTTTACATAGTCGAGTATGAGGGTAGGAGGTAGGGTGGAAAGAATGAACCAGGTTATATACTCACTACTAAAAGAAGAATGTCCTTGGAGTCAGTAGGTAACAGCAATTAGAATATTGACTGGATCATAAATATGGATTAAATGAATCTCACAGGAGGAGCTGTTGAAGGATGGTGGTAGAAGCCTGTAAATGGCAATGGGGGGGGGGGTAGTCTTCCAATTACCCCAGCACAATCAGTTCAAGGATATTGAGTGAAGTACAACCAACACTAGAGAGGGAGAGCCAGAAGTCCAAAAGCAAGAGTCCAATGCTAGGAGGGGCAGCTAAGGTTCTGAACATCAGCTTCCTTTGACCCTGCCCGGGGAGACTAGGATTCATCCGTTGACCATGGCTAGTCTACAACTGGATGCTTTGTAGAAACTCCTTTGTTTGAGCCCATTCTTGCTAGGAAGAAATACAAGAGAGATGTGTTCTCACTCCCATTCCCAGTGTTAGGAGGAAAATGTTGGTATTTCTGGAAGTATTTTTGCATATTGTACTGTAGAAATAAATTTGCCAATTTTACATCTTGCCAATATTTTCTCAGTAAATATCCCTTTGTAAATGCTAACTGATGTTAACTGGTTAAATGGTATTGGGGCACTAATCATTAGTGATTGTTATAAGGGGAGAATACATTAGAATGGAAACTTGAACTGATAGTATTAGGGAAAGAAACTCCAAAACCCCTCAGTGCTGTTTCCTAGAACCCCGAGGGAAAAATGTCTTTTTCTAGGACACAACCTGCTAGCATGAGGGTTTGGAGAATAAGTTTAGAACCTAGCTACATGCACAACAGAATGTAAGCTGTTTGAGAGTTGTACTTTTTGACTTTGTATTTCCAGGGCCCAGCATAATTCCTGGAGGGCTAGAGGTAGGCCAGCCATGTTGAATGACAGATATATAGACTTAGAGGTAATTTGGGTAAGGTGGTGAAGTGGCTAAAGCACTGGCCCTGGAGTCAGGAGACCTGAAATTCAAATCTGACCTCAGATACATACTAGGTGTCATTTCAGGTCTACTGCCTACCCCACCAGCAAAAGAAAAAAAAAAGTCACCTGGGTAGACAACAGATTCTTCCGAAAGCTGATGAAATCACTGGGTAGTCAATCCAGGACACTCCATAGCCTCCTGAATTAGGTAAACCTAACTCTGGCTTTCAAAGTCAATCAACATTTTTCAAGCACCTACTAAATGCCTGGAGAACTATTGTATCTAATAGTCAAAAGACAGTCTCAGCCCTCAAAAAGCTCACAATCTAAAGGGGGGGGGTGGGGAGTGAGGAAGACAACATTCAAATACACAAAGCAAGCAATGTACAGGATAATTCGGAAATAATTAAGAGGGAAAACACTGGAATTAAAAAGGTGAGGGAAAGCTTCCTCTAGGAGGTGAGATTTTAGTTGGGATTTAAAGGAAGCCTAGGAGATCAGCAGTTAAAAGGGAGGGAAGAGTGCTCCAAGAATGATTCTCTTGGCTTAAGGTCTTCTTTGTTCCTCAATTTTACACACACATATGCACACATATATTTCTTTCTGCATCTGCAAGCATGGTCCTTAGTATATAGCACTTCATTAAATGCTTGTTGATTGACTATTGTGTTTCTTTCTGGGCATCACAGTTTAAGAAAGATGTTGCTATACTGAAGAGTAGCTGGATACTGAAGAGTAGCTGGATACATCAGAGTTGAAAGACCTAGGGATGTTTAGCTGGGAGAGGAGACTCAGGGGAAACAGTATAGTTATGTTCAAGGTAATGGGCTGTAATGTGGAAAAGAGATACAACTTGTTCTGTTTATCCCCAAAGGGCAGAACAAGAAACAAAAAGGAAAATTTGGCTTGATGAGGAAACTGCGATACAGGGAGGCTAAGTAACTTGCCCAAAGATACCTAGAAAAAAAGTCAGAAGCAGGACTTGATTCCTCCTTCCTGACTTCAGAGGCAGGGCACTTTTCACAGTACCACAAAGACCAAAAGGCTTTGGTTATGTAAGGCAAAGATGTGGATTTTTGAAGTGATTGGGCAAACAAACAAAATTAAAACAGAGCTCCTAAGAGGCAGACAGGTCCATATAATTAAATAAAAACCAAAGGGACAGAAAAAAAGAGAGAAAAAAAGGGCGTCAAAATTTACACAATAATTTTATTGTATATCTGAAAGGAATATTAAGTTGTGCATAGATCTGCAATTTCATGTACAATCACCTTTTTTAATTGTATGAATTAATGTTATGAAAATGCTTGTTTTATTCTATAAATAAAAAGAAACCCAAAGGGATAGAAACATACAAGATATAGAAAAAGAGACTAAACTATTGAAGGACCTTCACCTTCGCACTACTAGAAGATGAAATGTAGCGCTTTGTTCCTTTGGTACCAAATTCAATTGTGTTTTATCTGTTGGGCTAACTTTTTTAGATTTAGGGTCTACAAGAAGTTTACTGAGAGATGCTGTGGAGAGTATATTTCGGTCATCAATAAACATTAAGTGCCTACTATATGTTAGGTCCTGTGCTAAATAAACACTGGGGATATAAATATAAGAAAGGGCAGTCCTTGCCCTCCAGAAGCTTACAATTTAATGGAGGAAGACCACACATCACGGGAGGCTAAAAAGGGATTGGGGGGGATGTACCTGTCAAGGGAGCATGATGAAGAAGTCTAAAGGAGCCCAGCCTGCGACTGAGAAATGAATGACTGGCCTAGGGTCCTTCCTTCAATGGAAGTTTTGGGAGCCCTCTCCCCTTAATTAGAAGAGCCCTAGGGGAAATACTGATGACGTACGAGTTCCAGGATTGGAACAAATATTTATTAAGGGCCTACTCTATTTGAAGAGCTACAAAGAATGAAATTCCCTACTAGAAAGCTTACATTGGAATAGGAGAGACAAGAAGCACATATGTAAGTACATACTCAGGCTTCAGTTTCCTCATCTCTATACATAATAAGTACAAAATAGTTAACTACAGGTCTGTTGGAAAGGAAGGCACTAGCAGTTGGTGGGGGGGCGGGGCAAGGAATTGGGAAAGGCTACAAATATTAGATTCTTGAACTTCATCTCGAAGGAGGGATTCTGTAAGGTGGAAGTCAGGTGGGTATGATTTCTAGGCATGAAGGATGGCCACTACAAAGGAATACTGATGAGAGATGTAGTCACATGTAAAGAACAGAGGACAGTTATTAATAATAGCAATCCATTTCTCACCTCTGTGCCTTTGCATTGGCCATCCCTATCCCTTAGGCCTTATTCCCTCCTCATTTCTGGCTCTGAGTCCCTAGTCCCTTTAAGACTCAGTCTACCTCTACACAGGGCCTTTCCCGAACCCCACAGGTGCTTGGGCCCTTTCCTCCCAAATCACCGTACCCATTTTTTTTAATGTATATGTACATGTCTCCCCAAATAGAATGTAGTAATAGACTGTATAATAGGCACATAAGAGCATGGAGGCATATTGAGAGGAGCCCTTGCATTGGAGTTGAGTTCAAATCCTGCCTGTCACTTAATACCTTTGTGACCTTGGGCCTTGAGAGAGCATTAGACTTGGAATCAGAAGACCTGGGTTCAAATGCCTTCTCGGACACTAGATGTTATGATTCTCAGCAAGTCATTCAACCTCTCCAAACCTGAAAGTTGGACTAGATGATCTATGAGGTCCCTTCCAGTTCTAGATCTATGATCCTTGAGGATAGAAATGGTTTCGCTTGTCTTTGTTTATGCTTGGCACACAGTAGGTGCCTAATAAATGCTTTTCTCTTTAATAAAAGTAGGTAGAAAATGTTTTTAATCATTCACATTACTTGATGTATTCTGCCACCTACTTCTTTCATAGAACTTCACCCTTTCCCTAATACTATCTCATTTAATTCCTGATTACCATACAACCTGTTATTGCTAGCACATTTCACTTGCATATCATATGCTCATCAATGCTTGAAACCATAAACATATAAAATGTACTCTTGCCTTTCACTCGATTAAGTTTTGAATTTTTAGTAGTTGATGTTTAGTTTAGTTCAGAAAAATCTTTCATGGATTTTAAAAAATATTTCCAGGAAGGCAGCCACACCCAGGTTGCAAAATTGTGGTTTGTTACTCACTGTTCCATTTTCTTCATTCAATTGTTAACTTAATCCTTTTCACTGTTTCCTATGAGCCCTGGATTTTCCTTCCACAAATATTATTTTCAGTTTTGTTACTAACTTTTATGTCTTCTTGCCCCTTCAGATTTTTAAATAAAAAATGTCTGTTAGCACTTTCTCAAAAATCATGTTATGAAAAAGTGACTGTTAATAAGCAAACCTGCCAAGTCTCTTATTAGCTATAAGATCTCAAGGGCAGGGGAAAATACCCAACACTCATAATTAAAATTACAATTTACTTCTTTTTGAGTATGTCAGTTCAAAAAAGGTAAACAATAATTTGTTAAGTCTATATTACACAAATTTTGTAAAAGGAGAAATAAGCAGATTTAAGAATTACTTGACGCCAGTGGTGAGTTTGTTTGTTATTTTGGTACCACCAATGCTGATGTACGTGATTGAATGATTAGGGTTAGCATGTAAAGCTCTCAATAACCTGGCCTCTTCTTACCTTTTCAGTCTTCTTAGACTTTACTCCTCTCCAAGAACACTATGATCCAGTTACTTTTTTTGCAGGGGGGAAGACAGGGCAATTGGGGTTAAATGACTTGCCCAAGGTCGCACAGCTAGTGTGTCAAGTGTGTGAGGCTTGAACTCAGGTCCTCCTGACTCCAGGGCCGGTGCTCTACTCACTTTGGCACCAAGGTGCCCTGATCCAGTTACTTTGGCCTATAAGCAGTCCCTCAAATAGGACATTCTCCCTCAGTGCATTTGCAAAATCTGCTCATGCCAAGACTTGGTTCAACTTGCAACTTTTGCAGATAGCCTTTCTTGGTCCTTCAGTCTATTACAGCTTTCATTTCCTGGTTACCTTCCAGGTACTGTGGATATATCTTGTATGCATCTAATTATTTACATGTCGCCCCTTCCTTTAGAAGGTATGCACTGAAGTCAGGCATTTTGTCTTTTTATGTAGTCCCAGTGCTTAGCACAATACCTTTAAGAGAGTATGAACTTAATAAATGCCCAATTACTGACAAAGCTTGCCTGGGCTGTAAAATATTGGCAGGCTGGATAAAGATAGACACAGTTTTTATAAATGTGTATATTTTAATGCCGGGCAGCTAGGTGCTATAGTGGAGAGAGTGTTGGGTCTGGAGTCAGACACCTACTAGCAGTGTGACCCTAGGCAAGCCACTTAACCCCGTTGGCCTCAACTCCTCATCGGTAAAATTACTTGGAGAAGAAAAGAGCAAACCATTCCAGTATCTTTGCCAGGAAAACCCCAAATGGGGTCACAAAGAGTCTGAAGGAACTGAACAACAGCAAATGTTAAGGCCAGAAAATTTACGTCTCTATGACGAGTATTTAAATCGGGTATGGTGTATTACCCTGAAAGGTCAAAGCCTATGGTCCAAAGGACAAAGGGAGTCGACTTTCAAATGTCATACTTCTGCATCAATCTTCAAATCTTGCCTAGGGTTCCCAAACAGCTTATGGGATTCTACGGCCAGAAAGCAAAAATCGGTTGAGAAGCCAACTTTTCACTTTTCCAAATAGGACAGCAGGCTGTAGATACAAATTAACTGAACTGTTACACCTTGTGAATTAAAATATTTAAGCCTAAAGAGAAAAATCCTCAACAATTCAGACTGGCAACTGCTCACCGATTTGTAAGTATTCTGGAAGCTTTACAAGTTAGTACAGAACTGAAAAACACAAGAGGTTAAATGACTTGCCCAGGGTCACACTGCCAGCTCTCAAGTCACTCAGTGCTTGAACTGGGTCTTCTTGATCTTAAGGCTAATTTCCTAACCATTAAGTGAAGCAGAGAGCAGCACCTTGGAACTCAAGCCCTCTTTCCAAAGTCTCGGAAAAATAGGGATAAACGCTTCAAAGTTAAGTTTGTGGCATCTTTGGGGTCAGGAAAGGCTGCTTCTTTCACATCCGTGAGGCCGAGGCGACCCATTTCAGCCCAGATTTCTTAGTGTCTTAGCATATTAAGAACTAGTCTTGGATGCTCAGTTTTGTAAATACATTCAAGACGCAAATACCTTTCCTCACTTTGTCCCCTGGCTGCGACCCACACTAGCTGGTTAGGGCTATGGTCGCTTTAAGTCAAATACCTAGGTAGTTCAGAGTAACACGACACCCCTTCTCCCTGCCCCCCAAGCCTCCCAGAATTCTACTAGGCACAGTTGGCCAGCTTATTAAGCTGATGTGCACGTTTCCACTCCCCATTTCCCTTCCAATCACACAGGGCATGGGGGCATAGACGGATCTCGGGTTCCATCAAAGGCAAATAAAGGTCAGAGAAGCTCCGCTGGTCGTTTGCTTTTTTCAATTAATAGAAAAATTAAAACAGGCGGGAAGGCACCAGGAACTGTCTGCGCTCGGGACAAGCGTCCACATGGACAAATAGCCACCTCCTCCTCACGGCACGCAGGCGCAGTACCAGCCGGGACTCGTATTTATCACGAGCAGATCATTCCGCCGGTTTCTTTGTGTAGCAGAAAACCTTGAAATGGCATAATTTCCTCTCCTCGGTTAAATATCAGAACCGCCATCCCCTCTCTCTCCCGCGGGGTCAGGGGTTAGGATACGGGAAAGGCAACTCGAGTTGGCAGGGGAGCAAAAAAAAAAGGGGGGGGAGGGGGAAGGTTAGGTTGAGCTCAGCGAGGGCAGGGAGAAGGGAGGGATGCTGGGAGCTCGACTCACTCGCACACCATGTGTCCCTCCGCGAGAAGCACGGGGGACTTTTCGGTGGGGATTTTGGGCGCCGACCAGACGCGGCATTTTCGGAAAATAGCGCCCGGTGGTTCTGAAGCGCTTTGTTGATAGCGGGGCCGCGTCAGCCCGGCCGGGTACCAGGTGCCTCGGGTCCCCGCAACATCTCCCGCTGCTCCCCCGCCGCCGCTCCCGAAGCTTTTCCAGGTCAGTGCGGGTCTGTGCAGGGCCCTGTTACCACCGGATGTGGAAGTTGATCTCTTCGCTGGTAAAAAATAATTCCACTTCCCCCGGAACCCAGATCATCCCCGCGATTTCCTGTTTATTGCATTAAGGCGCCGGGTTTCCGGGGCTCCTGGCCCCGCTTATTCCGCGGGGGTCGGTGGGGGGCGGGGGTCGGTCGGGGCTGCTTGCCCGCGCCGCCGTGCTTTGTCCGCCCGGCACCCTGCTTCTGGGGAGGGGCGGGCAGACATGGTGGCGGCCGCCGCCCCCTCCCCGGCTCCGGCGGGACCCATTCCTCTCTCTTCTCCGGCCTCTCTTTCGTCCCCGTTCGGCAGGCCGGTTCCGAGCCCGGCGCCCCCTCTGTGGGAATGAGGGCGGCGGGGGTTCGGCCGGCGCGGGCGCGGCCTCGGCCCGGATCTCCTGGGCGCCGCGGGGCCTCTTTGTTTGCGTCCCCCCCACCTCTTCTCCCCTCCCCCCCACCCGTGCGGGGAGGCCCGACTGACAGCTTCCCCGCTGGGGCCCTGGACACAGGAGGCCCCTTCCGTGACCCCCGGAGCACCGATCCCTCGGGGGACGGGGGAGGGGAGCCCGGAGCCAAGCTGGGACGGGATCGGCGGTACCGCGAGCCCCGAGCGGCCACCTCGGAGGGCTTGGGCCGCCGGGGGAGCTGCCGAGGGAGCCGCGCGGGGCGAGAAGGAACTTGGGGGGATGTTTGCTAGACTCCCGTGATCGGGGCAGAGAGATAATCAGTGTCGGTTTAACCTGTTATTACGGAAGCGATTTTGTGACCAAAAACGAGGGTGAGGACAAGAGTGCCAGGCTGGGGCGAGAATTTGGAAAAAGTGAAGAAGCTGGAGGCTTGGGGAAGACTGGCTCCCCCCCCCCCCCTTGTCCCTCCTTCAAACTTGCTCTCACTCCGCTCATCCTGGCTTCAAAGCTGATTGGCTTGTGCCGGAGCACATCTGAGCGGAGGAGGGGCGGGTGGCCCCGCTGCTGGGGGCGGAGGGAGTGGGGCGCCTGCTAATCTCTAACTTTTAGGCTGGGGCTCTGATTTGCTGTCTCCTCGCTGGCAAGTCACTAACTCTATGTGACTTAATTTTTTTCCCCCGTCTCCTGGAAAATGGCGCAGCAACTGTCAATTTTTGTAGAGGAGTTTGGGATCAAAGAATGAAAGATGCTGTACTGTGACCAGATATTTTAAGGGAGTTTTGAGCATTGCAGTTGAATTTTTTTTTCCTGCAGTTCTAAAGTTTATCTTCTCCTTAATAGACGTTTGAAGGCGACTTAAGTTTTTAAAAATCATTTTAGTCATTGCCCTTCTGTGTATACCCGTTTGTCTGTGATGAACAAATTAGGCTCTTCTGTTTTCAGTCTTTTCATTTAAATTAAAGGAAAAATTATTCCTCTCCGCTAGTATTTCCTGTCCTCTGATCGGGCTATGCAAATGTCAGTTGACCTTCACAATATACCTTGTTCCGTATGTGGTGTAAGACCCATTTCAAAAAGATGAATAAGGAAACATTCAAATACTGTTCTTGAACGGCAAGAATTGTCTTACTAAAGCTATAGGTTAAGTGCATGACTATTTAAACTTTACGAGTGTCTTAGCATGTTAAGAGCCAATCCTGGATTATCAGTCTTGTAAAATACGGCCATGACGCAAATAATTTTCCTTATTTTGCTCCCCGGGTCCGACCCACACTAGCTAGTTAGAGCTATGGTCGCTTTAAGTCAAACCTCTAGGTTTAACATAATTTGTGCATGTGCCCAGAGACCCAAGGTAGGGTTTTCAAATGAATTGACAATAATTAGCTGGAAGATTACCTTTAAATGGCTTGTGCAAGGTTTCCATTGTAGATGTGTGATGAAAATGTGCATAAACGGAATTTTTGTAAATGGAATGCTTATCTGTATAGTACAGAAGTTTTATATTTAAAAGAATCTTGGTAACTTAAAACTTTTTTGAAGCAGAAAATCCTTTTGTAAATGCAAATGAGTACACATTAGTTTCTGTTTTGTGAATCTGATTTTAAAAATATGGCTAATCCTACATTGCTTGTATACTGCGTTTGATTAAATTCTGCTCCCAGCTCTATGATTTATCTGAATCGTGGGTTGTCTATTTTTCAAGAACATAGAAGGCATTTTGTGTTAGGTCAATTGGCTATCTAATCTCAAATTCTTTGATCATGACACTGAAATGATTTTCGAGGGACTGTAGTTGAAAGGTTATATTTGTTTCCCTAAATTCTCTTAATCTGTTAAAACTGCAACAGTTTCTCTAAACCTTTCTTATGCTTGTGTGTCTGGATTGCATAGACAGTTATATAAAAGAGGTCTTTCAGATATTTTAATATTTTGTTTATCTTATGTTGATATAGAACACAGTGATGTGCATAGATGGGTACATGGTGGACTAATCCATGCTACTCCAGTTAGGTTGGTGACTAGTGCAAGGCAAAACCCATAGTTGGTGTTTTAATTTCCCTTTTAGTAAGAGAAACAATTGTGGGAGTTTTCTGAGAACCCCAAAGAGTATCCAAGGCAACTTCCAAATAGTCTATCACCCCCCACCCTCCAATCTATGGTGAAAACTTTAGTCTTAATGTAGTAAATAGGATAGGGAAAGTAGCAGGAGAATGATCTGAGTTGGAAACAGCAGGAAGGAAAAATAGATTCATTCAGTGCCCCACCCACCATATGTATTGAAGTTTCTCTACCCTTTGAAATTAGGCTATTAGTAACCTCTGGTTTTCTTTGGAGTTAAATAGAATAAACAACACAATGAACTGTTACATAGTATTTGTGATACTAGACTTTCAGAATTTCGATCATCTTTGTGGTAGTAACTAAATTAATTCTCTGTTCTTTGAGTTCTAATCTGAGGACCTGAAGTTCTGTACTATTCTATTCAATCCAGCAAACATTTATTCAGCATCATGGGAGTAAGTTGATAGGGATAGTGCCTTAGGATACAAATCCAGAAAAGGTCTCACTCTTGAGTCTTCTACTTTTACATCAAGAGGAGACATTTGGCCTTTCCTCTTTTTAGGAATTACATAAAATAGTGCCAGGGAAATTCTTTTTTAAGTATTTTATTTTTCTCAGTTACATATAAAAATAATTTTTAACATTCATTTTTCCAAATTTTCGAGTTCCAAATTCCCTCTCTCCCTCTGCTCTCCCCTACTTGAGAAGGCAAGCAGTTTGATATAGGTCATACTTGTGTAGTCATGCAAAACATTTCCTTATTCATGTTGTGAAAGAAAACAGACCAAAAAAACCCCAAGAAAAATAAAGTTTAAAAAGTATGCTTCAGTCTGCATCCACACACCAGTTCTTTCTCTGCAGATGGATAACATTTTTCATCATAAGTCCTTTGGAATTGTCTTGGATCATTGTATTGCTGAGAATAGCTAAGTCATTCACAGTTGGTCTTCTCACAGTATTGCTTTTATTGAATACAATGTTCTCTTGGTTTTTCTCACTTCACTTTTCATCAGTTCATATAAATCTTCCCAGGTTTTTCTGAAATCTGTCTGCTTATCATTTCTTGTAGCACAGTAGTATTCTCTTACATTCATATGCCACAACTTGTTCAAGCATTCCCCAATTAATGGGCATCCCTTTAATTTCCAATTCTTTGCCACTTTGAAAAGAGGTACTGCAAATATTTTTATACATATAGGTCCTTTTCCTTTGATCTCTTGGTCATATAGACCTAGTAATAGTTTTGCTGGGTCAAAGGGTATGCACAGTTTTATAGTTCGAGGCAAATTCTTAATACGTTTGAAGTACAAATTGAGATTTCAAAATTTCATTTTGGTTGGCCTGAACTTATCTTAAAGCCTGGTGTCTGGTTGTATGTGGAATCTAGTTGATATTTATTTGAATTACCTTGTAGTGTACATCAGATCTCACTTCTACAAGAAAGAATGGTTTTACCCATGAATAAAAAGTGGTTTAATCATAGTCTAGTCTAAACGTGAACAGTGTTTGTTTTTTAAAGGTAATCTAAAAAATCTCAAAATAATTCAATATATAGCAAGTTATTTCTAGACATGATCTTTTAGAACATGAAGTGCCATGAAGACTATGAAAAAGATGTGGTGTGGTCATGAAGCAGTAGTTAGGGATAAGAGATGAACAGTCTGAGTATTATACTTGATACCTATACAATGTTAAAAAGATATAGGAGAAGGTAGGTAAGAATTGCACTGTGTTGAGAAGGTATGGTTGGACAGGTTACTTTGTTCACTTATAGAGGAAATAGAACTGAGATGACAAATCCATTGAAAAACTATGACTTCTTAGCTCAGAATCCCATTAGTCAGTTTTGCCATTATTGCACAATTCCCTCTCATTAACTCCAACACACTTAAAAAAAAAGACACATGTTTAGGTTCATCATCCTTAAATCCGTAGAGCTTTTTAAGGTCCTATGCAGAAATCTTATATTTAGGGGACTCTGGAAAGGGAGAAGAGGGAAAAGGAGTAAGGAAGCTAGAAATGGGATAACTTGTGGGTGAGACCTATGCTTCTTCAAGTGGGGAAATTTCTTCCAATATGGTTAGAGCTCTGAGTATTGTAGTTAACATTGTATTTGTTAAATTTTTTGAAGTTGTTATTTCTTATCATACTTTTTAGATTTTAAGTTCTCTAAAGTAAAACTATATATTTACATATAGTGCTGAACATGAAACAGTGGGCGTTTAATAAATATTGTTGATAAAACTTAGTCCATTCACATAATAATTCAGTGATCGATGGGCCAGGATGTACATTTATTTAGGCTCACTGGCTATTAACTTTGAGAAAGTTTCTACTTTTCCTAGAATTATAGATTGACAGGATCTTAGCAGTAGAAATAACCTGAGAGAAATCTAATTCATCCACTTAAATGAAGAATTTGAAGCTCAGAGAGGTGGATTCAGTTCAACAAGCACTTACTAAGCAACCACTGTGTTTAAGGTACTGTTATAAGGCACTAGGGACACCAGACAAAAGTAAGACTGCCCTTAAGGAGCCTTAGTTCTACTGTGTGCCTTATTTCACACAGCATATTAGCATATGCTAGGGGATTAGGATTTAGATCTTCTGATTCTCAACTTAATGGATAGTCATAGGTAATTTTAGAAATAAACCTAAACTCTTGTTTAACTCTAGTCTTAATTCTTCAGAGCACAAATAGTAAGAGGGCTAATACCTTTACCTCTTGACCTGTGTCACTACAAGGGGTTTTCTACACCTACTGGGTTTGATATTTATTAGACTGTCTGGGGCTTTATACTTTTATACATCAGGGTAATATGCGTAATTGACGAATTTGGGGTATGTATTCCTTTTCTTTTAAAACCAGTTAATACATAGGTAGCATAATTTTTCCTTAGCACATTTCTTTGAGACCCAACATGGTCATTATAGTAAAACCTTAACTAACCAGCAGTTTCTTAGAAAAGAGATTGACGAAAGACTGAGGACTAAGCAGAAAACCCTTTTTTCTTGATCACGTGTTGGAAATCTTTTAAAAATACAATAGTCTTTTTTAAAAAGTACATTAGTCTATTTTCCTAAATAACCGAATCTTTGATTCTGGATTTTTGTAGTATATCAGTCAGACAAATCTTTCTAAATATAGTGATTATTGTGTAATAGTTAAAAAGTAGGAGCTTGGGTTTGAATCTATAATGTCCTAAAAGGTTTTTTTTTTGCCTTAAGGTGTGAACTTGTTTTCTGTTGAATTGATACTTTTCCTTAAAAACTGGATTCCAGCCAAGATTATAGTTAATCGTGGTTTGATTATGCTGCATATTTTGTTCATAATTAAAGTCATAGTTTTCAAGTTATTTTAAATTTCATGTATCTTGTAAATTAGGCAGAAAAAACCCCATAGCAGTGTGGAAAGAGGACAATTTGTAGTTGGAAGGAGTGGATTCAGATTTTGTTTCCCCTTCCTCTGTACCCACTTCCCTCATATGATCTTGGGCAAGTAACCTCTCAGGGCCTCAGTTTCCTCATTTGTAAAATGGGAGGATTAGATTATATGATCTTGTCCATCTTTTAGATATATGATTCTATGCCTAGTTTAGATGATACTTGTATATTCTGCCTATTTTGTGGATTAAAAGAAAGGTTGGAGTCAGCAAAGGCTTTCCCTAATCCTGTCTTCTATCTTCTATAATTTCCCTTCAGAAAAGAAGGAAAATTAAGAACTTTGTTTTCATCATATTTTGTGCAGGAATTTAACAAGACAGGGATGTGGGCTTATTATTTTAGAAGTCACAGAAAATTGAAAGCCTTTAACCTCATCCATTTTATGAAGATCATAACCTGGTCAACATGCTTGAATTTACCATAATAATATATATATTTTTAATTTATTGTGCCTTGTTTCCTGTATTAGATTGTAAGTTCCTTAAAGATAGGGATTATTATTATTTCTAAAAACATTTCAGTTCAATTCAGCAAATACTAAGTAGGGAGTAGCATGAAATACTCTCCCAGGTGTTAGCTCAGGATATATAGTTTACAGAAGGCAAGTCTTGTTCTCTTACATAATGCTATGCATCTTGGGTATTTAATAACTTTCTGTTAAGTATAATGTTCCATAAGCCCAATGAAATTTTTAGATATTTTTTTGCAATTAAAAAATCAATTAAAAAAAATAAAGACTATGTTACGATTTTCCCCCCTTAGAATTCACTTGGTACATTAGATAACATGGGAAGATTTGAAAGAAAGAGCAAAGAAGATAAAAATACAGGTTAGATTCCATTATATATAGTACAGTGAATTCCTAGGGACTGTCCACATTATCCTAGCACATCACCGTGTTTTGTTCATAAGGTGGAATTTGGTTTCATCTATGGTCAGCTTTGTTTTCCATTCTAGACCATTTATCTACCGTAACCTTTTCATAAGATGTATGTTCTTACAAGGCAGTATCACAGAATCTGAAAGCTCGTATTAACTTATTCCATCATGAACTTGATTTGCCCTTCAGTATTGTTTTCATTTACACTATTGTAGGCATTGTGATAATTATCTTTTGATTCTACTTTCAACACAGTATGTAAATTTATATAAGTTTTCCTATTCTCTGAATTCTTCATATTTGTCTTTTCTTACAGTAAAATAGTAATGTGTTACATTCACATATTGCAATTTGTTCAGTCATTTTCCAGTTAATATGAACCTACTTTCTTTGCTATTTTTTTTCCATGAAGTGCTATATCTATTTTGATGTATCTGAAATTCTTCTTTCTGTCTTTGACTTTTGTGAGGCACATGGGTAGTAGTGGGCTTTGAATCATTTAATAAATTTTCTCATCAGAAAGACATTACATAGGGGGTGGGACTTGAGCTGACCCTTTAAGAATGGATGAAAATATGCTGAGAAGACACAGTGAACAGTTGCAATCACTTCAACATCAAATTAGCCATTGATTCCTCGGAGTAGGAAATGGAAAAAGAAAAAGCCATTGTCCTGAATAGTCATGATTTCTATAAAAACGTAAAAGATTTAAAACCATCACCACTAGGAGGAGCCTAAAGAACCCAGAATTCCCCATTGCAAGCAATACTTGACCTTTCCGAGTAGAGATGTTAGGCATCCAAGGATAACATTGGTTTAGAATTCAGACTCATCTGTAAAACTATGAAGGAAGATATTCAATTATTACAATTAGCATTGCCTTATAAAATAGTGAAAAGCAATGAAAGTGAAAACAAATCTAAAGAAAACTTGGAATGAGACTCAAACCATGTCATCCTAAGAGCATTTAGAGATGAATCAAAGAATTTTAGAGTTGTAAACGGACTTCAGGGGACGTAGATCAAACCTTACCCCCAAAAGAATCCCTTCTACAACAGAGCAGATAAATGATCACTTAGGGTAAGGGTTCTTAACTTTCATTGTGTCATGAGGCCCTTTTGCAGCCTGACTCCAATAGATCCTTTCTCAGAATGATGTTTTTAAATGCATAAAATAAAATATGTGAGATTAACAGGAAAACCAATTATATTGAAGTACATTTATCTATGTATCTATTTTTAAAAAACCAAGTTGATGGGCTCCTGATTAAGAGCCTCTGATCTGGGGTTTGCTTAAAGTCCTCTGACGATGGAGAATCCATCACTTCTTAGGGCAGCCCATTGAATTTTTGGATAGCTCTGATTGCTATAACCCTGACAACAAACCCAAGTTGGGTGCTTTCCAATTTCTGCCCGTTGCTCCTTGTTCTTCCCTCTAGGTTCAAACCAAACAAGTTTAATCCTTTCACATGATATCCTTTCATGTATTTTTAATTTAAATTTTGTTTGACATTATCTTGATCACCTTTTTTTTAGGGTATGAATATTTTATCATTACAGTCACCTTCAGACATAATAACCCTCTTTCCCTCTTCCTCATCCCCTCCTGCCAAGAGCCTTCCCCTGTAACAAAGAAAAAACAACAGTTAAACAAAAATAATTGACCTTTGATAACATATGCAACATTCCACAGCTGGAGGGATGTACATTTCTTTTTCTTTTTTTCTTTGTAACTAGTATTTTATTTTTTCCAATTACATGTAAAGACAATTTTCAACATTCATTTTTGTAAGATTTTGAGTTCCAAAATTTTCTCACTCCTTATTTTTCCCCTTTCCCCTAAGATGGCAAGCAATTTGACATAAGGTATATATTTGCAATCAAGGAAACGTTTCTGCATCAATCATGTTGTGAAATAAGAAACAGAACAAAAGGGAAAAGCCACAAAAAAACCCCAAAAGTTAATATGCTTCAATCTGCATTCAGACTCTGTAGTTCTTTCTCTGGATATGGATAGAATTTTCTGTCATGAGTCTTTTGAAATTGCCTTGGATCATTGTATTGCTGAGAAGAGCTAAGTCAATCATAGTTGATCATCTCACAGTGTTACTGTGTACAGTGTTCTGGTTCTGCTCACTTCACTCAGCATCAATTCATGTAAGTCCAGGTTTTTATGAAAACTGCCTGCTCATCATTTCTTATACATGGTAGTGTTCCATTACATTCATATAGCACAACTTGTTCAGCCATTCCCCAATTGATAGACATTCCTTCAATTTCCAATTCTTTGCCACCACAAAAAGCTGCTATAAATATTTTTGTAGAAATAGATCCTTTTTTTTTTTTAATGATCTCTCTGGGATACAGACCTAGTTGTGGTATTGCTGGGTCAAAGTAGGCACAGTTTTATAGCCTTTTGGGCATACTTCCAAATTGCTCTCCCGAGTGGTTACATCAGTTTCACAAGCCCACCAACAATGCATTAGTGTCCCAATTTTCCCAAATCTTCATCAACATTTATCATTTTCCTTTTCTGTCATGTAAGCCAATCTAATAGGTGTGAGGTGGTTCCTGTGAGTTGTTTTAATTTGCATTTCTCTAATCAGTAGTGATTTAGAGCATTTTTTAATATGACTATAGTTTTAATTTCTTCTTCTGAAAACCACCTGTTCACATCCTTTGACCATTTGTCAATTGGAGAATGACTAGTATTATAAGTTTGACTCTACGTATTTGAGAAATGAGGCTTTTATCAGAAACACTTGATGTAAAAAGTTTTTCCCCATCTTTGTACTTCCTTTCTAATCTTGGTTGCATTGACTTTTCTTTGTGCAAAAGCTTTTTAATATAATCAAAATTATCCATTTCATAATGTTTTCTATCTCTTATTTGGTCATAAATCCTTCCCTTCTCCATCAATCTGACTTACCTATTCCTTGCTTTCTTAATTTGCTTATAATATCACCCTTTATGTCTAAATCATGTACTCATTTGGACCTTATTTTGGTATGTGGTGTGAGATGTTGGTCTATGCCTAGTTTCTGCCGTACTATGTATTCCAGTTCTCCTAGCAGTTTTTGTCAAATAATGGGTTCTTATCCCAGGAGCTGGAATCTTTGGGTTTATCAAACAGTGGGTTACTATAGTCATTGTCTTGTGTACCTAATCTATTCCACTGACCCACCATTCTATTTCTTAGCCAATACCAAATAGTTTCGATGATTGCTGCTTTATAATATATTATTGTTTTAGATCTGGTAGGGCTAAGCCAGGGAGGTATATTTCTTAAACTCTTTTCTGCAGTCAGGATTGATTGTTATGATTACACAGCATTCCATTTCACTTTATTTTTCCTTTTATTTATGTTATAGTCATATACATATACACATATGTACATATGTTATAGTCATATACAAGTGTATATATACACATATGTATGTATATATACATATGTTGTCATGTACAAGTATATGTGTGTATACATACATTATATACATACATACATACATTATATATATACTTTCCAAATTCTCTTGTTTCTACTTTGTCGTCATATACTTGAGCCAGCATCTTCCCTGCACTTTCCCCCACACTCCAGTTTTCTTTTTGTCTCCGCCGCTCCCCCACCCCCAAATCCTTATATCCTTCAGTTGTTCCTCACATGGCATAGACTCAAATCCCTTTTTACTGTCTTGGTTACCCTTCTCTGGATATTCTCCAACTTATCAGTATCCTTGATCTGAACATTATATTCCAGATAAGGTGAAGTATAAGAGGACTGTTACCTTATTACTGTAAACAGTTCCTTTCAGTGTGGTTTGATGTAGTATTAGCTTTTTTGGCTATCACCTCACCCTGATTGACTCATTGATCTTGTAGCCCACTAACATCTTTTTTCAGATAAACTAAACAATCTCACCATACCTCCCACACCAGGGGAACAACAAGTAGACATAAAATAGAGCAAATTTGTCACTTTGTAGGACTACCACATTTAAATTTCAACACCTCATGCACCAAAGTGTCGAAGGGAGAAGCAGAAATGATTCTTGAGAAGGCAGATTAAGGAGAGGTGGTTGGATAAGACCAGGTACATAGTGGGAATTTGTGCTGGAGGAAACAGTCTTGAAAGTACTGAGGTTTTGCTTTGCAAGATACCTTAGAGAGGATACGATGACAGGATATTAGGGAAAAAATATGGATAAAATAATCAATACTCTCCTAAAAGGACCAAGTGAATAATAATAACTATGAGTTTATGTGCCAATCTTTTCATTAGTAAAATTCTTTACAAGAGAAATATGCGTATGTATCCGGGATATCCTCAGTGGAAACACAAGAAGGGTATAACAGACTCTTGCAAACATTATTCTAAAGAAAACCTCACCTTTGCAGTTAAGCAGTTTGCAGTAAGATCCAGAGCATACAAGATCCTGCTGTGTTTATTGGTGGCAGATTTTTTTTTTGAGGGTGGAAAGGAGGGCAGTTGGGGTTAAGTGACTTGCCCAAGGTCACACAGCTAGTGTCAATTATCTGAGACCCGATTTGAACTCAGGTTCTCCTGACTCTAGGGCCGATGCTCTATTCACTGTACCACCTATCTGCCCTTTAATCAGGAGTCTTCTCCAGTCACTATTCTCTTATCTTCCCACGTACTATTTCTGCTTCTTTATTTAGATGTTTGTTATTGTTATTGTCCCAAAGAATGACATGACCAAGGTCCAAGTGGAAAAGAGATTCAAGATAGGTCTTCCATATAATTCCTTTTTGTGAGTGATACTGTACTTTCACATAATCTCATTTTGTGGGTGATACTGATTACAAGTTCCAAAAAATCTGGCTCCTTGCCAATGGGATCCATGATTATTCAAAAGAGATTGGACTAATAATGAATAAAAAAACTAAATAGATGAAAAATCTGTAATGACTTGCAGTTGAATTTTTTCCTAATAGGCCACATACAGGTATATAAGGCAAAATGAGGTTAAGAAGCATTTATTAAGTAAGTATTTACTATGAGTCAGCCACTGAGGATACAAATAGCAAAAAGAATAGTTTCCTGCCCTCAAGGAGCTTTTATTCTAAAGGGGGGAAGACAACACATAAAAGGTAGCTGAAAAATGGGAAGGGGTGAGGAAAGATGGTGCTCACTGGGGGTATGGTGGCAAAATTAAATAAATGCTTCCTGGAGGGGAAAGAAGACTGTGACTCATTCCCAAAATGGAAGCCCTCTGAAGAAACTTAGTAATTGGCTTGTCACAGGAATGTTCCAGAGTGATAAGGCAGCTGAGTTATGGTGGTGAAATCCAGAGAATCAGAATAGCTAGGACGGGAATAAAACATGGCCAATTTAGCTCATCCTGAAAATATATACAAATCAGATTAAAAATCTTGGAACTCTACAAACTCCAAAGACTCAGTTGTAGATGTTTCAGAGGGAAATGTAAAAAGACATAGTGGACTCTAATCTACCCTAAACACTTCTAAGCCAAAGTGAGCTTCTAAAGTACAGGTTTGACCGTAGCATCCCTTTCCCAATAAACTCCAGTCCTTCCATATTACCTCTAGGATCAAATATTCAGTCCTCTGTCTTTTAAAGCCCTTCAAAATCTGCTGCCTTCTTACCTTTACAGTTTTCTTATGCATTACTCCCTTCCATACACTCCCAATTCAGTGACACTACCACTCCTGTTGCTCCTTGAGTGAGCCCAAGCCTCAAAGAAAAATACAGCTTGGGCACAAATTCACGTGGAATTCCTGGAAGAAGTGGAAGAAAGAATTTTTTTTAAAGAGTTTAAAATGTTTTTTTTATAAATGAAATGAGAGTAACTGGAGGAAAGTACAAAAGAAATGAGTTACGGCAGAAAGAAATGGAAATGGAATTAGCAAGTTGGCACAAGGTACAAAACCTCAAACAACAAAATCCTTAAAAATTAGAATGGAATAAATAAAAGCACAATGACTCCATAAAACAAACATATCAAAATGAAGTCAAAGGACTGAAAAAAACAGAAGAAAATGTAAGGTATGAATATGCTTTGAAATCATAGCAAAAACAAAAACAATAGACCTAGAAAACAGATCAAGGAGAAAAAATTTAATAATCATTAGACTATTTTAATGCTATGGCCAAAAAAAGATCCTAGAATATTTTAATAAATTGTAAAAGAAAACTGCCCTGATACCTTGGAACCAGAGGAAAAAGTAGAAATAGAATATATTAGTCACTACCAGGGTGAAACCCCTCAAGAACATCATAGCTGAAATTCAGAGCTCTCAGGTCAAAGGAAAAAAAAAATCCATCAAGTAGCAAAGAAAGAATTCAAGTACTGAGGAGCTACAGTTAGGATCACATATGATTTAGTAACCACCACTATCAGGGAGTGGAGAGCTTAGAATATAATATTCTACAAGGCAAAGGACATAGGCTTACAGCCAAGAATAACTTACTCAGCAAAATTGAGTATAATTAGAGGGGGAAAATGGATCTTTTTTTAAAAATTATTTTTAGTTTTCAATATTTACTTCCATAAGTTTTAAATTTTCTCCACCTCCCAACTCCCCAAAATGGCGTGAAATCTGATTTAGGCTCTGCATATACGTTCTTATTAAATGTATTTTCACATTAGTCATGTTGTATAGAAAAATTAGAATGAATGGGAGGAACCATGACAAAGAAAAAAACAATATAACAAAAAAGAGAGCAAATAGTGTACTTCAGTCTTTATTCAGACTCCATATATCTTTCTCTGGATGTAGATGGAATTTCCTATCATGAGTCTTTTGGAGCTGTTTTAAGTTCTTGCATTGCTGAGAAGAGCTAAGTCTATCAAAGTCAGTCATCACACAGTGTGGCTGTTACTATGTACAATGTTCTCCTGGTTCTGCTCACTTCACTCAGAATCAGTTCATATATATCTTTCCAGGTTTTCCCAAAGCCTGAGTGCTCATGATTTCTTATAGCACAGTAGTATTCCATTACATTCATATACCACAACTTGTTCAGCCATTCCCAATTGATGGGTATCCCCTCAATTTCAAATTCTTGGCCACTACAAGAGCTGCTGTAAATATTTTTGTACATGTGGATCCTTTTCCCATTGGAAAAATGGATCTTTAGTGAAATAGAACACAACAAACATTTCTGATGAAAAGATCAGAGCTGGGAAGAAACTTTGAAGTTCAAACATGAGTTACAAGAAACAAAAGGGTAAACCCGAATAAACAACCATAGGGAAATAAAGTGAATTTCTTACATTCTAATGCGGGAAGATGATACATGTATCCTGTTGAATTCTATCAGCATCAGGGTTCATAGAGGGAATCTAATTAGCCAGAAGGCCTGGATTGGTTCTGTTATGTCTTAACGATCTTAAGAGAAGAAGAGGAATATATTGGGGATGGGGAAAGGAAAGGAAAATTAGGGAAGGTTGTCACACATAATCAGGCTGTACAAGTAGACATCTACAGAAAAGGAGCACAGGGTGGAAGGGAGTGGTCCTGATACTTAAACCTCACTCTCATCCTAGCTGGTTATAGGATAGAAGAATGCACACACACACACAAAATAGGATATATAAATGCATTTCATGTTACCAGAAAACTCTTTGAGGTGGCAAAGAATAAGTATCCGAGGGGGAATTAGGAAATAGTTGAAATAAATTACAGTGTGTAAATATGATGGAAAACTATTGTTCTACAAGACAGGAAAGGAATGGTTTCAGAGATATCTAGGAAGACTTAATGAGTCAACAAAGCCAGGAGTACAGTATATATTATGCTAGGACAACAATATGGTAAAGACAAGCAACATTTGAAAGAATTAGGAACTCTGATTAGTATAATGACCCAACTACAATTCTAGAAGACAAATTTTGATACAAACTACCTACCTTCCTGATAGAGAGATGAAGGACTTTAGAGCCCAGGGTAAGACATAAATTTTTTTGGACATGGCCAGTGTTGAAATTTGTTTTGCTTGACTAACATGTTCACAATGGGGATTTTGTTTTTCTTTCATTCGTGTGTGTGTGAGTGTGTGTTGTGGGGAGGGTTGTAATGGGAAGGAATGAGGAAAATTTTTGTTGATTGAAAAAAAGACATAATTAAAAATATTGCCTCATTTTATCCTCACAGCAACTCTGTTGTATCCAACAGACTTTATATCCTGAGAGATATGCAGGGATCTCTTTTTTTCCCCAGGGATGTGGGTGGGACAAATGTAATATTTTGTGTTTAACTCTGGACTTGTAGCTAGGTTTATTGTGGGATGTTTTGAATAATCATAATTATGTACAGTCCTGCTATAACTTAACATATGTGTTCACAAGAAGCACAATACTAGGCAAAATGGTGGAATAAAAACCCCAGAACTTGTGGGAAAAATGGGGATAAGAGCGCAAAAACTTTTGTCAGTGACCCATTTAAAAAAGGATAGCAACCTAATAAATTCAGTAACACAGTTTTGTACATATTAGATGGCTAAGAAATATATAAATATTACAATAAATAGTGGGCCTTGGGCTGCTGCTTGCCTATGTCCCAGTTCCTATAGGACTAGGCTGGCAAAGTCTTCCATAAGCTGAGCAGGCTGCAACTCTTGGCAGAAAATGTGTGTGTCTGTGGAGTGGACCAGCCCTTTTCTACTCACAGTTTCTGCTGTACCAGAAGATTATATAATAAACGTGGCACTTTACCTTGTTAAAAACCTGAAGATTGCCGATGGAATTTGGCATTTTTGCATTTTGTAGTTTCTCCAGGAAGAAATCTCCTAGAAGCAAACTTGAAATTCACATTATGCTCTAAATACTGTTTCTCAATATGTCAGTCATATTGGAACAAATTTTTGTTTTTGAAATACATATTATAACAGAACTAACTAAAGCTTAAGTCACTGTCCAGTGCATTCTCTTCCAATAGATCCATAGATCAATTGTAAAACACTTAATTTGGGATAGGACAGCAAAGCAAATAACAAGGGATGTCGGGCTTTAGGATCATTCTCAGTCCTCCACCACCTCCCTCTATAATACATTTAGGGGTAGGATCTCCCTCACACTCTCATGCCACTAGGGAAGGGGACACATCCAGCATCACCCTACACAGGAGAGTTGTGTCATGGCTAGTACATTGCTTATGTTTCTATCTCCCGACAATTTTCCTCTTCCTTTTGCAGCTGCCTTGATGTGATCTTAGAGCTTCTTTGCTGTTCTAACTCCATCCTGCCTCTTTAGCTATTATACACTGTTTCTGTACCTTCTACCGTTGCTCTCTCTATCTGATACTGTTGTGTACTGCTTCTCTGTCACTGTCCTCTGCTGCTGCAGCTTTTACCTTAGCCATGTGTTATTGCTTCATTGTAACACCACCCCTCCCCTTAATCCCTCCTGGTGATTAAGCAGGTATCTTTTGCAATTTCTGTTAGAGAAACCTACATCACACCCAGCTGACACACAAAAGGATGACCTAGGTGGTGTTTTTTTTTTTAAGACTTTTTCCATCTGGTCCCTGACACTAAAAGGTTCCTAGTGAGTGCTCTGATTCAGAATAAGTAAAATTCTTTCATCTCTTCCCCATCCTAGGTTAAAGATTGTTAGCTCTACACACTTCTACAATCTCCACTGAATCTTCTTGAGGTTAAGGATAAACAGAGGCACTGCTTTTCATTTTTCATCCCCCCTAACTAGAGAAGGATCTTTGCTCTGCATTCCTGTCATTAAGTCAGTTCCTTTTCCTCTTTCAGCTGCCTTCTTGCAACTTGCTAGGGCTTTTCTTTGTCATTGTAATGCTAGAGTTTAACTGTAATGTGTTTAGGAGAGTTTAATGTTGGATTCTCCCTGGTTTGGATCCTGTATATTCTTTCTATTTGCTTATCATCACTTTTCTTTGTTAATTCTAAAAAGTTTCCTGGAACAATTTCTGAAATACAATGTTCAGATTTTTTTGTTTAATTTTTCTTGTATGTCATATCTTCACTTATTGCACCCAATCTCGTGTTTTCATTTGAATTTGTATGTTTCCAAAAATCTTTTTTAGCAATTCATTTATTTTCTGAGCTTTTTTTTTTTTTTTGCCAATCTTGAATTATTGGCAGTTTTGTTTTCTACTTTAGCAAGTCTGGTTGGTTTTTTTAATATTAATTTTTTTGACCCTTATATTTTCCATAGTGGTTATTCATTTTCCTTTTTTCAATCATTTTTGCTATCTTTTAATTCTAGTTTTTGCTTTCACTACTTTTTAAAAAAATTCTCTACATGATCTTTTTTATTTGCCTTGTGTTTTTTCTTACCCATTTTAATTCCTTCTCAGTTTATCTATTTGAGGAAATCTCTTAGGAAATATTGTGTTGCTTTTCCCCATCTGCCTTGTTTGTGTTATTTTGGCTGTTTTGGTGGCTTGATTTTTTTAAAAAGATAATATTAATGTACTTCACCATGCTTATTTTCTATTTTGGTTTCTTATTATTATTACCTTTTATTTTTAACCATTTTCTTCCTTTTGATGTTAATATTTGTTATTTTTTGGAGGGGTTTTTGAAGGGCATGGCTCATTTTGAACCTCTGACTTCATTATCTTGACTAGCCATCCTAACCACTTGACTAAGGGAGGTTTTTATTACTTGTCAGTATGCTTTTGATATTGGACAAATATCTGAGCTGGATATTCTCATAAGAATATTATTTAGGCAATCATGACTAATAAAAATTTTATGTCCACAAGGTGCATAGGCACTAAAGGTGTACTAGGTATTAAAGAGTTTACACAATCTTGATTGGATGAGATTATAATCTTAAATTGATGAGTAGATTGGTATGTATAATCAGACTATAAATAGAATGTGTAAAACGCATATATAACAAATACACTAATAGTGTATGTAATTAAGGTAAAATATTTTAATGTTTTCATGGGTCACTTGTGGAGTAGGAACTTTTAGACAAATTTATTAGCACTATTTTAGCTTAGTTCACATTTGGTATCACATTTATGACTTTTCAATATAGAGACAGAACACTGAAGTTATAATCAAAATTATGATATTTCTTTAGACAGTATGACTTTGGAATGTTCTGACATTATTTCTGAAAATACAGTAGAGTGTTAACCTAAGTCTTTCTAGCAGTTTCAGATTAACATCAGGGTGACTTGACTTAGGAGAAGCCATGACATGTTAGTTTTTTTGTCATATTGAGTGATTCCTAACATAGTGAGTTCGTATTTCCTCAAACCTAGATACAAGCTAATTCTATGATGTTTATAGTTTTAAGAGATTTTTTTTTGTCGAATTTCTTTGTAAAGTTGGAATTTTTAGCTCCTAATTAATTCAGCCACATTGTTTTCATAGGGTTCCTATCTTGTGAGAAGACTTAAAGAAATAAATGTAAGAAAGAGTGACTTGTACTTACATGTTAAGATTTGTAAATGAATTTATATAAATACAAGTTTGAGTATGAAGGCACCAAATATGGAGTCAGAGGGCTGTGTTCATTTTCTAACTCACCAGTCCTGTTGACTTTGAACAAGTCCTAATTAGGCCTCAATTTCTTCTACCATAAAGTGAGGGTGGATTGTTTCACATGACTTCTGAAATCCCTTTTAGTTTTAAATGTATTGTCTCCTTGGGTATGTTTTTTTTTAAAGGTTAAATTTGAAGTATTCATTTAACATCTCATTTATTGTCTTTTGCTTGGCTTGGTCAAGAAACATATAATAAACACCTACTATGTATCAGGGACTGTGCTAAGTGCTGGGGATGCAAGCATAAAAAAATGACTGCCTTGCCCTCAAGGAGTTTACAGTCTAATTTGGGAAGAGAGCACACAAAAAGAAGCCAGAAAGAGGAGAAGACAGAGAGAGAGGAGGATAGAGAAGGTATCCAACTTGGGGGTACAATGGAAAAGTCAGAGAAGTCTCAAAGTAGTACAGACAGGTGAGAACTGAGGTTTTATTTTTGTGCCTTGAGAAAGACTATTTGTTAGACTTTGCTTTAGTCAGTGTTGGTCATAAATCCATCATGTGGTAAAATATGTGATCATAGTATACAAAAAAATTATAAAACAACTTCACTTCAACAAACATGTATAGTACATATCCAATAGTTTGCCTTGATTCAAACAAGGCATTTTGAGTGTATGAAAGAAGAATATGACCTGTGCTTTGTTCACATGGAGTTTATAACCATGTTAGACTATAGCTAAAGTAAGGCAGTAATCAGTCGTTTTTAAAAAATGTTTACTATGTGCCAAGTAATTGTGATTACATTGTGTTAAGTAATCTTATATTTTATAGATAATCCTAGAATTTGGGGATTGGGATGATTTTGAAAATTCATCCTGTATAGGATGAATTTAAACATATACATGTTACTCTTTTAACCAAAAAAATGAATAATTGTGCCTCTATATTGACTTCCCACTCAAGCTACAAAGGACTTAGCTTAAACTGCTAGCTTTGGAGGTGGCATAAAATTAAAGTCTAGATTAGTTGACATTCCATTCCTTTCTCTCATATTGCAATTCTCATGCCACTCACTGAAGCACAGAGCCCTTGCTGGGTTCCTGCCTGAAGGCTTCCTCTTCTTAATCATTTCCCTTTGACATTCTCTGCCCTCTACTTTCCCACATGGCTTATTACTGCCATGTTCTCTAGGCAGTTAGGTGGTACAGTGGATAGAGTCAGAAAGATCTGAATTCAAATTCCGCCTCAGATGCCTTACTGGCTGTGTGACCCTGGGCAAGTTCACTTCAGTTTCTTCATCTATAAAATGAGGTTAATAATGGCACCTACTTCTTTGGGTGGTTGTGAAGATCAAATGAGATATTTGTAAAGCACTTGGCACAGTGCCTGCCACATAGTAGGCACTTTAAAATGCTTTTCTTCTCTCCCCTTCTCCCCAACGCCCTCCAGCTTTCTCCTCTTCCACTTCTTCGTACTTTTGCTTTCTTTTATCTCATTCTTACTACTTTGATGTCCTGGTTTTCCAAATGACAGTATCTTCCAAAATGGCAATTTATGATGCTTTTTCAAGATACTAGGGCATATTGTAGCTTGTAAATTTTAGGATAACAAGGAAGGCCATGTTATGCTATGGGGGTGGGGGTGGGGCAGTAATGTAGCAATTGTTTCTAGTAGCCCTGAGGAAGTTATTAGCATCTCTTTCATCTTGGGACTAGGGCATCCCAACCGATACAAACAGGATTTCTTGTTTCCTCTTCTAGGCTGGCCTATTATATTACAGTTGTAGTAGGGGTTTATCCATGAAGGAGGAGAGAGGACCAGATGTGACCTTTTTTAACAGAAAGTATTATGGCTATTGGGTATCTAGTTTTCTTGGGTGGATTCCATGTGTGGCTTTGTTTGTATTCTCTTCTATCATGTTAACCCTGGGGAAGTCCTGTCTGTTGGACTGTGCAATGTCTTGGGCACAGAGAATTCCAAAGAGTTTGGCAATGAGGAATTGTTCCACAAGGTCATTGTCAGCTATATTATTGAAAATACCTTCTGATTAATTTCCTACTGTCTCAAGCATTCCTGTCAGAGGTCACAAGTCTTTAATACAAGGGGTTTTTGGAAATTAATTATTTGGTCTTTCTGCTTTAGTATTTTATCATTTATCTGATGATATATGGTGAGGGTATTAGAATGAAACATACATAGCCTTTTGTAAGTGATATTATACAGTAGACCACATCTTTACCAAAACATATTTGACTGAAAGATGTAGAGAATACAAAATCTCTTTGTGCTTACTGTTTGTGGGCTCCAAAAACATTTTATTTGGTAGAGCAAAGCCTTCCCTCCCTCTCTCCAAGGCTTTTCTTTAAGAAATGTTTCAAGATTTCTTGAAAGGTATAATAGAAATAGTCTTATTTGGCAACTTTTGATTATTAATATCAAACAAGGCATAAAATAGGGAGATGTATTCCCAGTAAGGATGTTTTCTACTGTCATGGAGGAGAGGTAGCAAAGGGGAATTCTTTGGTGAGATCCTAACATTGTTGATCTCCCTAAATGAGATCTACAGTTGCTTAAAATGAGTTTAACCAAACACTGTCTTTGGGGGAAAACAATGATATGAAGAATTCTTTTTGTCCAAATAAATGATTTATAGTTGGATGGATAATAAGTAGAGCTTCCGTAATATCAGTTAAGTTGGGATTTCCTTACTGTTTTAAAATGATTAAGTGTCTTTGATAGAGCCTTACTAGGTGCTAAGCCCCAGGCCCAAACCTCTATCTATTAGGTGCTAAGCCTATGTGGGTGTGAATTGGTAACTAAGGTGGGGCCCCAGGTGGGACCAACTAAGGGAGGCCTGATTAGATCTTTGCTCCTAAGTTTGCCCCAAGCCCCTAATTATTAGGTACTAAGCCTATGTGGGTGTGAAGCTTCCAGGGTCCTAAGGGGAGGTGCTAACTCCAGAGCCAATCACAGGAGCCTAAGTTCTGATCATTCAGATGACGTTTGATGACGGCTGAAACTGTATAAAAAAGGGAAGACAAAGCCATTTGCTTAGGACTCTCACTCTTGGTGGTGTGCTGATATGGAGATTCCGGGAAGCTGTAGCTAAGAGCCCTCCAGCTTCTAAACCCAGCTGGGACTTTGTTAAACTCTGGTACTATGTATTGGGATTCGAAACAGACAAGATCTGTCTGTTGATGTTTGTAATTTGTTTGTATTTGCTCTGAAGTTCAGGGTCCTGGCCTTTTCCCCTGAACTAAGTAACATGAAATCGCTCCTCTCAGACTAGAGACAGACTGAAGATGATTGGTTGCCTTGGGTCACATGACAAACAGCGAAGGAACAGTGGCCACCCACCAAATTGCATGAGGGTCCAAAAGTGACTAGTGGAAGGCAGGTTAAATGGGGCATAGATGAGTGTTCATTACATCTTTACTTTCTTTTATATTCTCTACATTTTTCATGGGTGGCCCACAGGCCGTATATTGTGCAGGCCTGAATTAGAGGAAGAGAGTAGTCTGGATTGCCCTAGGCAAGTTGTTAAATTCTTGTAATGACCCCCCACCCCCAAGCATCTTACAAAGCATCATCTTTTTAACACCAGTATTCTTCCAGTACATATGGCTACAAATCATGGAACTCTATAGTTTTGGAAGAACTGAAATTGAAAATTACCTAGAAGGGTGTATGATGGACAGGAGCAGGGTGCAGTACATTATGAAGAAAGAATTATACAAGAGAATCTATGTGAAGGTTGTTATCAAAGAAATGTATAAGCAAAGAAAAAAGAAGAAGATGAGCTGTTTCTATAGCGAGAATGAGGGATGACAGCTCAAATATTCTTGGTATGCTTTTGTCACGAAAACTTGAAGAAAGCCACCTTCATGTTAGGGGGACCCATTGGGGAGGGCTTTGTGAGGAAATGTGCATTTATATCACTGGGAAGAATACTAACTTCATTGAGCTCACAGATTCATTCAAGCTTTAATTTTTACAAATTGAATAAACTAATAAAAATGTATAAACCTAGCACAGATAAAGTTATAAAATCTTTTCTGGTTTCAGTTTTTAAAAATTTTCCTAACTATACATATATCTCATGATCTTTAAAAAGCTACATTATAAAACTATTGCAAAAATGCCTCTTTTCCCAAAAAGTTGCTGATCTGTCATGTGGTTCAACACTTTCAAAGTTCAGGTTTTTTATTTAAGCCACTCCCATTGGCAGTGCCCATGAATGTACTCTATTCCAATGCCCTGGTTTGAGTTCCAGTTTGGTGGATCAGCATGCAAGCATTTATTAAATTCCTACTGTGTGCCATGCACTATAGTTTAAGCTCTAGGAATACAAACAAAGGCAGAAAACAGTCCTTGCTCTTCAGTTTACAATCTAATGAGGGAGACAACATGCAAACAACTATATACTAACAAAATATACAGATTAATTGGAGATGATCACAGAAGGAAGGCATTAACATTAATAGGGATTGGGAAAGGCTTCATAAAGAGAGTAGGATTTTAGCTGAGACTTCAAGGAAACCAGAAAGTAGAGATGAGGAGTAAGAAAATTCCAAGCATGTAGGACAGCCAGTGGAAATGCCAAGTCTAGAGATGGAGTTTCATGTGGAAGGAACAACAAGATTAGTATCAGGGGATGGTAGAGTATATGTGTGTGTGTGAGAGGAGTAAGGTATAGGAAAATCAGAAAAGTAGAAGGGAGCCAGCTTATGAAGGGCTTTAAAAGCCAAACAGAAGATGTTATTGAATAGGGTAGTGACAAGGGCAGATCTTCACTTTAGGAAGATTAATTTGACAGCTAAATGGAGAATGGATTGGAGTGGAAAGAGACTTGAGGGAGGATGGCCCATCAGAACACTTTTACAATAATCTAAGCTTGAGATAATGTGGGTCTGCACAGTGTCAGAGAAGAAAAGGAGATGTTCCTAAGGTAGAATGGATATGACTGGCAACTGATTTGGATATGGAGAATGAGAGACAATGAGGAGTGGAAAATGACAGAGATTGCAGGCCTGGGTGGCTGGGAGGATGATAATGCTCTTGACAGTAGTAGAAAAGTTAAGAAGAAGGGAAGGCTTGGGGGTAAACATAATGAATTTGGCTTTAGATATATTGATTTCAAGATGTCTATGAGATGTCCAGTTTGAGATGTCTAATAGACAGCTGGAGATGTGAGACTGGAGGCCAGGACAGAAGTTAGGGCTGGTAAGATCAGAGAATTTTCTTCAGAGATGTGATAATTGAATCCATGGGAGCTGAGGCAGTAAAAAGAGGGTTCAGTATAGAGCCCTGGGGGACATCCATGGATAATGGGTGTAACTTGCATGAATATCCAGCAAAGGAAACTGAGGAGGAATAGTCGGACAGGTAGGAGAACTAGGAGCGAGTAGTATTAAGAAAATCTACAGAGGAAAGAGTCTCAAAGAGAAGAGGATGATTGACAGTGGCAAAAGCTACAAAGAGGTCAAGAAGGATGAGAATTGAGAAAAGGTCATTCGATTTGGCAATGAAGAGATCACCAGTAACTTTAGGGAGAGTTGATTCAGTTGAATAATGAGCTAGATGTCAGAGTTTAGAAGGGAGTGAGAGAACATGAAGTGGAGATACTTAATGTATGTGGTCTTCTCAAGTTCAGCTATAAAAGAGAGGAGAGATAGAGGATGATAGCTACCAGGGATGGATGGTTAGATCAAGTAAGGTTTTTTTTTTTTCTTTGGGGAAATTTGAAACATAGGTGTGTTTGTAGGTGGTAGGAGCCAGTAGATAGGGAGAATTTAAGGATGAGAGAGAGAGTAGGAATAATAGAAAATCAGTCTGTTAGAGAAGGTGGAAACAGATGTGATCAAGGGTATATGTAGAGGGGTTTGCTTTGGCAAAGGGAAGGTCTGCCTTTTCAGAGGTGAGGGCATAGTTAGTGAGGGAAGACATGAATGTGGTAAAAATAGGAGGAAGGCAGAAAAGGTGTTTTTTTTTTTTTCTGTGAAGTATGAAGCAAGGTTGTCAATGGAGAGGGAAGGGGTGGGGGAGTCATGGTAGGTTTGAAGAGGAAAGAAAAGGTTGGAAAAAGTTGCTGTGGTGACTGGTATAGTGAGTCAGGGAAGCGTAAAACGATTGTGTTGCTACAGTGAGGCCCCAATTGAGATTGTGTAACACGTTTGTAGTGAACTTGGTCAGCACAGTTTTGTGATTTTCTCCAGCTTCATTGAGCAGGACTTAGGAGTGAAGGCAGTGGATAGTGAGAGCAATGCAAGGCTGAAGGTTGGCAGATCAAGATCATTGATAGGTTAAAGGAACAGGGGATTCAAGAGAAGAAGACAGTATAGAATTGGACTGGTTCATTGAGGGCTCAGGATGGGGAAGGGAAGAGAATATAATCAATGTGAAACGTGATGGACTGAGAAAAGAACTAAGGAGTAGAGTCACTGGAGGTTGTGCTCAGCATAAAAAACAGGATTAGAGATGGCAAGACAGAGGAGAGTTGGGATGAGCACAAATTTAAATAGTGGAATTTCAGACCCTAGAAGTAGAACACTTGTAGGTGATGACAAGATCAAAGGTGTGACCATCTCTGCGTGTATCTCAGGGAGGACAGGTGTTAGGAAATGAATTAAATGGAGGAAATGTGAAGTTAAGTTATTTGAGGAGTTTATGGGTGTGTGCATTGGAATGCCCTAATGTCCTAAACAGGAGTTGGGGAGGAGATGAATATCAGGAACCAGGTACTAAACTTGTTGAATAAAAGAGAGTGTCCTGAAGTTCAGTCAGTTATAGCTAACATTCTCTTGATTGAGTCATGAATATGAGTAAAGCTCACGGGAGGAGTCACTGTCAAACAGTGGTGGTAGAGGGAGAGCTTGGAAGTAGTAGTGGGGAGCAAGGAGATAGCAATGAGAGAGCTTTCAGTGGGGGAAGGAGAACAGAATTTGAACTATGGCAGCCAGGAGTTCAGAATCACTGGGATGTGGAGGAGATGGCAAGTTCGCAAGCATTTTTTATGACCTCGGACCACACTAGATTTTCTAGTCCTACAGTATTGTGCCATGTTCATATAGCTTTCCCCTTTGTCAGAGGAGGCCTCAGATTTGACCAGGAATTTTGTTGGTCCGTTGAAACTGATGATGAGAGTAGATAACCTCAGGGATTTCTGACCTGATATCAACTGGAAATCATTTATCATGGAGTTTAGAACTAGAAAGGACCTTAGAAGTATTTAGTCTGACTCCCTCATTTTAGAGATGAAGAAACTGAGGACAAATAGATAGTGAGAAGTTGTATTTGAAAATAAGGTTTTCAAAGATGACAAAATACTGGAACATAAAACCATGAAGTCACATTTAATTCAGTTTTTGCTTTTTTTGCAGATTTTTACAAAGTGATCAAAGCTGCTTACAAATGTCAGTTTCCTAAAATAGTTTATCAGAGTCTTCTGAAATTTTGTCCTGAAAATCAAGAAGTCACATTTTTAAAGTTCATCAGCTAACATAATAGCACAATACCTGGTATGTATTGTGATTGCTTAATAGAAACTCGTTGATTAATTGTTAATATCTTTTTTTTTTCTTGGAGGGGGGAAGGCAGGGCAATTGGGGGTTAAGTGACTTGCCCAAGGTCACACAGCTAGTAAATATGTCTAGTGCGAGGCTGGATTTGAACTCAGGTCCTCCTGACTCCAAGGCCCGTGCTCTACTCACTGTGCCACCTAGCTGCCCTGATTATTAATATCTTAAAGCTAAATTAACAGCTTGATCAGGAATTTACTGTCAACTAAAAGTCTATTTTCTTCATCAGTGTTAGAAAAGTGACCATAAATACATTCCATCACTTTAGTACACATTGTACAGTGTGAAGAAATTTAAATGACATTTGAGAAGATAAATTTGGGAAGACTATTTAAAAAGAAATTTATGCTGAGAATTTTTAGAGGAAGTTGGGGTTCATATTTCTAAGATATCTCTAAGA
>CM053624.1:132122661-132146278 GCA_028646595.1 Phalanger gymnotis
TATTTCCTTATTTGTAAAATGAGGATAATAATTCTTACACTAATTATCTTATAGCATGATTGTGGGAAAAGTATTTTGCAAATCTTAAAGCACCATATTAAATGTGAATTTTTATTTTGTTTTGAAGGCCCTGGGGAACCACTAGAAGGTTTTTGAGTTTTGTCTGACTCTTCATGACCCCATTTGGAGTTTTCTTGGCAAAGATACTGGAATAGTTTGCCATTTCCTTCTCCAGCTATTTTACAGATTAGGAAGTTGAGACAGGGTGAAGTGACTTGCCCAGGATCACACAACTAGCAAATGTCTGAGGCCAGATTTGAACTGTGAAGGACTGTTAAGGGGTCACCTGAACTTGTCTTCTTGAGTTGCCATATATTTTGGAAACACTGTACCCAGAGTATGTAGGAGATCCTGAATGTACAGAACTTGCCACCCTTGCTGGCGCCTCGCTCCCCCTCCCCCCCAACTGGCATAACATGTTGTTTGCATCTCAAACTTTTGTGTGTCCTTGGGAGTAAAGACAGGTGCCAGATAGTTTGCACTAGGCTTGTGCAGCTGGGATACTTGTACATAAGGAGACCATTATATCTACATGGTCTAGCAGTTCCCAAGGGAAAAGAATGTGACTTTTGCCACCCCTTCTGGAAGGGTTTTGTCCTTTTCCACCTTTACTGTACCTTTTCCCTTCCATGCCATGCCCCTTTAGGTGCAGATTCTGATATTTCCTCCTTTCTTTGTTCTGCTCTCATAAATATGCACACTTATGTAAGAACTGTGAACTGTTTGCTCTGGCTTTGGGTTCCATGTGCATGTAATAAACCTAGTTTTCATGTAAGTTTTGTGAAGTCGTGATTTCCTGTTGACAGAACTCAGGAAGGGGAATCTTCTTGACTACCAGGCCCAGCACTCTATCCACTATGCCACCTAGCTGCTTAAAGAAGTTTGGGTTCGGCTGTAAACATAAATTTGAGGTGGTAGCACATCGTTCTAAGTAAGAATCGAAGTAAGGGTCCAGCAGGTAATTGGAAATGGAGGAGAGATTGGGTTTTGGAAATATAGCCATCCTATATTTGGTTATAACTGATAATTGAATCTGAGTGAGTGGATAAGGAAGAGAAGAGAGAGACACAGAGAGGAGAAAGAGACAGACAGAGAGAGAAAAGCCAGGGATACAAACTTGAGGAAGGTTTTTGGTGCTGCAGGAAGAGAAGTTAGCAAAGGAAAACAAGAGTGATTAGAGTGCTAAAAAACTGTGATGTCATGTTATTCTGGGTGGGAAGAATATTAAGGAATAAAAAGCCTTTGCATTTGATCAGGAAGAGGTGATTAGTAATTTTTGCCTGATGAGTTTTAATAATATAGTAAAAACCAAATTGCAGTTTGGTTAAGGACTGAAGCATATGATAAAGAAGTAGAGGCAGCAAGTGTAAACCACTTTTGGGGCAGCTAGATGGTGAAGAGAGTAGAACACTGGCCCTGGAGTCAGGAGGACCCAAGTTCAAATGTGGCCTCAGACACTTGATACATTTACTAGCTGTGTGACCTGGGCAAGTGACTTAACCCCAGTTGCCCTGCCAAAAAAAAAAAAAAACCTAAAAAAAAATGTAAGCTACTTTTGTTAGAAGTTTTACAGTGAAAGGAAGGGGAGAAAAGTGTAGACAGGATTGTTTTGTTAGAAGTTTTACAGTGAAAGGAAGGGGAGAAAAGTGTAGACAGGATTGTGGAGCAAGAGAAAGTAAAAGAATTTTTTCCCCCTAACTATTAGTACAACCTGAGCAAACTTGTTGAGGGCAAGGAGCCAGCCAGTGGAGGGGGGAAAATTGCTAGAGCAAGGTCCCAGAAGGAATAGGATCCAGGACAAAGTAAAAGGGTTCACCTTGGCATGGTAATCCTTTGAGGCTAGAGGGAAAGAAAAGAGGATAAGTGAAGATGAGTTTTGAAATGTGGAGGAAGGGAAATTGAACTTATTTATATGCATCGGCCCTGTTCTTTTTTCCCCATTTAATATTTTTCTGCTTTTTTAAAAAACCTCAGGATTGTTTTCCAATGTACACACCACATTGAATGCTCAAAAATTTGAGCAAAACTGTATCTGACATTATATGCAATAGTCTACCTTTCTACTGAAGGGAGGGAAGTATGTTTCATCATTAGTTTTCTGGGACCAAGATTAATTATTACAATTACTATGAGTCTACAGGATTTTAGTATTTTTGTTGTTATAACAATTTCATATATTATCTCTGTTCTCCTTGCTCTACAGTATTCATATAATTTCCCCAATGTTTCTGTAGATTCCTTGTATTTATAATTCCTTATAGCTCAATCATATTCCATTACATTCATATGTGTCAATTTACTTAGCCCTTCCCTAATTAATGGGGCCCCATTTTGTTTTTAGGTGGTTTTTGGTTTTGTTTTGTTTTGCTCCCACTAATAGTGCTGCGATGTATATTTTTTGTTTGAATGTCTTTCTTCTTGTTATAGATTTCCTTGTAGGTATATGCCCCGAAGTTTGATGACTGAGATGAAGGGTACAAAGAGTTCAGTAACCTTGCAAAATTCTAAGTTATTTTTCAGAATAGTTGGACCAACTCACAGCTACCTCAGTAATTTGTTGGTGTGCCTGTTTTCCCTGAAGCTTCCCCAACGTTGACTATTTCTGTCTTTTATTATCTGTACCAGTGTGTTGGGCATAAGGGGGATCTCAGAATTGTTTAAATTGTCATTCTCTTATTATTAGTGACAGAGCAGTCTTTCATGTAGTTTTTAATAGTTCACATTTCTTCTTTTGAGACTGTTCATGTCCTTTGACATGAACTTGTCTTGGATAATTGGCCTTAATCTTTTAAAGAAACTAGGAAGCAGGGTCATCTGATTCATGAGACAAGTTAGACCTGAGGATGGAGTTGAGGTGGTAGGCAACAAGCATTTGCTTACACTGTACCAACCTCTGGGGCTACTAATGCAAGTTAAGAGAAAGACCATTCCTGCCCTCGAGTAGCTTACATTCTGACTGTACTTGAAAAGGCAACTGAAAAGGTTGTAGGGGTGGGGATTGAGAGAAGGTACCTACCTACCTGGTTATGGAGACAAAGTCTGGGGAATCAGAAGTACACGTGGTAGGGGAATGAAGCACTGCTGACCTGGGCTTATCCCCCAAAAGTTAATGACTTGTGGAAAATGGAGAAGGGATGGATTTACTTTGGTGATTGTGACACAGATGAATAAATAGATTACCACGTGACAGTGAAGTCCTAGTTGAGGTTACATGGCATATTTCTAGTGGACCCAGGTTCAAAAAAAGTTAAATTTGGCTGAACATGCACTATATATAGGAGAATAGTATGCCTAATTGTGGATGACCTTGAATGTCAGTCAGGAATAGGGAACAAGTAGCCCTCAAGATTTTTGAGTAGAGACAATATTATAGCAGTACATTAGGGAGACTCTTCTAATCAGGCTGTTTAGGATGTATTGGAGAAGGGATAGACTGGAGCAGGGATTCTTCACTGTTTTGTGTCTGTTTGGTGAAGCCTAAGGACCCCTTTTCATGGTACTGTTTTTAAAGGCACAAAATAAAATACAAAGGAAACCAATGATATTGAAATGTAGTTGTCAAAATATTTTTAAAAAACTAGTCATGAACTTCGTGCCTAGAAAAAGGAAGGGAAACATAGGAGTAGCAATGATCCTCTATTAAGATCATACCAAAGGCAAAACCATAAAGGAGGTAGAGAGGAAGATAAAAAGTTTAGTTAAGACACCATCCCTGCCCCTGGGGTGCGTGTATTACCAGTAGAGGGGATAAGACAATGACACGGGTGACTATAACATGTGATATTACTGGACAAATGCATTAGAGAATCATAAAATGAAGTGTTATATGAGGTTTGAGAGGTAATAGGTAGTGAAAAATTGTTGTTCAGAGTAGAGGTAATAGATGAAGTAGCATTTGAGTTGGACTTTAAAGGTCTGAACTTAATGAGGTTGTAATTTAGGGAACTGGAAGTTTTTTGAGGGTAGAGAAGACATGATGAAAGTGACATTTAAGGAGATAAATACTAGTATTTGCCCTCATCTCTAACTCCATACTACTTATTCTAGGTACGTTATTTTATACCATCAGTTACTCTACTAGGTCATTTGCTTCAACTCATGGACCCTGGGCAGTTCAAGACCTAGGATTGTCCCTCCTCTAGCAGGATATAATTTTACTTGAAACTTAATACCAGAGCTTATGCATTCATATGACTTTTGCCTCCTTACAAAAGTTACCTGGAGAAGCTATATACAAATTTACCCCGAGAACCTTCCCAGTATTATTTGCCAGCTACTCTATGTTCTTTTAGAATGCCAAGAGAGTGACTGACCTAGAGAGAAAGAAGCTCATTCTTTTGTAAGAAAGAAACACGTTCCTCTTCTGAGAATATACAGAGTTATTGATAAGTTACCGGTGCCTAGGAATATCTGTACCTTACTCTGAGTGCTAGAGCTACTGCTGTAGAACTCAAGGGTTTCCATTTCCTTGGTATATGTGTGGGAGAAGTGTTTCTGGCATTGTAAACTGGAATTCATAACAGTTCTTTTTTAAAAAGTACTTTTAAAATAGCTAAATTTAAAAGAATTTTACAAAAGAAAAACAAACTGTATTATGAATTCCAATAAGAGGGAAGCTACCTCAGATACAGGACAACTAAGTGTTGTATCAGGAGTCAGGAAGATCATAGTTCAAATCCAGCCTCAAATACTTCTTAGCTGTGTGACCTTGAGCAAGTCACATAGCTCCTATTTGCCTTAGTGCCTCATCTGTAAAGTGAAGACACACCGGAGAAGAAAATGTCCAGCTACTCTAGTATCTTTGCCAAGAAAACGCCATGGACAAGGTCCATGAGATCATGTAGTCAGACATGACTGAATGACTGAACAGCCACCACCACCACCTCAGATACATCTTGTTTTGAGGTGCCAGATACTTCACAAACAAGAACCAAATAAAACCTCTTAGAAGGTACATTTACAGAAAAAAAAGGACTTATTGTTTGTTTACAGAAGGGCATGATAAAACTCTTTAGTGTTGACAAGTATAGCATTGCCAATAACTTTTTTGACTTTTTACTAGAGTTTTGTCCTCTTAATTTTGGTTTTATTTTCACTTTTTGGCTTTACTTTCTTCCCTGTATCACTTTATACAAGTCTTCCCATGTTTCTCTGGCATTCTTTGTAGTATGGCAATACTCTGTTACATTCACATTGCCATAATTTATTCAGCCATTACCCAACTATTTTGACACATTTTATTCTCAGATTTTTGTTCTTATAAATCATGCTGCTATGAACATTTCTTTTTGTACGCAAGAATCTTTTCTTGCTGTCAGTACATTCTTGAGTTAGAAGTCTCGCGGTCTGAGTTAAAAACAATTTAATAACTTTTCTGTAATGCACTTTCCTGTAGAAATTACATTATGACAAGTAGTTAGGTGGACTTGAAATGGCACTGTTAGTACTATAATTCAGCTACATTGTTCAGTAAATAGACTTTTTAGTTGGCTTAGGGATGTGTGGGCTTGGAAATTCCCTTTTATGTCTGTTGTCTCAGGGCAACATACATAGCTAAATTTGAAGAGGTTTGTCACCAGGTTAGCAACAGTGGAATAAATGTTTTGGCCACAGCAACTCTTCTAGAGCATCTAACAAAATTAAAATTATCGTGCTCTATTGGTGGTAGGATTACTCATACCAAGTATCAAGTCTCTGTTAAAATCCCATGTCTACATGAAGCCTTTTCCAACCCTTCTTACTTCTAGTGCCTTCTATCTTTTCATTATTTTCCATTTATCCTGCATATAGCTTGTTTGTACATATTTGTTTGCTTGTTGTTTCCCCCAGTAGTTTGTGAGTTCCTTGAGGTCAGGGACTGCCTTTTGTTTATTTTGTATCCCCAGCACTTAGCACAGTGCTTGGCATATAGTAGGCATTTAATAAATGCTTATTGATTGACTGATTTTGTGCTCCCTTTACTTAGCATAGTGCCCCACCAAAAAATAGGTGCTTAATAAATGTTTGTTGATGACTTGCCTGCTTGGTGTTCCTTCTCAGTCCCTAACAATACTTTGCACAAAATAGGAATTCAGTAAATAACTGATTGAATGACATTGTAAAAATAGCCTGTTTTCATATGGATATGCATATAAATTCAGATAATTTGTTCTGATTTTATTGTATACGAGAGTCTACATTTTACACTTAAAATTTAGTTGACAGTTATTTATATTTCCACCAGATGGCCCTCTCAGCATGTAAGGAGCTACTAAGCAAAATTAGTTACATTTACAGGTCATTTGAATTATTGTTGAAAAATATCAGAATTTAGCCCATAACTCGTAGTAAAAGTAATTGAATTTTAAAAATTAAAATATTTGTGACAATATTCAATAGAATTCATGAAGGAAAGCTTAGTAATAGATAACTTAAAAGATTTTATTACTTGTAGCTAGTAATATCTATGTACAAATGAGATTTGGTTTGCATGTTTAAACCAAAGTTAAATACTTTTTCAGTTACTTAGGAAAAGTTTCAGTACAAAATGTAACATGCCACCTTATGCCATGTGAACTATTTATTGTCAACTGCTATAATGTATCGAACACTTATGATTGTAGTAGAATTCTTTAGCAATATAGATCTGGAATAAACTTGGGTGGTAGTCACATTTAATCAATTGGCTTATTTTTTTTTAATAAAAATCATAGCTGATTAGAGTTACCTAGTGGATTACCTGATGGTCAGGATTATGAATTCTACCACTGTCAAATCAGCTTGTTTTTTTTTTGAAGATGCAGAAAGCTATGTGTTTTTAGATACACTTTTCATGGTTTTTTTTTTTCTGGTTATGTGACAGTTTAACAGAACCCTTGGTTTCGTTTCCAAATTATGACTTTCATTTGTCTATCTTCAGCAACGTTAGCCTACCACTGCAAATAAAAAATTTACTTGTTTATGGCATTTTAAAAAAACAAATCGACAGAATTAACTCCTATGCTCAATATATGGACTTTCTGGCTTTGTAGGCTGTTCATTGGCTGGTGAGAAGAGTGAATTTGCTCAGATGATAACAGGTCACATTTATATAGTGCTTTAGATTTCAGAAGTCTGTTTGTTAATAATGTGGACTAATATCTCAAGATTCCTTAATTCCTTCCCTCAATCTGTTCAGACAAGAGCATATGCAAGCTATTAATTGCATGGTTTACCTAATTGATAGTCACATGACATAAATCAACTCCCAAGTATGTTTTTGAGTCATTTCGGTGTCTGACTCTTCGTGATCCCATTAGGGGTTTTCTTGCCAGAGATGCTGGAGGGGTTTGCCATTTCCTTCTCCTGCCAATTTTATAGTTGAGGAAGCTGGGGCGAACAGGGTTCAGTGACTTGCCCAGGGTCACACAACTAGTTAGTGAGTAAGGCAAAACTCAGGAAGAGTTCTTAACTCCAAATCTGGCTCTCTATCCATAGTGCCCCTAGCTGCCCATCTCAAGTATGTATTCATGAATAATTTTTATGTTTTAAGTTAGAAGTTTTAAATTTCAAAGTGGTTTTTCTTTGCTACTCAGCTTTTTTCAGTTCCATTTGTCTGTGGTAAGGAAATACAAACTAATTTTGGTATTATCTAGTCCAAAATAATTAGGAGATGCCAATTGACAAATTCCCAGCATACATACCTACTTATTGAAGAACATCTGTTCACATAGGATTAGGGCATTCCAATCAGGCAAACTCTCTTTTTGGGACTAATTTCCCCTTGTCCCCTTACCCTTCAAGAAATGTACTTCTAGGACAGATTCAAATCTAGATACTTTTTTTTTTCCTCCTACACGTAATAAATTCCCTTTGGTCCCTTCTCTAATGTTTTTTCAGGATTAATTATAACTGAGAGAAACTTCCTTGAACAGTCTTCCAATGTGGGACCTTTCTCCCACTTAAGATAGGCATCTCTTGAACTCAAAAACCATTTTAAATAATATCTCTCATTTTAAAATTTTCTCCTGCCAATAGACATACAACCCTCTTCCATTTGTGGATAGCCATCACTTAAGTACACATGTAGACATACATGCATGTGCATACACACATTCTGGGACTACAATCTCTCCACCATCGCTTTTCTTGATACTTGTGTTCTAGGATAGTCTCTCTTGCCCTGGAGTAACTTCTTCTAACATGTTTCTGTTAGAATGCTATCTGAAGACTACAAAGGAATTGGTTACTTTATAGAACTAGAAAAAAAACATAAAAAATTAGATTTTGGTGGGGGAAAAATCTTAAGATTCCAAGGGAAATAAAAAGAAAAAATAAGAATGAAAGGAGCATAGCAGTACCAGATCTTAAACTATATTTTGAGGCAATAGTCAGAAAAACAATTTGGTAGTAGTTAAAAAGCAGATAAATGGAAAAGAATAGATAATAAGCAAGTTGCAAAATAGCATAACCTAGTAGCCCAATTTGTCATAAATCCAAGAACACAAACAATAGGGGAAGGATTTACTATTCAACAAATATTGCTAGAAAAAGTGGAAAGTAGTGTGGCAGAAAATAGGCTTAAACCAAAATTTTACATACTGCAATACAAAAAAGCAATCTTAAAGTAAAAGATTATATCATAAAACCTCCACACAAACAAAAAGTTAGAGAATGGAAGGAATGAATATCCTTCAGATCTTTGGTTGGTGGAAAAATAGTAACCAAATAAAGGATAGAGGAGATCACAGAAGATAGAATAAATAATTTTGGTTCTATAAAATTCAGAAGCTTTCTCATGAATAAAACTAAGTAGAGTAAGAGGGAAAGTTTTTAGGGGTAAGTCTTTGGATTATATATCCAAGATATGTATGGATTTGACACTAATCCATTATACTAAGATCCAATAGATAAAATATACAAATAGTTTGCCATTCTTTTTAAGGTATCAACAACCATTACACATGCCCCAGCTCACTAATTTAAAGGGGAAAATTAAATAATTTTAAGGTTTTATTTTTTTACCCATTAAATTGACAAAAGTTGAGACAGAAAAGTCAATTTTGGAGGAGCTGCAAAGAGAAACGGTTACACTAATATCTTGTTGATGGAGCTGTGACTTGGAAAACAATTTTGAATAATATGAAAAAAGTCCCTAAAAGGATCAAAACCCTTAACCACACCATCCCACTAGAAGCTGGTAAAATTTACTTTGGCCAAGTGGTCTGGAAGAGGGTCCAGGGCATGAATATGTTGCGTGTGTTTTTGTCTTGTCTTTCATTATCTGTTGATACATTTTTTTTTTATATCCATTATGAAAGTAGTGAATTTCAAAGAAAAGGATGATATTAAGAGTTCTGTTAGTTATCATCCAATGTAGACTCTGATTTGGTACAGAACTGCTAAATACATATTAAAGAGCTGAACTTAATTAAATTTTAATGTAATTCTTAAAATCTATATATATATTTCATGATGAATGCATGAACAGTTCTAAATAATGATTTGCAAACTTATTCCAGGAACTAAGCATTTCTGAGTATTTCTGATCATACAGACATTCACTTCTGCAGTTTGATAGTATGGAAATAAAGCCACAACTTTTTAAAATTAGTTGTTAGAAAAGTACCTTTTTTTTGAATAAAGTTATATCTTAGTGTATAATTTTATTATAAAATGTTTTAACTTTTTAATTTTATGCTTTAATTACAGAAGACTAAATGATGTACATGCATATTTTAACTTCTTAATTATGCTTTAATTACAGAAGACTAAATCATGTAAATGTATATTTTACCAAAAAAATTGGAAAAATAACTTTTATATTTTCTTTCTAGGCAGGTAGGGGGCACAGTGGGATAGAGTGCCAAGCCTGGAGTCAGGAACACCTGAGTTCAAATATGACCCCAGACACATTCCAGCTCTGTGACCTATGACATGTCACTTAACTGCTGTTAGCCTCAATTTTCTCATCTTTAAAAGGGAGATAAACAGCACTTACTTCCTAGGGTTATTGCGAGGATCAGATGAAATAATAATTGTAAAGCTCTTGGCACAGGGTCTGGCATATAGTAAACACTATATAAATGTTAACTGCTATTATTATTGATAATAATATGAAATTTATTTTTTCAAATAAACAAGATCTCATGTAAAAACTGTAGAAATTTAACCTATTGAAAAAACAATAAGCACTTAGGACTTAATTTTAAATATATTGCATTATACTTGTGTTGCAGTTTGCAATAAATTTCATTTTGTGAGTTTGTAGTTTGCTAGTTTTTATAGCAGTATGTGTTTTTGATTTAAATTTTAAAATGTTCTTTAAATTTTAATTTTCATATATTCTTTTCCTATCCCATGTTTCATGTGTATACCAAGCAGGGTACATTTTTTCTCACATCAATACAATTAGTCAATTAATATTTATTAAGCAAGATGGTTCTAGAGATACAAGTACACAGAATGAAACAATTCCAGCTCATCAGGAGCTTACATTCTAATGTAGATAATAAGTACATATAAAAACATATATAGAATAAATATAAGGTTAATAAATACAAACATATACAAAGTAGTTAAATAGAAAAATAGTTGTCTAACACTACCAATTGGGAAAATACGGAAAGGCTTCATACAGAAGATGGTGCTTGAGGTGCATCTTAAAAGAAAAAGAGACTTTGAGGGTGAAAATGGAGTTAAGAAATAAATGCTTTCCAGGCATGGGGAATGACCAGTACAAAAGCATGAGGATGGGAAATGGAATGTCAAGTGGGATGAGCAGAGAGCAGGCCCATTTGACTGGATGGTAGAGTAGGGGATGGGGAATAATGTCTGACGAGTCTGGAAAGGTAGGCCAGGGCTAGATTTTGCAGAGCTTTAAAAAGTAAACAAAGAAGTTTATATTTTATCCTAGAAACACTTAGAAAGTTACTAGAATTTGAGTAGGAGAGTCACATGGTCAGATCTGTACTTAACCAAAATTACTTTGGGGGCAGAGCCAAGATGGCAGCTGGAAAGCAGGGACTTGCTTAAGCTTTCCCCCAGGTCCCTCCAAACACCTGTAAAAAATGGCTCTGAACAAATTCTAGAGCTGCAGAACCCACAAAATAGCAGAGGGAAGCAGGGCTCCAGCCCAGAAAAGCCTGGATGGTCACTGGGAAGGGTCTATTGTATGGAGCTGGGAGCGGAGCAGAGCACAGCCCACTGTGGACTGCACCAGGACCAACCAGACCAGGAGCCAGGTGAAACAGGCGGTAGGGCCCTGAATCATCGAGCAGTGGCAGCTACCAGACTTCTCAACCCACAAACGCCAAAGACAACAGAGAAGGTTAGTGGAAAAGCTGCTAGATCAGAGTGAAACCCTGTGGGAAGAATTAAGCAGCAGATAAGAGTGGGAGTGCAGAGCCTGCTTGGATCTGTGTCGCAGTCTGGGTTGGTGGTTCTTGGGAGAGGAGGAGCGCTGGTGTGGCAGAGTTTGCCGTGTAGAAGTAGGTCTGAAATAGCAGCACAGCCCCTAAAGCTTGGGACAAAGTACTCTGTACTCTACAAGCAGTCATACCCTGACAGAAAGCTCAAGGGTCAAGTAGTTGGCTGGGAACATGAACAGGCAGTGAAAACAGACTCAGACTCAGACTTTGGAATCTTTCTTTGGTGACAAAGAACATCAAAACATACAGCCAGAAGTCAACAAAATCAAAGAGCCTCCAAGAAAAATGTGAATTGGTCTGAGGCCATGGAGGAGCTCAAAAAGGATTTGGAAAAGCAAGTTAGAGAAGTAGAGGAAAAATTGGGAAGAGAAATGAGAATGAAACCATGAAGAACAAGTTAATGACTTGCTGAAGGAGACCCAAAAAAATATTGAAGAAAATAACACATTAAAAAGTAGGCTAACTCAAATGGCAGAAAAGCTCCAAAAAGCCAGTGAGGAGAAGGCAGAATTAGCCGGATGGAAAAGGTGATCCAAAAGACCACTGAAGAAAATACTACCTTAAAAATTAGATTGGAGCAAGTGGAAGCTAGTGACTTTTTGAGAAATCAAGATATTATAAAACAGAAGCAAAGGAATGAAAAAGTGGAAGACAATGTGAAATATCTCATTGGAAAAACCACTGACCTGGAGAATAGATCCAGGAGAGATAATTTAAAAATTATTGGACTACCTGAAAGCCATGATCAAAAAAAGAGCCTAGATATCATCTTTCAAGAAATTATCAAGGAGAACTGCCCTGATATTCTAGAACCAGAGGGTAAAATAGAAATTGAAAGAATCTACCAATCGCCTCTTGAAAAAGATCCCCAAAAGAAAACTCTTAGGAATATGAATATGGTCACCAAATTCCAGAGTTCCCAGGTCAAGGAGAAAATACTGCAAGCAGCCAGAAAGAAACAATTTGAGTATTGTGGAAACACAATCAGAATAACCCAAGATCTAGCGGCTTCTATGTTAAGAGATCGAAGGGCTTGGAATGTGATATTCCTGAGGTCTGTGGAGCTAGGATTAAAACCAAGAATCACCTACCCAGCAAAACTGAGTATAGTACTTAAGGGCAAAATATAGACTTTCAATGAAATAGAAGACTTTCAAGCACTCTTGATGAAAAAAACAGAGTGGAATAGGAAATTTGACTTTTAAATACAAGAATCAAGATAAGCATGAAAAAGTAAACAGGAAAGAGAAATCATAAGGGACTTACTAAAGTTGAACAGTTTTGTTTACATTCCTACATGGAAAGATGATGTGTGTAATTCATGAGACCTTTCTCAGTATTAGGGTAGTTGAAGGGAATATACATATATATATATATATATAGACAGAGGGCACAGGATGAGTTCAATATGAAGGGATGATATCTAAAAAAAAAAATTAAGAGATGAGAGAGGAATATATTGAGAGAGGGAGAAAGGGACAGATAGAATGGGGAAAATTATCTGACATAAAAGTGGCAAGAAAAATCAATTCATTGGAAAGGAAGAGGGAGCAGGTGAGGGAATGAGCGAATCTTGCTCTCATTGGATTTGACTTGAGGAGGGAATAACACACACTCAATTGGGTATCTTACCCCACATGAAAGTAGGGAGAAGGGGATAAAAAAGGGAGGACAATAGAAGGGGGAAGACATATGGGGGAAGAAGTAATCAAAAGCAAACACTTTGAAAAGGCTCAGGGTCAAGGGAGAAAATTGAATAAAGTGGGACGGGATAGGATGGAGGGAAATATAGTTAGTCTTTCACAACATGACTACTTATGGGAGTGTTTTGCATAATGATACGTGTGTGGCCTATGTTGAATTGCCTGCCTTCTTAGAGAGAGTGGGTGGGGAGGGAAGAGAGGAGAGAATTTGGAACTCAAAGTTTTAGAAGCAGATGCTCAAAATTGTTTTTGCATGGAACTGGGAAATAAGATATACAGGCAGTGGGGCATAGAAATCTATCTTGCCCTACAAGAAAGTAAGGGGAAAAGGGGTGGGGGGGCAGGGGGAGTGGGGAGACAGAAGGGAGGGGCTGACTGGGGAATGGGGCAATCAGAATATATGCCATGTTGGAGAGGGGGGGGAGGGTAGAAATGGGGAGAAAATTTGTAACTTAGAATCTTGTGGAAATCAATGCTGAAAACTAAAAAATATTAAATAATAAAGTATGGCATTCAACACAAAAAAATAAAAGAATAAAAGTACTTTGGCTGCTGTGTTTAAGATCAGCTGGAATGGGGATAGACTTGAGGGATTTATGGTCATGTAGGTGATGTGATGAGGGGCTGAACAAAGGTAGTTATTTGAGTGGAAACAAAGGGTCAAATGTAAAAGATGTCATGATTTGGCAACTGGTTGGATATGTGGGGTGAGGAAGAATGAGCAGTCCAGGATAACTGCCTAGGTTACAAACATAGGCTGAAAGTTGGTGATGCCTTATACAGAAATAAAGAAGTTTGAAAGAGGGAGGAGGGTTAGGGGAAAAGACAGTGAATTCTGTTTTGGATATGTTCTAGTGCTGAGCACAGTGCCTAGCACATAGAAAGTACTTAATAAATGTTTATTGACTGATATATTCAATTTATGATAATGGGTATTTATATAACAGTTTAAAGTTTGTAAAGTGCTTTATAAATAATATCTCATTTGATCCTCACAACAGTTCTGGGAGATAGAAGCTATTAGTTTCCTCTTATTATAGATGAGGAAAGAAGCAGACAGAGGTTAAGTGTGACTTGCCCTGGGTCACACAATCAATGTCTGAAGCTAGATTTGAACTCAGGGTTTTCCTGACTCCAAGTCCGGTACTCTATCCACTGTGTCATTTGAAATATCCAGTAGGCCATTGGTGGTACAGGACTGGAATTCAGGAGGGATACTGGGGCTGGATTTATAGATATGAGAGTCTGCATAGAGATTGTAGTAGTTAAATACCATGGAAACAGATGAGGTTACTGAAAGAATATGTAGAAGGAAAAGAGAAGAGGGCCTAGGACAGAACTTTAGGGAACACCCACAGTTAGGGGGTGTAATATGAATAATGAACTAGCAAAGGAGGCTTAGAAGGAGTTTGACAGGTAGGAGCAGAATTGGGAAATACTGGTATCACAGAAACCCAAAGAGGAGAGACTATCCAGGAGAGAGTGGCCAACAGTGTCAAATGCAGCAGATGAATTGAGAAGGGTTTAGGACAGAGGAAAAGGCCATCATATTTGGCCATCAACAGATTGTAAGTAACTTTGGAGAGAATTGTTTCAGATTAGTAATGTTATTGCAAGCCACATTGCAAAGGAATGAGGGAGAGGAAAGGGAATTACAGGTAGCAAGGATGGACAGTTTTTCCAAGGAGTTTGTCTGAGAAAGGGAAGGGACATAAAAGATAATAGCTTGAAAGAGATAGGGAAAGGTTGGACATCAGGGAGGGGGGAAGAGAATGATTAAGGATGTAGGCTGCTGAAGATGGAAAGGGTAGGAACAAGGAGACATGAAGGTAGAGTTGGCCTTGGTAAGAAGAAGGAACATCCTCTGTGACTAGGGGAAAGGAGAAGAAAGTGGAAGATGATAACAAGATGTTTTGGTATGAAGAGAGCAGGAGAAGAGTTAATTTCAGATGACTTCAGTTTTCTTGGAAAAGTAAGAGTCAAGGTCCTGGATGCAGTGGGGTGCAGTAGAGAGAGAGACAGAGAGTGCATGAGTGCTAAAATGAAGGCCCAGTCAGCCTTTCTCCAGTTTTGTCCTATAATAGAGGAGGTAGATCCAGGACTGAGGTTCAGCTAGAAATAAGGGGAAAGAGATTTAGAAGCAGGGGGTAAAGTAGAAGGTAGAGGTAAAACAGCTAATCATTGGGTTTAGATAGGAGAGAGAGGAGAGAGATGTCAGAGCAGGGATAATGGCCTTGGAAAGTACTGAGGATTAAAAGGAAGTCTCAATCAGGATGAAAACTAGGCTTTAGGAAGAATGAGACATAGGGAGAAGTGGAATAATAAGAAGTTGTGGTCAGCTATGGGAATGTCTGAGTTTTAATCATAGAGAACAACTATGGGTAATGGTGAGATCTGTTGTGTGATCTACTTTACCTGTGACTGAGTGGGGTGAAGGGATAGGTCATGGCATTTAAGGAGGCTGCAGAACTGAGAAGTTAGGGAACTTGAAGAAGTATTTTTGTGGATATTCATGTCCCCTAGTATAAGGATGGGAATCGAGGAGGTGAGCCAGGTGCTTAAGTCCTTGAGAGAGAAGGGAGAATGACCTGAGGGTTGATTTTTACCCCTACTATAAATTTGAATTGGGTAGAAAATTTTGATTGTGTAGACTTAAATGAAGAGTATGCCCACTCCCCTTTTAAGGAGACCAGGGTGACCGAGATAAGAGAAAAAGTACGGATGGTGCTGGAGAAGATACCTGTGTAAAGATTTCTTCCCATCCCCTTCCTTTCCTAAACTTCTTTTCTGCCCTGCCAAAGATATCAAACACAAAAAGAAAGATGCTGTATATGACAAACTTTTCATAATAGCATTCTTTGTGGTAGCAAAATACTGGAAACAAAGTACATACCCACTAATGGGTCAAAGCCTGTACAAATTGTGATATATAAAATGCAATGTAATTACCACCTCTTTACTAACGATTCTCAGATCTACCTAACTAGCCCAAACTTTCTTCTGACCTCTAGTCTCATATCTCCAGCTGCCTTTCAGAAATCTTGAACTGGATATCCAGTGGGCATCTTAAACTCAGTATGTCCAAAGCCATACTCATTATCTTTCACCCTAACCCCTCCCCACCTCCTTTCCCTGTCATCCTCATCAGTAGGGCTTTTGACCTAGAATCTAGGTTGAATTCAAACTTCACAGAACAAATCCCCTTAATAAAAAGGGGACCTAGTGAACTTGGACCTAATGAAAAGGCTGCACCCTAGGACCTAGAAGGCCACGTGTGGCTTGAGGCCGCAGGTTCCCCATCCCTGATAATGATGTCTTCCTAGACTCTTCACTATTTCTCATATGCAATCTATTGCTAAGGCCTATTGATTTCACCTGTGCAACATCTCTCAAATGTTCCCCCTTCTCTCCTCAGACACTGCCACCAATCTGGCACAGGCCCTTGTCACCTCACACCTCAACTATTGCAATAGCCTACTAATTAGTGGGTCTACCTGTTGCAAGGCTTTTCCCCTCTCTAGTACATCTTCCACTCAGCCAACAAAGTGATTTTCCAAAGGCTCAGGTCCGACCATGTTATACTCCCAATAAATTCCAGTGGCTCCCTGTTGTCTCTCAGATATAATAATAATAATAATTCTGTGCCAGGCAGTATGCTAAGCACATTGTAGATCTCATTTGATTCTCACAACAGCCCTGAGAGATAAGTGCTATTATTATTCCTATTTTATATGTGAGGAAAGTGAAGCAAACCAGAAACCCTATCTCTTATCTCCAGGCATTTTCTCTAGCTGTTCCCTATGTTGTTATTATTATTATTATTATTATATGTTTACTGCCAGTTTGACTAATGGATTATTACCAATAATCTATTTATTATATTGCATTAAGAAACAAATATGAGGAATTCAGAGAAATATGGGAAGACATATGAACTGTTCAAAATGAAGAAAATAGGAACAAAAGAATGTACAGAACAGCAGCAGTGATATTAGCAAAAGCAGTGCTTGAGTGGTACTCAGCTAAGGTTAATTACAATGGTCAGTCTTGGTCCTATATAACAGAGAGTGAAACATGTTTTTATTTTTCCACTAGAAAGATTGGGGACTTCAGGTGTAGAATATTGAATACAGCTTTGGATATGTTTGTTTGGTCTGGTTTGACTTAATTTTTTTCTTTGTTACAGGGGAGGAATGATTAGATTGTAAGAAAACAAAAGACATCAATAAAATTTTTAAAAGAATGCTTCTTGATTCTTCTGTTACCTAAATATCTGGTATAGCTGATATCTAGTCCTTTCCTGGAAGAATTTTAATAAGCAGATCGCACATATGGAAAGGGGTAGAAGACATCATGATCTCTTTCAAGACTCAGAGTAACTCTCACTCTAATTGTAAATGTATAACAGCCTTCCTTTCATTTGTATCAATATCAGAGGAAAATTTCTAATGCCACATAACTCTTGTGACACATAAGTAACATTTCAGATATTTGGTGCCTACAGATGAATGTAGTAAAATCAACCTTACTATGTATCCATTTTTAATTCAGGCCCATTTTTCTCTTGCAATCTAGCCTAATTTTTCCTACCTTGTACTATTTGTATGTGCATAAAATTACAAACTGATTTTCTTATTATCCTAAGCAAAGCATGAATAAGAAGATGAATATGTCCTTGTCCAAATATGTTTTAAAACTAAATATTAATTGATTTTGCTTTGTCTTTAGTGGTTAGGTTAACTATATACTTTTTCTTTCTTATGGAATAGATAATTGGGAATTGAATTAATTGTAAAATCAGGAAACAAAAACTGATGTTCATGAATTTTAAATTTAAAGTTAAAATTTAGCAGTGAGTTATTTTTTCCCCTTGATTTTTGTCTAGATGTCCCTGGTAGATTTGGGAAAGAAGCTTTTAGAAGCAGCACGAGCAGGTCAAGATGATGAAGTTCGGATTTTGATGGCAAATGGAGCTCCTTTTACTACAGATTGGGTAAATAAAAGTTTAAAAATTAAAAAAATATCTTGTGTGAGTCTTTTATTTATTTTTGAATAGCAATTTATAAATTTGATTGATTTAATCAAATTATGAATTTATTCATAAATCATTAAATTATGCCATCAAAGAAATGTATGATAGAAAAAGATTAGACTGTCTATGAACGTGAGGCAAAAGCAAGAGATAACATTTATATTACTCTGACATTAATTAATATTAATCTAGACATTAATTACTCTAACAATTTCAGAAGTTATTGAGAAAAGGAGAGCCCAGTCCATTAGGTCCCATTCTCCCTCCTGATCCCATCAACCCCAAACTTGTAGGATGACAGGAAGGATTGTGATTTCTTTTGTTGGAAAAGAACTTCTACATGAGATCACAGATCCATTTGATTATTCATAGAGTTAAAAGTTAATCATTTTTTGGTTGGAGCAATTTTCAATTTAACTTGCATAATTGTAGCTTTATGACTGTTAGAATTTGAGCATATGGGAGTCATAAGCAGTTAGATTATGTTACTGGAATAGCCTATTTGTCTAAAGATTTTTCTTTTAAATTTCTAACTCTCTCCTCAACTTTTTTTTTTTTTTGCTGTTTTGTGAATCAGGACCACTTGTGATATTTTGTCTTCCTTCTCTGTGCTGTTTTGTACATCAGCTTATATATAATCTGAATTGGTATTGGCTTTGGTTGCCATGTTTCTCTTATAAATTTACCTAAATTATCACCTCCAGTTCACACCCTTTAAATTTTTCTTGTGCTAATAAACTGATAAATTTTTGTAAGTTAAAACTTCATATTGAATTTTGTTAAATAAGTAGGGATTTAGTGGGCGGATTTTATGGAATAGAAGTCAGGATCATTTCTGACTCTGTCACTGACTGTGAAATCACAGGCTAGACAGGTAACCTTTCTCAACCTTAGTTTTTTTTCTTTGTAAAATGAGGATATTGGCATCCTACACCAAGATAAGGTTGAAATGGGTACATAATTTAGACATAAAGGGTGATGATAAGTAAATTAGGAGAGCAAGAAATAGACTACTTGTCAGATCTGTGGAGAAATTTATGACCAAACAAGAGATAGAGAACATTAAGAAATGGGTAATTTTGATTACATTAAATTAAAAAGTTTTTTGCACAAACAAAACCAATGCAACCAAGATTAGAAGGAAAGCAGAAAGTGGGAAAACTATTTTTACAGCCAGTGTTTCTGATAAAGGCCTCATTTCTCAAATATATAGAGAACTAAGTGAAATTTATAAGAATACAAGTCATTCTCCAGTTGACAAATGGTCAAAGGATATGAACAGGCAGTTTTCAAATGAAGAAATTGTGCTATCCAAAGTCAGATAAAAATACTTTAAATCACTATTGATTAGAGAAATGCTAATTAAAGCAACTCTGAGGTACCACCTCACACCTACCAGATTGGCTAATATGACAGAAAAGGAAAATGATAAATGTTGGAAAAGATATGGGAAAATTGAGACACTAATGCATTTTAGTGGAGTTGTGAACTGATCTAACCATTCTGGGGAGCAATTTGAAACTATGCCCAAAAGTTATCAAACTGTGCATACCCTTTGATCCAGTAATACCACTACCAGTTCTGTATCCCACAGAAATCATAAAAAAGGGAAAAGGACCTATATTTATAAAAATGTAGCAACTCTTTTTATGGTGACAAAGAATGGGTGACAAAGAATTCACCTATTGGGGAATGGCTAAACAAATTGTGGTCTATGAGTGTAATGGAATACTTATTTTTCTGTAAGGAATGATGAGCAGGCAGATTTCAGAAAAACCTGGAAAGACGTACATGAATAATGCTGAGTGAAATGAGCAGAACTGGGAGAACGTTGTACATAGTAACAGCAACATTGTATGGTGATCAACTACGATAGGCTTAGCTCTTGTCAGCAGTACAGTGATCCAAGGCAATTCCAAAAGACTCATGATGGAAAATCCTATCCACATCCAGAGAAAGAACTATGGAGTCTGAATGCAAATCAAAGCATACTATTTTCACTTTTTTTGTTTTTTCTTTCTCGAAGTTTTTCTTTTTTGTTCTGATTCTTCTTTCACAACATGACTAATGTGGAAATATGTTTAACATGATTCTACATGTATAAACTATATCAGATTGCTTGCTGTCTTGTGAAGGGGGAAAGAAGGGAGGGAAAGAGAAAAATTTGGAATTCAAAGTATTACAAAGTGAGTGTTGAAAACTGTCTTTACATGTAATTGGAAAAAATACTATTAAGTGGGGAAAACATGAGGATATTGGTTATTGAATTTTTTTTACAGGACAGGGATATTTTAAGGATAAATAAGATTTCTATAAAAGTGTTTTGAGTTCCTATTAAGAAAGTTATAATTTAATACAAAGTAGATCTATAATGTATACTAGAAAATCAGAGTTTAAATATTACATTTATTTTGAATTTTAGTTGGGTACATCTCCACTTCATCTAGCAGCACAATATGGGCACTATTCAACCACAGAAGTATTACTGCGAGCTGGTGTAAGCCGAGATGCCAGAACTAAAGTGGACCGAACTCCATTACACATGGCAGCATCTGAAGGCCACGCAAGCATAGTAGAAGTTTTACTTAAGGTTTGTCTTTTATTTTCAGGCTTTGAAAATAAACCTAAACCTATAACAATAACAGCTTGTGAAAGAAAAACTACCTGTTAGGGTTTACCTTTTCTGGAAGAATTATCTCTACTTGGTCCTTACGTTCTTGAGCTTCTTCCTAATTAAAAGTAGTGTTTTCTATGAAAGTAGTCTTTTCTACGTTTTCTTATTAAGGAAGAAAAAATCAGTAAAAACTTATTTTTTAAAATCACTTTAGTTTACCCCAGTTCCTCTTTCCCCCTTCCAAAGAGCCATGCCATATTTTTTTTAATATTTTTTAAAGACAAGAACAGAAAAAGAAGAAGAAAACATACTAATCAATACTTCAAAAAAGTCTGAACATATCTGCAACACTTGTGGACCTCCCACCTTTGCAGAAGGGTGGGTTGGAAGTGTCTCCTCATATCTTTTGAGCCATGATTGTTCTTTACTGTTTTGCAATATTCACTTTTGATTTTTTTGTTTGCATGGTTGTTCTTTCTGTTTACATTGTTATAATCGCTGTATATGTTACTTTCTTGGCTCTGCTTACTTTACTATACATCAGTTCGTATAAATCTTTCTATGCTTTTCTGTATTTATCACGTTCCCCATTTCTTATAGCACAGTAGTATTCCATTACACTCACACAACACAATTTTTTGAGCCATTCCCCAATCTGTGGGCGTCTACTTTGATTCAGGTTCTTTACTGTCACAAAAAGTGCTTCTATAAATATTTTGGAATATATGGGGACTTTCTTCTTATGAATAGTCTCCCTGGGGTATAGGCCCAGTAATGAAATTTCTGGGTCAAAGGATGTCACTTTTTTTGGTCACTTTATTTGTATAATTCCAAATTGCTTTCCAAAATGATTACTGATTCTCAGTTCTCCTAGCAGAACATCAGTGTGCCTTTCTTCCCACAACCCTTCCAGTATTGACAATTCCCATCTTTTGTCATCATGGCCAATTTGCAGGATGTGTGGTAAAACCTCAAGATTGTTTTGATTTGCAGTACTTTTATTATTAGTGATTTGGAGTATTTTTTCATGTGGTTTTAATAGGTTATAGTACTTCTTTTGAGAACTGTTTGTTCTGATTTTTTGACTACTTACATATTAGAGAATAGCTTCTGGTCTTAAACATGAATATATGTATCTATTTAACATTCTTTTAAGACTGATAATTGAAAAATAGCATTAAACATGAGTGAGTTTTTTTAATTTAAAGAATGAAATAATTTGCAAAGGAATTTTTCTGAGTATCTAAGAGCTCCTCAGAGAGATTGAGAACTGGGAAAGATAACTTTTTGAACAGAGCTCAGACAATCCTGAGAATGTGTGAAATTGAGAGTGGTGGATTCAGAAATTATCCTCTTTGTCTTTGACCTTGTCTTCTAAATGACTCTCCTTAAATGACTTAGCTATTACTAAGTGTGTAAATTTTAAAATGAAAACAGATCTTAGACCTATTAGGAATATTAAAAAAGATTTGTAGCAATACTTACAAGATTTTACTCCCTCAGTTCTCTTTTTTCTAAACTTTCATGCCTGTACTGATGGATAACAGGAAAACAAAAACAACAAAATACAACAGAATAACTCAGGCATTTTTAGCTATTATAAGGAAAGCAGTGAAAAAAGTCAATCTAACACAAGAATGACTTGACTGGTAGGACATTTGGATGATCTGAACATTGATAAATGAAGGTTGGTTATATTTCTGTGTTGTAAAGTCTTGCTCATAGACATGTACATTCAGTTATGATTTCATCTTATATATGAACTGTATTTTACACTTTAAGTAATCTATGGATTTGGAATATTTTGTAGCATGGCGCTGACGTCAATGCCAAAGACATGCTAAAGATGACAGCGCTACACTGGGCTACAGAACATAACCATCAAGAGGTGGTAGAACTTTTAATCAAATACGGTGCTGATGTCCACACACAAAGTAAATTTTGTAAAACTGCTTTGGATATTTCAATAGACAATGGAAATGAAGATTTGGCAGAAATATTACAGGTAATTTTTTTACCTTTAATTTTAAAACTTATGGAAGAATACTTTTGTCATGGTGTGAATTGGTAGCTTGTTACCTTTGAGATGTTTTGAATGAGGCTTTTTCCTTTCTCTCATTTCCTTCTTATTTTTTCCCCAATTAATTCATCCTATTCATTTCTTCATATCTCAGGGAATCTCTAATCTTTTAATATCTAAGTAAGGACCAGCAAGTCATTAATTTATATGATATTAAATTGTTTCTGCGCTCTTTTAGATCTTTCATTCCCTTGGCTGTTTCTTTTAATAGCTTTTACAATTTGGATACTGTATGCCTACTAATTCGAGATTTTTATAAGAGTAAGTTATGTTTATTTTGAACAAAGATAAATAACTTTAACAGTTACGGTAATATCTATTAATGAAGTAAGCATTCTTTGGCTTCTGGGTCCTTACTTTACCTCTATATCCCTTTCCGATTTCTGTCATGAGAAGGCTTTTTGAGGGCCTTTGTCCTTTTAGTGAGAACTGGCCCCTAGTGAGCTACTTTCTAGTGAGCTACTGACCCCTTCTCGTAGTGCCAGATCGCTTTTCATCATTAAGAAGTAATTCCTTCAGACTGATATAAATGATCTTCTTTGGTCATTATCTTGACCTCTCTGCTTTCTAATTCCTCTTACTCAATTTGACTTTTTTTTTTTAATGCTGGCTAGTGAATCCGTTGTTTTTCTACTAATTACTTAAAAGTGTCTTTGTTTAGGGAAACTAAGATATTCTGGTGTTCAACTTTTACTTCTAGGTATGAGAATTAAGAGGATGGGGGCCAATTAATGTGAGGGG
>CM053624.1:132146378-132163917 GCA_028646595.1 Phalanger gymnotis
TGATAGTTATCTAAAAATCTATTGTGATTTATTCTCTAGATTGCAATGCAGAACCAAATAAATACAAACCCAGAGAGCCCTGACACTGTGACGATCCATGCAGCAACACCACAGTTTATCATTGGACCTGGAGGGGTGGTGAACCTAACAGGTCTGGTATCCTCAGAAAATTCATCCAAGGCCACAGGTATTGAGATGCATGTAGGGTAGCTGTTGGGATTTTGTGCTTTAGTAGGTATTCGCCATTTTAAGGAAGGACTGTTGGAGAATAAGGGTAAGATCATAGTAGCTGCATTTTCCTTCTTTGGTGTGTTTGGTATATGACAAATGTTTGGGCAGATAAAATAATCTAAAGAAAGATGATATTGGACAAAGCACTAATATTTTAGTTTTTGAAAATAATTGTTATCCCAGTTTGATCCGAAAAGGAGGGAATAGCTCGAAGCTGTAAATTTGATTAAATTTTTTTAAGAACTAATGTGCCCTATTCTTTTTCCCCTTTAATAGATGAAACAGGAGTATCCGCTGTTCAGTTTGGAAACTCATCTACATCAGTATTAGCTACATTAGCTGCTTTAGCCGAAGCTTCTGCTCCATTGTCCAATTCTTCAGAAACCCCAGGTTAGAAAAACAAGTTTTATGGTTTAAAATAAAGCAGATATAATTCCTGGCCATTATAACTACACAGAACTATAACACTTGAAGAAACCAGGAAGGATTGCACCAATGCCGTGAAAGATAAAAGAGTGATTGTCCAGCACTTGCTGATGTTGTTGTTGTGAGGAGTGTACAGTTAGACCTATGATATCATCAGTGTAAGAACTCCCAGTGAGGAAATGCCCTCTCCTGGTGCAGATCAGTATCTATTCTGCAACTCACAGTTCCCTGCACACTGGAGAGGTTAATTGTCTTGTCCAAGATCATATATCCAGTTTGTGTCAGAGGAGGGATTTGAACTTATGTGTCCTTGACCTTGAGGCTAGTTCTTTATCTGTTACATCGGACTACTTCCTTTCCTGTTCTTAAAAGTAGAAAATAGTAACTTATTCTACTATTTATAATAATTGTTAGAGTCAGGATACTCCACTGAAGTTCTCCTCTAATGCCTCATCGTGATGTGGTTATCATTACTTCTTGAAGGCTTTACCATGGGAACACAAACAATATATATTTTCTGTGTCTTTCTGCTGAGGACTAGCACCAGCTAAATTTGGGAGGCTCATCATCAGAAGGTTGGTCAAGAGCTGATGAGTTATTTTTAGCCTCAACAACACATGAAGACTATCTACTAAGGTGTAGGGTGGGTTGCTATCCACATTGCTAGAGTGCTAGGGTACATTATTTAGGTGCTATGTTAAATACATAAGCCAATGAAATAAAACGCCCCTGAAGTACAGGTAAAGCCATGATATTTTCTTTTATGTTTAACCGACTAAATACTTTTAAGCCCGTTTACTCTTTTAAAAAAATGTTTTGTTTGTAGCTTTTGTCTTTCCATTACAAAAAAAGGGGGAAAGACAACACTTATCCTCTCTTCCAATATGAATTCCTCTTCCAGCAAGGAAAAACAATTTAGCAGAAGCATCCAGCACAGGGATTACATCTGATAAAGTATACAGCATTCTGTCTTAGTAGATTCTCTTTCTGCTGTGCAGAGGGAGACATGCTTCATAATTTGTTTTCAGGGAACATGCTTGGTTTTTCATTTGTCCGTGAGTTCAGTTTCCTTTTAGTGATCTTTTAACTTACAATGTTATAGTCATTCATGCTTTCACTTGGCTCACTTTCTTTTACTCAGTATCAGTTATTAAGTGCTTATTGACTGACTATGTATTTGAATGTGGGTTTCCAATTAATACCATAAAATCACCTTTATAGGATGGAAAATTAATATAACACTAAATAATAAAGCAGTCACTTCTTAAATAATCCACAAAAGAGAAACCATAGTTTGTTGTTGTTCTGAAAAACTATAGAAAATAAGTGAATTTGTAGCTACCAGATATCTTCTTCTTTAATCATTTTAGATTAATTATTTAAAAAAAAAACTTTTGGACTGTACAACATGCAGACTTCATGACTGTTCTGTTGTTGACTTATCAAATGGAGTTGATTGTCTAACCTTGGTTCTGATGGTTACTGAATAAAGGGGCCCAAATAAATGGAAAACTTATAGAGAATCCATGAGTAAATAAGGCATTGGAATATGCCTGCTTGTCTAAGAGATGAAGACAAAATGACGAATGGAGATATAGTGTGATTGACAAAAGAACCATAGTTGTAGTACAACATAACTTTTAAAACTTAATTTAGTACAGAGAGTAAAGTGCTGAATGAGTGAAGAGGAGCAGTTTCTTAACAACTTTTGTGTATATGAAAAGAACCTGTGTGGGTGGCAGTAAATAGAAAGGACAAAATAGAGCATTCATAATTTCTGGTTGAATTTTGAGTGAGAAATCAAAAAATACCTGTTAACTGTAAGACTCATAATATGGAAGAATACTTTCATCTAGGAAGCACATAAGCCAAACAAGTTTACAGAAATGTTCCCTGCCCCGAATAGATCAAGGAAAATTCAGTTCAACAGTATAAAGTTTAAACACTGAAATTATAATAAAAGAATACTGCAGAAAAAAATACTTAAAATTTTGTATGCTAAAGCAGTTTTTAAAAATAGGATTTTATTGATGTCTTCTGTTTCTTATATTATCATAGTTATCTCAAATATCCTTCCCTCTCCCTCTCATAGAGAGCCATCCTGTATAAAGAATAGTATTTTTTGAAGAAGACAAAAATTAGCATGACTTTCAGCTAATCAGTGTATAAGACTTATGGACCTCCCACCTCCGCAGCGGGATGGGCTGGGAGTGTCTTCTCGTGTCCTGTCATGGGAGTCCTGCTTGATTTTTGTAATTTTGTTACATCTTCTTTTGAATGTTCGGTGTGTTGTTCTTTCTGTTTTCATTGTTGTAGTTACTGTGTCTATTGTTTTCTTGGCTCTGCCCCCTTCACTCTGCAAGTTCATGTTGATCTTTCCACGCTTCTATTTATTCATCATGCGCATCATTTCTTACAGCATGACAATGTTCCATTACATTCGTGTACCAAATTTATCTAGCCATTCCTCAGTTGATGGGCATCTACTTGGTTTCCAAATTATGGCTGTGACAAAAAGTGCTGCTATAAATATTTTGGTGTATTAAAGAATTTCTTAATGACAAGATGAATTTATCCTAGGAACAAGGAAGCCTAGGTCAGTTTGGAAAGGCTGAGCACATGCCCTGAACCTGGACAGAGCTCTTTCTGTTTAGTTACTTCCAGCAGTTTCTTTTGTTACTTACTTTTTCTCCTGCTATTAACTCTACTCTGTATATGTGTAAATTGTATCATTTTAGGTAGAAAGTGCTCTTCATTTTATGTTCAGTTGTGTGATAGTATATAACCTTCTATATCAAGTTTAATATAAGCTTTCTTTGCCCACTTCTGTTTTTATTTTTACATTTCTCCCTGTGGGGTAGAATTTGTTGGAGTTTAAAATTATCTGGCCTGCAGCTTTGTTACTCATCAGAACATACATAACATTTTCCCCCATATTTGTGACTTTAATTAGTTAAATATTGATGGAAGAGTGGGTCTACAGGTGAGTAGTTATTGATGTTCTCTCAGGCACATTTTTCAGTATTAATAAGGTCCTAGATTTTTTTTCCCCACCTTTCATATCTTCCCTTCCTTCAAATATCTTGTTCATTAAATACCTTGTATATGTAAATACCTGCTGCTTTTAACGCCCTATATTTTTCAAAGAAGTCTTCCCAGTTCGATCATACTCAGTCCAGACCTCTCTCTCTCATTATCTCTATCTCTTTCTCTGTCTCTCCTTCCCTGTGTGTGTATCTATATAAAGATATATATCTATATCTACACACACACACACACACACACACACACACACACACACACACACACACACACACACTTGTACTTTGTCTAATATGGTTGCTTTTCTCATCTTTGTACCTTTCAGTGACATTTCTGTTGCTTCTGTGAACGTATCCCAGGATTGTGATATTAGGTCCAGGTGTGGTGGTTCTACCATCCTTGCTATAAAAAATATTTTGTTAAAAATGGTTTTTGCAAATCTTTTCCTTTTTCCTTGTTTGTAGTCCTGTTTTCATCCTTGAGTGTTTTAAAGAAGACTTTGCTTAGTTGGATGCCTTGCCAGATTTTCTTCAAGCTTATTTTACCTTCTATTCCTTCCCTCTGCTTTATGAAAGGATACTATTCATGTTCTACCATCATCCTTCAAAAAATTTTATAAACAATTTATATTCTAACCCATTGTTGCTTTGTGAAACCATCTCTCTCCAATTGGCAAGCAGATTAGATGTCTCCTGAGTAAACTCTTTTTAACTTCTTTTGGTCTCCTTGTAGTATCAGTCAATTTACATTAGTTAAACTTCTAAATGAAATTATTATAGTCAGTGTCAATGTCATTTCTCCTTTTTTGATTTTTTAATTATATGTTTAAATAATTCAGGGTTAAGACATTTCAGTTGTATGCCAGTGTCTTTTTATCATTATTCTCATTTTTTACTAATTCTGATCTTTACTCTATTGAGTTGATGGTCTGAATGTACATAAACAGCTGGATTCAGGAATGACTCTCACATCAGTGACAAATCATTTTCTATCAGGTAGTTTCAGGATTTTCACTATGTCTAGTACCTAACAATATTTTTTTTTTAAAGAAAATGCTTATAGTGGTGTGAGGTAACTATATAATCTACAGGTGTTTTGTTTCTCTTGTTCTTTTTAAGCTGTATTTTCCCATATAATTTCCCCCATCCTCACTTTTTCTCACTTTTTCATTGAAATCAAATATTAGAATGTATGTTGATTTAATTTGAAAGGGTCTTACTGAGTTCTTTGTAGAATTTCTCTCCCACTTTATCCTCATCGATCTTTGATGGTACATAAACTGCAATTATTTTCATGGCTGGTTTTTTTGCAAGTATTTTCCATTAAGTACTGTAATATGTGATGACAAGATATCCTACAAAAAAGTTTCTTCTTTTCTGTTGGTGTACAGTAAAACCCAACCCACCAACTGCTTTTTTTGCTTCTCCTTAACTAGGAACTCTTCTGCTTGGCTGCCTCTTCTTTCTTTTGATTTACTTAATAGCAAGAATATCAAGATTGTATACTCTCCAGCAGTGAGTCTGGGCAAGTCAATGCTGTTTGCCTCAGTTTCCTCATCTGTAAATAGATAGATAGATAGATAGATAGATAGATAGATAGATAGATAGATAGAAAGAAAGATACATGAGCTAGAGAAGGAAATAACAGATCACAAGTCATTCCAGTATCTTTGCCAAGAAAACTCCAAATGGGATCATAAACACTCAAATAAAGCTGAAACAATTGAACAATAACAACAACAAAGTCAAATTGAAGTTTGATGGTCTAAAAACTATGTGATTCTTAGCACTCTATGTTCCCTTTCCTATTGCACTGCCACTGGCACTATAGGAAATGTAGCTGCACAGGACCAAAGGCCACTTTTTTTTTTTAAGCGTTTCTGTGACCAAAAAACATTTGTTACCAGGTAGTCAGCTTATTGATGATATGTCTCTCCATTGTTAGGTGCATTGGTCTTGGGAAAGCACACTCATTCTGGAGATATTCTCAAAACCTTTTCATCATGGTAGAACTTGTCAGAGCTATGAACATACCCTATGGGAATCCAGGGTCATTGCCACCACGAAATGAAGTACCAGAGTAGTACTTTGTGAGATTCAGCTGTATCTGAATCTAGGGCATCTTGATGAAGGTGTTAATAAGGAACAGCAAGCTTTTCCAAGCAATATTTGAAAGCCAATCACATCCTTACCATTTCATAATTAAATTTAAGATATAGAGAACATATCTGATTATGCTTATTGTTTGTTGATTATAAAAAGCATTTGATTAGATTAAAAAAAATGCGACCTTTAACAAGACGATTCTTCCCACCCATACATCAGTATTATTCAAGATTCTTTGGAAAATGTAATATTGAACCCTGTTCAATGATCCTCTGATATGAGGTGAGACATAAAACAGGATAAGGTATACTCACCAGTGTTATTTGCTAGTGTGTCAGAGGAGACCTAGAACAGAATCCAGGTCAAAGAGTGATTATTAATGGTGATTTTTGCCAGATGGTCTTGTTTGTGGATGGCATTATGCTGGTGGCAATTAAGCCCCAGAATACTGCAGAGCCTCCTGAAAAAAAACAGTAATCACTTAAAGGACTTTGGCCTGTGTGCTCATACTGGAAATAATAAAGAATGTCTTTTGCTCAGATTTCAGCACACTTTTGTGTATGTATACGTATATACATACATTCATACTCACACATGGTCTCAGGTTTCCCATGAAAGTAAAGGCTATTTTCAGTGCTCATATTTGACCAGTTTTACTATAGCAGTGAGACAGGGAATTCCATGACCTCCAAAGAGCTAAAAGTGAACATCAAAGAGAGGCATGTGGTGAATATGAGAAGATTGTAACACAAAGCCATTGAGGTGCTACAAAAAAAAAAGACAGGAATAAAGGATGTCATCCAGAAATTATTTAAGAAGAAGAGATGTGTTGGTCAGATTGTGATAGTGAGGGCTTGTACAGATAGAAAGCTAGAGTGCTCCACTGTTACCTTGTTGGTAATTGGGAGAAATCAAAGAAGGCCTGCAGTATATTGGGTGGACTTTGTCCTCTCTGTTCCATGGTTAAATTTTTGGAGGATATGGACAAGAGCTATGGACAGAAATGGGTAGGTGGCTATCCTCACTGTTGGAGAGAACTTCTGAATTAATGAGATCATAGTTACATTTCAGAGTATTTGAACCAAGGTTGCTTGATGTATCATTAAACTCTAGAGCTTAAATACTCTTGCTTTTAACTGCCTCTTTTTGGAGGGAGACAGTATACCATTGACTTAACTGACCCTTTACCATGTTGACAATGCATTATTAAACATTTAAGAATAATATTGAAATTTTTTTTACTTTAATCATAATTTTCCAGTTTCATATATTTTTAGTTCAGTTTTTTCTTTCACTTGATTATACTTCCTGACAAATGCTTATTTGTTTCTCCTTGAAATTCACTTTGTTTGCTTTATTTTAGTTTTCCTAAGACTTTATCAAATTGTATTTAAAAAATCCATTTTCCTGTAGTTTTTAGCTAATGCCAAGTTGACATAATTATTCCATTTGACCTGCAAAATTAAGAAGGTCTTGCTGATATTTACTAGTGTCACCTTCTCTTTTTCCTAGCTGTCCCATATCACCTTGTATTGCTTTCCCAATTTCAGTAGTGTAAGTTACACACAAATGTATAGCTTCAGTGTTTCATTGGAGCTTTCTTGCTGTTCCTCACATGCAACATTCCACCTCCCTCTATGCCTTTACATAGCCTGTCCTTTATGCCTGGAATGAACGCTCTCCTCAACTTGAACTCTTAGAATTCCTAGTTTCTGTCAAAGCTCAGCTCAAATGCCGCCTCCTACATGAAGATTTTCCTGATTTCCTCTAGTTGCTAGTGCCTTCTTCTCCCCACAAATTATCTTTTATTTATATTTTAGTTTATTTATACATGTGCATACTTTGTCTTCTAATAGAATGGAAACTTTAGGAGACCACATTTTTCAGTTTTATCTTTGTATACTAAGTGCCTGGCAAGAATAGATGTCCATAACTTTATTGATGTGGGTTTTCCTTTTTTTAGTGTAGATTACAAACCACTCAATTCTCACATCCTGTGAGATTCTTGTCAATGTCTTTCTGTAAATTTTCCATAGAGAATCTACCTCATGTTCTAGAGGTGTTCCTCTGGCTCTTTTAATAGTGTCACAGATACCAGCTAATAAAATTTGGTTTGTCCTTTTCTTGTCCCTTCTTTCACTCCGTAACTAGCCCACTTCCTTTTCTGTCCATGCGTGTCCTTACTGATTTTTTTTCACTACTTCTCACAGATCATTGTTATGTATTGTAACTTGCTTGTTCCTGATATGCTCTTCTTTTATAAAGATGAGAAAGTAATACATGGATCAGTGGTTGCTGATGTCTTTTCAGTTACTTTTTTTTGGGGTGGGGAGGGATAATAAATGCTAGCTACTATTAATACCATCCATGACTTTTTATTTCTTTAAAACCTTTCCTTCTCTGAAAACTCTTGAAGAGTGATGTATGAATACCTTTAAAATTTTATTATCTCCATCATAAATTTCTTACGCGTGTTATTGGCCTCGTCTGTTTTTCATAAATCATAGGATCATAGATTTAGAGCTGTAGGTACCTAAGAGATAATCTGGTCTAACCCCTTCATTTTGCAAATGAGAAAACTGAGTCCCAGAGGGGTGAAATAACTTGCCCATAGTCAAGTAGCAGACAGACTGACTTCATCTTCTCAAATGCCATTGGTGCTTGATGGTGGAGTACAAATACAGTGGTTCCATTTTCATTGTTGATGAGACTAGATCACCATAGAAATGCCAGCAGATCTGTTCCATTTCATTTCTATTTGTTGTCCTTCTTCCAGTGTCATCTGCACATGTTCTCCGGATGATCTGGCTTAGCTGGGTCTCATGCCAAGCTCCCTACAGGCACGTTTCCTCCTCAACTGTCTTTCGCTGTTTTGTGAGGCAACACTGGTCGTCATCTTCCGTCATTTTGCAAATGAGCTTGTACTCTAACCTGGTATTGCCCTTGGCTGCCATGTCTCTGCTCTTGGCAAGGAGATCAAGTGTTTCCTGGGTAAGGTGGTTTCTGGGCTCTTTTGACCTCCTCATTGTGGCAACTGTTTTGCATCAGTTAAGCTTCTCAAAGAAATGATGTTGCAGTCATTGTCTTCACTTTTTTTCCATTTCCCATTTTTTTATAAGTCAACTACTTATTGAAAATAGGTCATGTTGGGGCTTCTGTAGTTGTATAATGTGTCTTCATTTTTGTCTTTTCTTTAATTTTGACCTTTGTTATTTCATACATTTCCCCTGCATGATCCCTCCATTCCAGCCAAACTATTAGATGTTCCCTGAATTCGACACTTCATCATCTGTCTTTGTGCATTCTTATAAGCCATAGTCCATGCCTGTGAAATGCCCTCCATCTCCATCTTTACCTTTTAGAACCCTTGTCTTCCTTTAAGGTTCAGCTTAGGTGAAGCTACTGCTTCCACGAAGCTTTTTTATTCCCCCAGTTGCTTTAATTTTCCTTGTACTGTACTTATTTGTGTACATATTGTAACCCCTCAATACTAATCTCCTTGTGTGTAGGGACTCTTTAATTTTTATGATGTTGTACTATCAAATACCTAGCATATTTCTTAATAAATGTTTGACTGAGTAAAGCAATTCATTTCAGAAAGCTTATTCTTAAATGATTCCTATATTAATAGCAAGTTATTTCCTATCAAGACAGTCAGTTTTTGGTTTTGGGTTTTTTTTTGGTGATGTTGAATGTTTACTATACCCAATGCCTTCTGGTTCACTTTGTGAAGAAAGTATTCATGACAAATAGGCATGAAGATTCTGGATAAGCCTCTTTTATTTCTTATAATTATCTCCTCTGTGTCCACCTTTGCATTTTAATCCTCTAATGTCAAGGTTAACATGGACTTCATTTAGAGGGTCTTAAGTTTGAATAGAATTTCTCAACTTCTTCATTTTTCTGCTGTAGATTTTGACATGTGAGCTATGATTACCTTCATGGTAGTCTTTTTTATCTATGCACATTATGAGCATTGCAAGGTGAGTTGGCCAAATATCTGTTTTCTTTGAGGGTATGATGTGATTAGCTCCATTATCGGCTTCTTGAAAGAGAGCCTGTATACTGTTCTTTCATTTAGCTATAGGCCCTTTGTTTTCTGGCTTCATTTGCAGTGAGAAGGCCATTATGGACATAATTTTCTCCAGTGGTATACATGATTGGTGGGCAAATATCGCATATTCACTGTGGAATTGGTTAAATTGATGTTTACAAGCAGTTGAGAAAATTAAACCGTCTTTGCCCAATGTCCCTTCTCCACCACTCTGCTTGCCATCATTGTGGAAGCAGAAGGTGGGGGTTAGGATTGAAATAATTACATTCCAAGATTTCCTACAGACTCAGATTATTGTGAAATGTGAAAAAAGTTGGATTACATGAGAAGAGCATATATTACATTTGTCATAACCATCATGGTTTTATTTTCTTTTTATTCCATCTTATTTATTCTAGGCTCTGGGAATATATGGCTTTCAACTCTAGAAAGGTGTAGAAATTTCCAAACTAAAACTTAAATTACAATTCTGTTCTATTGACCACATTGACCATTGTGCCATTTGGCACAAAATTTGGTATCATCTAATAGCACTTAACACACTTTCCAGTACCCATTTTTCACTCTTTCACTTAGTTTGGTCCTCTTGCTCAGTACCAGTGTATGCTTCTGCTACTCTGTGATCTTCTCTCAGCATCACTCCTTTCTACCCATTGATCTTTGAAACTTCCTTTGGTACTGTTCCTCATTCCTGTTTGTCACGTGAGTTGTAGTATTTTAGACTCCTTTCTTGTTGGTTTCATGCAGTTGAAGCAACTCAGTCCTGACCTTTTCAAACAAGTTATTGAAAACAAAAAATGGGTAATGGACAGTAGCAAGGATGTCAATGCTGATTATAATAATTTCTTATGGAAGTTTAACTGATAAAAGTCAATTGCCATATGAAGGAGATCAAAAGAGCCTAAAAAGCACTATAGTCAGAAGACACTTGACTTGCCAAATAGAAAAGGATGATATCCAGAGGCAATTCTTTGTTAGAATATAAATTCATTTCTAAAACTTGTGAAGAAGGATGATGGAAGATTATGAGCAGTTTTGTCATATAAAGCAGAGAAGCAATGGAGAGTAAAACCAAGTTTAGAAAAACTTGGTTAGAAAGCCATTAAACAAAGTACTCCCAAGGACTTTTAAGAATGAAAATGAAGGATAATGAACAGAAGAAAAATGGAAAAGATCTTTATGATGAATTGTTTTCACCATCATGTACCTGGACTGTAACATCATAGTCACAAATGTGCCTATAGAAAAGGTAAAAATTGGACTAGGAGAACAAATATAAGAAAAGCAACTAAATTAAATCAGTAGTACAGAGTAGAGATCTGTGTTAAAGGGAACACAATTTTAAGGGCATTGAGGGATTGGCTTAGGAAGGAAGGAAAGGAAGGGAAGATACCAAAGGAGTGGGAAAAAAGCTTGGACATTATTAATAATACTGAAAAAAGTTACCTGACAGGACACTGACAACTGCTGACCTATTTGTGTACTTTCCAATATAAATAGAGTTTTTATTAGCATTATCTACACATGTTTTGAGAGCACAGCATTCTCAGCAAGGATATTAATAATAAACAGGTTAGTTTTTGCAAGCAGTATTCTTTAGTGGATTATACCTTTGCTATCACACAGTTGACTGATACAAAATCCTGCTATCCTAATTGTTTGTCGATTATTTAAAAAAAAAACCTTGGTATTCTGTCTTAAAATTTTTTTTCCAACAGTTTCTCCCATCTATCAAAATCATTTTCTATTCCTAGCAATGTATAACAGCAGAAATAAACTTGTTCAGTAACTTTCTCATCATAAACATCATACCAGGCATTAAATGTATGCTCATCATAAGTGTTCGCCTATGTGATGGGAGAAGATCCAGAGCAGAGTTCAAGTTGAAGAGGTGTTGTCTCTTGATGGTTGCAAGATCATAGATTTAGAGCTAGAAGATACCCAGCAAGGTCATTGAGTTCAATCCCATTACTTTATGGATAAGGAAACTGAAATTTAGAGAGATTTAAGTTATTTGCCCAAGATTGCACAGCTAGTAAGTATCTGAGGTAGGATTTGGATCCAGGGATTCCTGATCTGCTACACCACCATTGTGTTTGCAGATGTCGTTGTACTGGTTGCATCAAGCCTGGGAACACTGAAGAACCTCATAGGAGAGAGGTGTAACCACTCAAAAGTTTGGATTCATCTACACAGGCAAATTAAATGGATGAAAACTGTCTTCTGTCCAGATTGTGACATGTAGTTGGGTGGACAACCTATAGAATTTTCCCATCAATATGTATAATTTACCATCAGTATGGACAAAGAATTTGGCACAAAATTAAACAGGGGACGAGCAAGATGAATTGCCTTCAGGAAATGTCAGAGCTCTTTTAATGACTTCGAACTTTGTCCAGGAACAAAAGCCCATTTTTTTTATTACCAAGGCTATCTACTGGTATCATATGGATATATGATGGAAATATGAAACAGGTATGAAACATGGAGCACAGTAGTCTTGATGAAGTGAAAATGAGTTTCACACAGAGAGAAATCAATGGAGAAGCAAGAAGCAAGTGATGAGTGTGAGTAAGCTACAACATGTGATAAATCAGGAGCTTTAGAAAGACTTGCCAGAGTAAAGGAAATGTATGTATGATTGAAAAAGAGGTTAGGCTGGTCATGTGATAAGGCCTAGGTGTAACCAGTGCACAGCCTGAGTATGGCTCCTTCTAACCTCTTTATGTTAGGAAGAGGTGAGGAAGGATGCCAGTATATTAAATAGTCCTCCTGTGGTATACTTGTAGGAGGACATGGGCAAGGGTTGTCTAAGAAAGATAATAGAGGAGTTAGTGTCCATTATTGAAGGGATCATTCAAATAACTGAGCTCACGGATCTGTTTATTTGAATTCTTGTTGCTTTATACTCATGAGTAATTCTGAGAATGAAATTGGAGATATTGGAGAATACCTCAGGGTGATGCCTTTCAGATACAGATACACTGCAAGCCAAAAAGATTCATCATAGAATGACTCATAGGTCAAGTTGGTTGTCCCGTGGCAAACTTGTAGTGCCTATAGTGGCCTTTTTAACAGTCATACCAGGTGCACACGTCTCCCAGGATAGGGGTTGAGATAAAGTGTTTCCTTTGCGAATGGCAGTCCTTCTTGTCTACTTCATCTAGGTCATATTACATAGGCTTATAGTGCAGTTTTGGGAAGTGATAGGATATCAGAACTTGTGTTGGTGGTAGCTAGTAGGTAGCCAGGTAAGATTGGATAGGAAAGGAGATGCTTACTCATTGAGTCAGTATGAGGTTCTGCTGAATTTTGTGGTGATGTGCTTGTTAGCTGGCATTTATTTTAAGGGCTGTGTAATTTTCTAGATAATTAGTCAATAAGTATTTCTTAAATGTCATCTATGGGCCAGGTATAGTGAGAGGCACTGGAGATAACAGAGACCAAAGAGAAACTGTTCTTTCCTCAAGGAACTTAAAATTTATACCAAGAAGACAGTGTGTGTGTGTGTGTGTGTGTGTGTGTGTGTGTAGGTATATGCAAAGTAGATACAAGGTACTTTTTGAGGAAAAGGTGAAGGAAACTAGGAATCCTGAGAGGTAGAAATAAAGAAGAGTTCATTCTAGGTATGGGGGATAACTAATGCAAAGTCACAAAGACAGGAGATAGAGTGTAATGTGTGGGGGAAAACAAGGTCAGTCACTAGATCAGAGAGTATTAAGTGTAAGGGAGTTAGATGTAAAAGAGTGACAAGGTAGGAAGAAAGGCAAGGAAACAGGTTGTAAAGGGCTTTAAAAGCCAGAGGATTTTATATTTGGTTCTTGAAGTAACAGAGAATCAATAGAGTTTATTGAATAGTGGCGTGGTCAGGCCTACACTATTAGAAAATCTCTGATAACTGAGATTAGATAGATTAGAGTGAGGAGAGAGATTTGATGTGAGAAGGCAATTAGGAGCCTAGTTAGCCAAGAGGTGTTAATATCCTGAACTAGGATGTTAGCTGTGTAAATGGAGAAAAGGATGGATGTGAGATGTTTTGGAGTTAGAAACAAGATTTGGCAGTTGATTAAATATTTGGAGTGAGAATGACACCAAGGTTGTGAACAAAGGTGACTGGAAGGATGGGGCTACCCTTGGCAGAAATAGGGAATTTTGGAAGAGGGTTGGTTTTTGAGGAAAAGATATTGGGTACTATTTTGGATTAGGGGACATCTAGTTATAAATATCCAATAGTTGGTGATATCCCTCCAAAGAGATACTAGAGTTGGATGTGTAGGTTTGAGAGTCATCCACATAAAGCGTAATGATTAATTGGTGTAAAATAAAATTATCCTGTTGTGCTGTAGTATATTTCTGTATTCCTCTAATATTCACGAATTGGGAATAGAGTTTTAGTAAATTAAGGCTCTATTTGTAGTTTTGTGGTGAAAGATGATCATTGATAACGTTATTTTGCGTATTTCCCTTCATAATTTTTTTCTAAAAAAAAAAGATAGTTGTTAGAATATATGCCTTTGTCCAGTGGCATCTCAGCAACTCTAATCTTGTCAGTTGTCACAATGATTAACTAAAAAATAGTGATTACTAGCAAAGTTAACTGTAGTAGAAACCTAACATACCTTACTTAAGATTCTGAGAAGTGCTGCTTAGAAAGACTTACAAGGTTTTATTGTATTTGTAAAAGAGGAAGGTGATTTTCAAATGACTAAAAGGTAAAGTTTATGTGTAGAGTTTTCTTTCTAATTACAGGTTCATATGCCTTTGGTGAATTCCTTCGCCCAACATTATACAACAGGATTAAGTGTACATTGGGAGCTCTAAAGCCATGTGTCTTAATCTGGGGTTGGAAGATGAGAGGGAAACAGAATAAATGAGAGAAAAGTAAGAGCTACTTAGTGAGGACTAAGCATTAACTACTTGTTGCCTGTCATAGTTAGTGGCAAACAGCTGGCATCTCTATCTGGGATGAAATATGTCATACTAAGATAAGAACCTCATTAGCAACAGCAGTTATTTGTGCAAACCAGGGAAATTTTGTGCGTGTGTGTGTGTGTGTGTGTGTGTGTGTGTAGTTTATGCGGGAAAAATGTTTTTATTTACTTCTTCTCAAAATATATGAAAGGAAAGTACAAAGTATGTTCCAGGGAAAATGACTAAATTTGATTTGACTGGAGTAGAGGGCTCAGGAAGGTAAGTGAAAAGTAGCAATTCCCTTTTTTTTTTTTGGACTTGAAATGAATAAAGAATGGAAAATTTTTAAATTTAGCAAAGTTTTTAATACTATGAAATCAGTTCTCATGTGGATCATCTGAATTATAAGTTTATCTCTAATCTTGCTTTCACTAATTGTTGATGTTATCATCTACCATGTTTATTTTAACTATTTGATAGAACTAGCATCTTTGCCATAATTTGGAAAGAGGATCTTTTAAAATGATGAGTGGTTTCATTATCATCACACCATAGAAGCCTTATGGCCCTTAATATGCTTTGCTTTGGCCTAACGTTTTGTTATAGTGTGAGAGGCAATGCTCTCTATTTCTGATTGGAATGAGTAGTAGGAAACAGTTTTGAACATGGATGGGAGCAATGTAGAGAAAGCTAGAAAGCCTTCTTTCAGCTCCAGACTTGTAGAGTATGGTTTTATTTAATTTAAAGTGTTACGAATTCCTATTTTATTAGGCAATCAGTAATAAAATTTAAATGCCCAAATGCATTACAGAGACAGTATGTATCATTTTTGAATTGCCAGACCATCTTGTTTCAATTCCTCTATTATTGACAGTTGCCTTTATCAGTTACTGTAAAGTGACTACAGATAGTTCTTCCTCTTCTATGCTTTAAAGTTTAGAGCATTAACTTAGAACTCTTATTAGGAAATTAATAACTTGGTAGTATTTTAAGATACAACTTTCTGTTCAAATCCTATATCAGTCATGTAGATAACCGGTTAATCAACAAACTTTTATTAATCACCTCCTAGTGCTGAAGATACAGTACAAAGAATGAAACAGTCCCTACACTCGTGGAACTTATTCTAATAAGGGATACCAGGCTTCAGAGATACATATACATATACATATACATATTCATATTCATATATATGTGTATACACACACACACACACACACACACACACACACAGAGGTTGATCCATCTGTCTAGTTTCTTGGCTTTGTATACTCATGCATTTTATTACTGAATCATACCAGTGAATATTTATGTTCTTAGATGGTTTTCATTGAGTGACTTTACTTTGAAACTCCCCCGCCTCCAAAAAAAGCCACAAAAGGGCTATCTAATCTATTTATTTCTATCTCTTATTTATCAATAACATGCAAAAATATTTTAACATTTGTTTTTAAAAAATTTTTAGTATCAAGTTTCCTCACCCTGTCCTGCACCATTTCCCTCTTTGAGAAGGCAAGCAATTTGATATTGATTATCCAATATAGTCATGTAAAACATATTTCCATATTAGCCATGTTGCAAAAGAAAACAGACAAAAAAAACCCAAGAAAAATAGAGAAAGTTAAAAAAAAGTTGGCTTCAATCTGTATTCAGATGCCACCACTTCTTTTCCTGGAAGTGGATAGCATTTTTCATCATAAGTCCTTTGGAATTGTCTTGGATCATTGTACTCCTCAGAATAGCTAAATCATTCACAGTTGATCATCATATAGTATTGCTGTTACTGTGTACAATGTTCACCTAGTTCCACTCACTTTGCATCAATTCATTTAAGTCTTTCTGGGTTTTTCTGAAAGCATCATGCTAATTATTGGTTATAGCACAATAGTGTTCCATCACAGTCATATACCACAACAAACTATTTCCTTATTAATGGGCATCCCCTCAATTTCCAATTCTAATTTGTTTGTACAAAGTTATTTTTCAACTTTTAAAATACTTTTCATATTTTTGGCTTCCATCCTGTTTCTAGGCAGTACTTTGATTTGTTGCACAAACATTCTGTAACTTTTTTTTCCTCCAATCCTTTTTAGTGAGATTTGCAAAGGAACAAAGATCTTTAGATGAAAGGCAAGAATTGTATCCATTTTAATGACATTGAAAATAGTGGTATAACTAATTGCAAAGATGAAAGCTTATGAATTGTTCTGTGTGTGTTTTCTGATCTCAGAAGTTTTTAATAGATTATGTTCTAAAATATTTTTCTTTCTGTAACCAGCTAAAGTGGAAATTCCTTTTTCATATGCATGTAAAAGAAATCAAAGCATGAACATATGCATCTGAAAACCTAAGTAGCTTTACAAATGGCCACTCATGTCCTGTATTTCATTACTCTATTTTTAAAAGAATTTCTTCTTGAAATTTTAAGTGCTTTGTGATACACCTTAATTATAGTTTAAAGAGCAAACAAAAATAATTAGAGAACTCAAAATATAAAAGCACTCAATATTTTGAGTTTTATCTTTTGTGAATTACATCCTTTTTTTCCTTTTTTTTTATTATTTAATATATTTAGTTTTCAGCATTGATTTTCACAAGAGTTTGAATTACAAATTTTCTCCCCATTTCTACCCTCCCCCCCACTCCAAGATGGCATATATTCTGGTTGCCCTGTTCCCCAGTCTGCCCTCCCTTCTCTCACCCACTCCCCTCCATCCCCTTTTCCCTTCCTTTCTTTAAGGCAAGATAAATGTCTATGCCCCATTGCCTG
>CM053624.1:132164417-132223637 GCA_028646595.1 Phalanger gymnotis
CCCCCCCCCCTATTTTTTTCCCAAACTATAAACATCCCCAGTTCTTTCAACTGATCACAAAGATATAAAAAATAACAAGGAAATTAATTAACCAGTACCTGTACACAAAGGTTATTAACTGTAGTAATGACAATTCTTTGCATTGCCACAGCTTTTTAAGTCTTTCCACAGAACTTGTTACACCCATTCTTTTCAAATAGTCCTTGCAACAAACTTGAAAAGGAGAAGTCATCTCTTTTTTTCCAGGTAGGGAAATCAGGGATGAGACAGAGATAGTGAGTTTCCCAAGGTCACATAGTAAGGGAAAGGAGCAACTAGGAATCAGTCTCCTTCCTGAGGGTCTCTTTGCCTTGCCTCCTACTTGTTTACCTGTACTGTACCAGACTTGTTCTCCTTCATCTCAGAGAGCAAAACTAAAAGCAATGGATACATGTTGTAATGCAGGGGCAAATTCAAGGAAGAAGCAACATATGGAAAAACCTCCCAACAATTACCAAAACCATCTGAAAGTATAATGGATTGTTTGGGAGCTCATGGGTTTCCTTTTGCTGGAGGTCTGCAAGCAGAGGGATAGGGAACCCAGTACCTCCCAAACAACCCATTACACTTTCAGAGAGTTTTTGGTAATTGTTGGGAGCCTTTTCCATATGCTGACTCTGCCTTGAATCTGCCATACTTACTGGGTGTGCTATTGAAAAAGATTCCTTTTCAGTATGGGTTGGACTAGATGCATCATCTCTAAAGGCTTTCCTGACTGAGATAGATGGCAAAGTAGATAGAGAGCTGATCTTGAAGTGTGGAAGACTTGGGTTTTAATCTGGTCTCGGATACTTTGTAATTGTGTGACTGCTCCAGTGACAAGATCTTTCAACCTTAGACTTCTCATCTGTAAAATAAGGGTATAATGGCATTTAACACACAAAGTTGTGTGGATTAGATGATTCAACAGATGTAAAGCACTTTCTAAAACTTAAGGCACTATATTAATGTTGGTGGTTATTATTATTATCATAGGAAAACAAACTAGATCTGAGAAGCTGGGAAATCCCACATAATGAGAATCTTGTCACTTTACATGCCAAAGACATGTGTGGATGTTTAGTTATTATGAATTTTTATAGTGAAAGTCTTTGGCAGTGGAAGGTAGATGGAATGGGCACTAGGTGACACAGTGGATAGAGTACCAGTCCTGTAGTTGGGGCACCTAAGTTCAAAATTGGCCTTAGACGCTTGTTAGCTATGTGACCTGGGCAAGTTACTTAACCTATTTGCCTCCTGCCAGTGTTGTGAAGATCATATGAGGTTAGAATTGTGAAGCACTTAGCACAGTGCCTGGCATATAGTCAGTGCTATATAAATGTTAGCTGTTATTATCATCATAATATTTCTCTCTCAAAATGGGCATCTGTGCTGTTAGCTATTGAAAATCAAAAATGGCCCAGCAGAAAGGAGATGCATTGATAGACAGAAATATTCTTTATTGTTACAGCTAAAGTTTCCTGGATGAGTGTCCTAAAGCTTCTTCCTGAAAAATAGTGTGGAGTTTCTTTATACTCTTAAGTTTCTTGAATACTTCAGCATCCCTGACCCAGCATGAAGCCACACACGAAGGAAGACTTTTTCCATTGTAACCATAAACCAGCTCTGGCAACCTTTTATTTCCACATGGGCAGGTTCCCAAGGCAGTGGGCATTAGATTCATATAGCAAACAACAACAAAAAAAGATTTTCTATTCACACAATTTCCGGTGAGTAAATATTCCTTCCATCAGGCTAGATGAATTGAGGAATGACCTAACTGATAGATTTGTTGTTTTGGTAAGTAATATTTGCTCTTTATGGATTTCATTATAGATAGTTAATACCTGTTGTAGCTCTGAAGGAGAGCCATATTTACACTTCCCACACTAGATGAGAGAACACCTTGCTACCCATGGATTCAATTTGATATCAGGTATATAAGTTAATTAAGTTGATAATTCTCTATAGTATAGGTTAGAAAAGACCTTGACATTTGCTTGTGGCACAAAATAAGAATTCTAACTTCTTGTTTATTTTTGCCAGGTCCTGCTGAGACCATAATGCATTGTGAAAAGGTCATAGAAAGTTAACAGTGTTAATAGTCTTGAGAGGTATAATATAATGGATAAAGTCAAGACATCTTGGAGTTAGAAAGACCTGTGCCCCTAGCATGGACAAGACACCCAAGCCAAGTCTATTCGATTATGAGTTAGAAATTAGTTGCTGATAAGTCTTGATGGAGGAAACTCCTAAGGTTACACCAATCAAATCACAGGTTGGGATCCTTTCTTTTATTCCTCCCTCCCCCCCTTCCCTGCAAAGAGTCTTAACATATGATATGTAGGACTCCCTTTAAAATTATTTAATGTAATGAATGACAATAATTTCATTGAATGTGATTTGGTTCAAATTTTAACCACTTTGAATTATTCTTGGTAATACTATATATGAGTTAAAATAAAGAGAGAACTTAAGGGTAATTTTCAATAATTTAAGTCCCAAAACATTGATAGAAAAGATGAAACAATAACAGGTAGCTTGATTGTCTATATTAATCTAATTTCCTGGATATTTGTTGATTTCTTCACTTTCTTTTGCTTGTGCAAATGTTTATTTTTTATTAGAAGACTCTCTTGTATGAATTCTAGAAAAAGTTTTTGCCTGGTCACTAGAAATCTGCCCCACTAAGCTCAATCTTTTGTTTGAGTAGTTTTGATCTAATGTGTGTGGTAGGTACCCATGAAAAGTGCTACATAATAAAATCAGAAAATTTAACCCATTTAGAGTAGAGTTCAATGGCATATGTCTGAATTACCATTTCAATCTACTTGCTTCTTGACCTTTGAAAAGAAAAATAATTTACTTAATAAGTTTTGTGTTTGTATGCCAATTTTAAGTCAATTAAGGAAGTTATTTTATGTATCCGTTTTCTCTCATCTCATGTCTAGAATTATGCCCATGTCATACCATCATCTCTGTATCTAAGAATTACTGTTCCAAATTTGAAACTGCTTTCACTTATCAAAATTGCTATCACGAAATGGCAATTATCTTATGGAAGCCACACGACTAAAACTTAGGGTTTTTTTTTAGCCTTGCAGAGAGAGCTACTCTGTAAAAACTGACTCTATTTCCTCCTGATAAAAGTAAGAAGTTTTGTCTACTATCATTTAGATCTCAGAATCAAGGACTGAAGGGTGAATGCCTTTGAACTCAACTAAGCCACCAAAGCTTTTCTGTATTTTGTGTTTGTTGCTCCACTAGCTTATAAACCAATCAACCAATATTTGAGTTCCTACCATAATATGACTACTGTGAATTTTTTGTAGCTTTTAGTCTACAAAGTGCCTTTTGTTGAGGCCTTACCACAAACCTAAGTAGGTATTACAAATATAATTATACCAGTTTTACAGATGAGGAAAATGAGGCTCAGAGCACCTATGGTCAAAAAGATATTTTAAATGTCTGAAATAGGATTTGAAACCCAGGTGTAGCTGGCTCCAAGTGCAGTGATCTGGACCCAAGGTTATAGACCAAAGGCTATAGAAAAAGCACCCTTGCCTCCCTCTATGCTCTTCCCTTCCCTTTACCCTTGGCCTCATGTTGGGGGAAAGGAAGAATGTCAGAAAAGGAAACAGAGCCCTGTTTAGGGTGGACGAAAAAGATGATAATAGATGACGCAGAGAATATGGAACTACTCAACTCTTAGTTTGCTGCTTCTCAGTGAAGGAAAATGATCTTTCAACCGAGGACAGAACAAAAATGATTAATTAGGAACATAAACCTAAGTCAGGCAGTACTGCCTAGCTATTTCCTATAGCCTAGGGTGCCAAAAGAATTTACAGTTGCATTTGTTATTAGTTATCTTTAAAAAATTTTTTCGATTAACAAACATCTTCCTTCTTTCCCTCCCACACCGAGGGGAGTGAGTACAATAAAAACAAAAACCCCTGCAACAAATAGGCATAATTAAACAAAAACATGTGCCAAAATGTGTCTCACTTTGAATATCTAATCCATTACTTCTCTTTCAGAAGGTGGGTAGCATTCTAAATCATCAGTTTTCTGGAATCATGGTTGATCATTACATCGATCAGAATTCTTAAGTCTTTCAATAACTAGATGACACAGTGGATAGAGCATTGGACCTGGAGTCAGGAAGATGTGAATTCAAATCTGGCCTGAGACATTAGCTTGAACAAGTAGATCACCTAAACTATATCTGCCTCAGCTTCCTCAACAGTAAAATGTGCGTCATGATATACCTACTTCCCAGGGTTGTTGTGAGAATCAAATGAAACAATATTTGTGAAGCACATAGCACAATAGAGGAGAGAGTATTTGTCATCCCCTAACATCTCCAGACTTAAGCTTATTGCCTCAGCTTCCCTCCTTTCAAAATTGTTCATTTTTACAATGTCGTTGCTATAGTAAAGTTGTTCTCTGGTTCTGCACATTTCAGTCTGTATTATTTCAAACTGTGAGGTTAAAGTGATGCCTGCTCCTCCTACTCCTTCATTCACATGGACTTCTATTTGTACCCCTGATGATGTGAAAAATGTTCCCCCCCATTCCATTTTTTTTCTTTTCTTCCCTAATTTATCCTTTCTCTCCTCTCTTTCCTTCTTCATTTTTAAGATCTTAACATAAAAAAAAATCAATCCCAGGCCCTCCATCTTATTTGATTCATTCTTTGATCCCTGCTGACATTTTTTCCCAGGTATGTTTGTGTCATTACACCCACACCCACATTAGAAGGCAACAGCTTCATCCTTATATAGTCTTTTCTGATTGCTCACTTGTATTTACATTTATATGTTTTTCTTTACTCATGTTTGCATTTCAGTATTTCCCAATATTTCTACTCAGTCTTCTCATTGAGAATACTTGGAGATCCTTTATTTAATTAGAGATCTATTTTTCTCCCCTCTAGGATTATACTTAGTTTTGCTGAGTAATTTATTCTTGATTTTATACATATGTCTTCTGCCTTTTGGGGTATCACATTCCAAAGCTCTGTTGTCCTTTGTGATGGTAACTGCTAAATCTCATGTCATCAACTGTGGTTCCTTCGTATTTGAACTCTACTTTTCTGGCTTTCTTGCAGCATAGTTTCTTTGACCTGGAAGCTCTAGATTTTGGCTATGACATTCCTGAGAGTATTCATTTTGGGGTTTCTTTTAGGAGGTGGTTACTAGATTCTTTCTATTTTTCCTGATTCCTGAGAGATCTGGACATTTTCCTTTCATTTGTTGAAATATGTCTAGGGTCTTTTCGGTCCTGGGTTTCAAATAGCACAGTGATTTTATGTTATCTCCCCTTGGTCTCTTTTCTAGGTCATTTGTTTTTGCTCTGAGATACTTTACATTTTTCTTATTTTCTTTGATATTTTCACTTTGTTTTAATATTTCTCATTGTTTCATGGAGTCATCTTTCCCCATTCCATCCTCCATTCAGTGACCAAAGTGATTATGCTGAAGCAATGGTCTAATCATGTCATCTCCCTCCCCTTCTCCCACTCAGTAAACTCCATTAGCTTTTACAAGCACCTTTAGGATCAAATATAAAATCCTCTATTTGTCATTTAAAGACTTCTATAACCAGTCTTCTTACATCTTACTCTATACTACACTGGCCTCTGTCCTGTTCCTTAAATAAGACCCTCCCATCTCTCAGCTCCAGGAATTTTCTCTGGCTGTCCTCCATGTCTACCTCCTGGTTTCCTTCAAATCTCAGCTAAAATCTCACCTTCTGGAAACCTCTTCCAGTACTTAATTCTAGTGACTTCCCTCTGTGAATTATATGTTATTTATTTTTTTATATAGCTTTGTTTGTACATATCTGTTTGCTTGTTGTCTCCCCCATTAGATTGTGAGTTCCTTGAGGGCAGAAGCAGTCTTTAGGGTTTGTTTTGTTTTGTTTTTGTATTCCTAGCACATAGCACAGTGCTTGGCACACAGTAGGCACTTAATAAATGCTTACTGAATTGAATTGAATTATAGACTGGCTGGCTATTTGGTCCATTCTAATTTTCAGGGGACCTCTTTTTTTTCTCTTTACGTTTTCATTTGACCTCATCAGCTCCCATGCATTTAATTATCTCTATTCAGGTGACTACACACATGCACACCTTACATATACATATACCTAATATACACTATATGTATATGTATATATTCCTAAGGCAGCTAGGAGGCATAGTAGAGTTCCAGGCCAGGCTAGTATCAGGAAGACTCATCATCCTGAGTTTAAATCTGGCCTCAGACACTTACTAGCTCTGTGACCCTGGGCAAGTCACTTAAACTTGCTTGCCTCAGTTTTTTTCATCTGTAAAATGAGCTGGAAGAGGAAATGGCAAACCCCAAATGGGGTCATGAAGAGTGACACCACTGAAATGACTGAACAATTTTATTTATATATAAATTAAATATACATTATTTATATATATGAAACATACATATTTATATACATATGTACAAATATACACATATAAGTTCACTTACATACATGCAAATATATTCCTGTGTCTCTCCTAGGCTCTAGTTCTAAATCACCAATTGTCTTTTGGACCTTTCCAATTGGATGGTTAGATCGAATCTGTCCGAAATAGAACTAATTTCCCCTCATTTCTCTATTTCTGTAGAAAAGCACTACTATCCTTAGTCAACCTGGTTCCCAACCCCAGTTATCCTCAATTCTTGACCCTCCTTTCCCTCACGTATCCGTTCAGTTATCAAAGGTTTTTATATTATCTCACAACATCTCGTATCCATCACCTTCTCTCAACTCACACAGTCACCACACTAGTTTAGACCCTCATTTGCACTTACCTGTTTTATTTCAATAGCTTCCTAATCAGTCTCCCAGCCTCAAATCCCTCTTTTTCCCAATGTGCTCTCTACTCAAACCAGTTAGTATTCCTAAAGCACAGGTCTGACCCTGTCTCTCCTCTGCTCAATAAACTCTGGTAGTTCTTTACTACCTCTAGATTAAAATACACTGCCCTGGCCCAAGCCCTCCTTTGGATTTAAAGCTCTTCAGGACATAGCTCTAACTTCCTTTTAAGCCTTACTGTACATTAGCCCTTTTTACACACTGCTCATTTCAGTCAAACTGCCCTTCTTGCTGTTTCTTGTACATGGAATTCTGTCTCCTGTCTCCTGCCTTTTCATAAGCTGTCCACTCTGCCTGGAAGACATTTCCCCCTTACCTTTGCATCTTAGAATTGCTAGTTTATTTCAAAGCTCAATTCAAGCACCACCTCCTATCGAAGACTTTCTTCTTCCTGCCCCCCCCAGCTGCTGATGCCTCACCTCTAATCTTGTACTTGTGTACATGTCACATAACCACGCATGTCTCCCCTTATAGAACGTAAGCTGCTTAAAGATGGGGAGTTTCATTTTTATCTTTGCAGCACAGTGCCAAGCATAGTACCTGGCACATAGTAGGTACTTAATAAGTGATTGTTCCTAATATTATATTCTTTTTGTAAAAAATGGAGTTACCAGAGTAGAGCTATAGAACACTATAGATGTATCTTCCACGGGGAGCAGTGAGTGAATGTTCTAGATAGGATTCATTATTTCAGTAAAGATTGTCCTAGAAGCTCTCTGAGTTTTCTTTCCCCCCTCTACTTTAAGTTCTGCATTTCTCTGATCTTGGAATTCCACATCTTCACCATACAAGTCTCTCTGCCTTTTTCTTGCAAGAAACCTTAAGTCATTCCTTTCCTGGAATGAATTGACTGATATATAGTAGGCACCTAATATATGCACGTTGTTGATTGATTTATTTTATGTCTGTCTCTGTACTTTTTGAGAAAGCTTACGCAATGTGATCTAGACAGGAAGCATCTCAGCAATGTTTGAATTCTAGGCAAGAGGACAGATCTTCATTTCTATTAAGATGATTTCATTTCTGCCCTTTCTTAAATTCAGTTGTTAGCAGGAAATTGCTATTTATATAATACTATACTGTTCTGAGAGAGCTCTTAGAAAAGAGATTTCTCATCCTCAGGACCTTTCAGATTCTCAGAATCTATCAGTTGTCTCTCTACTCAATCACAGATCCCTAGTTAGACAGACTACAATCTGTCCTTTATCCTTTGTCTATCATGATTTCAGTGTGGCTTTGATTCTATCCCATTTTGGGGCTGAATTCTACAAATATTAAGTACCCACAGTGCTAGGTATCATAGAGATAAAAAAGAATCAGTCCAGGTCGTCAGGAAATCTGCTGAGGGGTATACACAAAGTATACACAAGTAAATACATATAATTTCTGAAGAGAAAGGGTACTGACAACTAAGTGATCAGGAAAAGCTTTATATAGGAGGTAGCTTGTGAGATGAACCTTGAAGGAAACTAGGGATTCTAAGAGATGGAAATGAAGAGGGAGGATTCTAAGCATGAGGAAGGCCTGTGTGAGAGAAGACATGGAGATTGGAGATGGCATGTTCAGTTCGGACTAAACTTTGCAATTTGGCTTTTTTCTAAGCCTTCCATATAATCTGACTCTCTCTGTGAGCCCTGATAATTATAGTGTCCTGAGGGGATACATATAACATTTCCCCATATTAGATAGTAAACAGTTTGTCCTTGTTTGGTGCCTTATGATTGCTTGCTCCTGTGTATCTTTTTATATTTCTCTTGACTCTTATGTTTGTATTTCAAAATGTCTATTCAGTTCTGGTCTTTTAATAAAGAATGCTTGGAAGTCTTCTATTTCATTAAAAATCAATTTTTTTTCCTTTGTTGGATTATACTCAGTTTTGCTGGATAAGTTATTCTTGATGGTAAGCTTATATATTTTGTCTTCTGGAATATTATATTTCAAGCTATTCACTCCTTTATTGCTTCTAAATCTTGTGATCCTGACTGTGGCTCCTTAATACTTGAATTATTTCTTTCAGGCTATTTGTGGTATTTTTCTTTTAACCTGGACACTCTGGATTTTGGTTGTAATGGTCTCAGGAATTTTAATTTTGGGGTCTCAGGAGGCAATCGTGGTTTTTTTTGTCTTTTTTTTTGTTTGTTTTTTTTTTTTTTTTTACTATTTTTACTTTGCCTTCTGGTGGTTCTGAGTGTTTTTGTTTGTTTTTGTTTGTTTTTTTTACAATTTCTTGAACTTTTTCTTTGGTCATAGCTTTCAGGTGGTCCATTGATTCTTAAATTTTCTCTCCTCTATTTTTTCCATTTTAGTTGTTTTGTTTTTGCTATGAGATACCTTAATTTTTCTTCTATCTTTTCAGTCTTTTGACTTAAATATATTTCTTGTTGTCTCATGGAGACTTTGAATTTGATTCGGTCCATTCTAATTTTCAGGAAGTTCGTTGTTTAAGTCATATTTTGTACCCCTTGCCCAAGCTATTAATTCTGTTTCCCATTCTTTGATATTTGTTATTTCTTTTCTGTTTCTCTCTACTAGTGCTCTCATTTTATTTATAAAAATAGTTTAAAAGTCTTTATAAAAACAACAAATATTGCTTTATCTTTCAGGAATTTTAGTATAAGTGGTTTCTGAGCTGTGTTTTTCTTTGAGGCTTTTGCTGTAAATGTTTTGGCATTCTCTTCTTCATTTGTGTTTTGAGTATCTCTATCACCATAATAGCTCTTTATGTTGGGATTCTTTTTGTTTGTTTGTTTGTTTGCTCATTCTCCCAGCCTACTTTGCGATTTGGGACTTTATGTTAGGGCTGGGCTGTGCAGTTGAGGAGGGAGTGTCTGGTGTGTCCATTTTAGTCCTGCTACTGCTACTGCTTTCTTAAGGATATGGAGTGTTGTGATAGCTCAGGTAGGTGACTTTCAAGCTTTCAGTGCTCCCAAAGTGGTCTGATCCAGGGCAAAGTCTGATTGCTGTCCTGGTCTAAGTTCCAAAAGTTACTGACTTGGGTTTGCGTCTGAGCAAATATACCTGTGGACTTACCCCTTGTTGGAGATCCAGTAAACTGTTGTCGTACCCAGCCACTATCATCAAACTGGAAAGCTGTGTTGGTTCAGAGTGACAGAACTGTTAACTTCTCCTTTGGTCTGGATTTCCTGCCCTAGTTATTCTTCAGGAAGCTTCAGACTGGGCTGGAGGACCCTTTTTCAGCTTTTGGGAACAGAGCTACACAGCTCCTGCTTATTTCTGAACTTACTTCTTGTGCCATACATAGCCTATATGCTCCTCACCCTGGAATGCTATCTCTTGGTTCAGTTCCCCTCTTCAAAGCTTGCTCTGGATCTGTGACCCAGAACTAAGTAGTGAGCGATAGAGTTGCCAGTTAGCACATCTTCCTGTATCCTACAAAAGGATAGCTTGCTTTCAATACCTAGAATGCTGTACTCCCCCCTTTTCCCCCACCTGGCTTCTGCCTTCTCGGCTTTACTGGCTTCCTCCAAGATTCAACTCAAAGCCTTTATCTCCTCCTCTACAGGAGGTCTTTCTTAGTGACTTGCCCTCTGGGATTACTTTCCATCTACTCTGTATATGTCATATGTGTGTGTGTGTGTGTGTGTGTGTGTGTGTGTGTATGATTGTTTACTCTTCTCTCCCCCATTAGATTCCTCGAGGGTAGAGAAAATGTGTTTGTTTTTCTTTGTTTCCCCAATGCTTAACACAATGCTTGGCACATGGTGCTAAATAAATGTTTGTTGACTGATTTTTAGAGGGAAGAACTAGAAGGCCAGCTTGTCTGAAACATGGAGTACATGAAGAAAAGTGATATGAAATGAGTCAGGAATGGTAGCTAGAAGTTGGGTTGTAGAAGGCTTTTAATGCCAGGCTAAGGCCTTTGTATTTTATCCTAGAGGTATTAAGTAGCTAGTGAAGATTTCTGAGCAGAAGTGTGAAGCACTGAACCGTAACTTTGATTTTGACTTTTAGAGTTTTCCATAGTTATAAAATGTGAGAATTGGACTATATGATCTTTAAAGTACCTTCTTCCTTATAAATTCTACAATCCTAATAATTTAGGAGTTCAGTGATTATTTGTCTTAATGTGAATGAATTGATTTGAAGTGAAAATCCAAAGAATGGTTGACAATGATTCTTTATTAGCCTGGAGAAATATACATATATACACATACACATATACACGTATATATACACGTATATATATATATATATCTCACTACCAACACCTAGTACAGGTCCTTATTGTCACTTGGACTATTAGAATAGCTTTGTAATGAATCTTCCTGCCTTTGCCCTCTCCCTACTCCAATCTAGCTTTTATACTCCTGCCAGATACTCAGATCTGGACATGTTACTTCTTCGCTCAGAATTCTTTAATGGCTCTTTTTACTGTGCTGACCAAATAAAGTTCAGATTTCTTTGTCTAGTGTTCAAGGCTCTCCATAATCTGATGTCACTTTGCCCTTCCAGTCTAATTTCATTCTACTTTTTTTTTAACAGCCCAACACATTTTATTTTACAGTCCAGTGGTCTGCTCATCATCTCCCTATGGTTTATTTTCCTCAACCCCAACCTTGTTAATTTCCATAGATACTTTAGAATCCAACTCAGATGTCAGTTCTCCTAGGAAGCCTCCTCTTAGCTTTTTTTTTCATTTCTACTTAGGAATTAATATAGTACTTTGTTCACAGTTCCCTTATTCACTTAACAATTCAATTAAAAAACTTTAAGTGTGTACTGTGTTAGGCACTGGGGCTAAGAAGACAATAAAAACTAGAAGGAGCTCACATTCTGCTAGTTATGTGTGCAGAATGGTCAGGGATAGAGAGAGAGCATGAATGGTTTATGTATTTGTACTATTAAAGAGAGTACCTGTATCAAAGTATCAAATTATCAAACTTCTCTACTTGACTATAAACTACATGAGCTTAAGAACATTATCTTGTCTAAATTTTTGTTGTCAGTGCCTAGCACAGTTCTCTGAATGCAGCAATTGGTTAAAAAATATTCATTGAATTAAGTTGAGTCATCTTTCATGATTGATTCTGGGGCCTGTTCCGTGCAATATTTTTATTGAGGAAATGAATATGGAATTTAAAATATTCTTATGAAATATGGAGGTGATACTAAATTAGGTGAATTGCAAATGCCTTGGAAATATGTACAAAGTAAAAAAATGACCTTGATAAGATGGGAAACAACAACCACAATAAACTAGACAGTAGTGGTATTCACAGAGGGAAAATGTATGGTATTTCACTCAAGGATCAAAATGCAGTAAGACAAAAAGAATGAGAAAAGACCTGTTAGACATAAGTGCAAAAGAAAAAAAAGGGCTTTGGGGTATTTTGGGAAGGAGTTAGTGTCTTCTAATTGCCAAAAATTGAGCCTAGAAAAGCAGTACAGACATGACTGAAACGACTTAACAAGAAGAAGAAGCAGTATAGTCCCATGGTGTGTACCCCCAGTGGGATACAGCATTAAGAGGGGAAAAACATAGACAGAAATGAATCCTACTCTACTCCATTTTAATCAGATCATAAGGGTGGAAAACCAGATGTGGGGACAGCAAGCAGACTATTTTAGTTGGGTTAGAGGATGTGATAAAGAAATACCAGAGACAGCTTATAGGGATGTGGTAATGGTGGTAGTGGTGGGTTGGGGAGGGGCAGCCAATTGAGGGAGGTCTTTCAACCTCAGAGTGAGGTGTGTATGTTGATTTGACATAAAACAGCTCTATATGTTGTTGAGAGAAGGAAAAACTTGAGAAGTTTACCCTATTAATAGTGTGTAGTATGGGTTAGAAATGGGAGCATAGGCAACTATTGAAGACATTCAGGGATAAGGTTGGAGAGGAAGGGACAAATAAGACATGGGAAAGGAAGAATCAGAAGGATTTGGGTAATTGGATGTAAGGGATAAAGGACTGAGAGAATCAAAAAAGGAACTGGAAGACTGTAAGGCAACTGGGTAACTAGGATGGTAGTGGAGCTGTTAATTCCTGCTTGATTGTGAAATGGAAGGTAGGGATTGTATCTTGCTATCTTCTCTAGGGCCTGACAGTTCCTTGCTCATTCTTGGCACATAATAAATATTTGTTGAAAGACAGTAGGAAAGTTGAGACAAGATGCCAGTTTTGGGGGAAAGGCCTCAATTACTACCCCAATATCAAATAGAGATAAGGACCCAAGAGTTCCAACTTGTGTATTTTTCAGAAATTTTGAGGGTTTTTTTTTGTGTTCAAGCTATTACAATTTCTAAAACACTCTCAAACACACAACATATATGTGTGTATATATAATATATGTGTGTGTGTGTGTGTGTGTGTCTGTATATTGGTTTCTAAAGTACTCCTAGATACCATACTTCAAAAATCAGTTTGAGCTTTGAGCAAATTTGAGAAATGGTTATTCTTTTACCATCACAATTTCGTTAGCAGAAATATATATTGTCAAACCCTATTTCCATGCTGCAAATAGGAGGGTAATAGAATGAATGAAATCAGCATGTTCTTCTGGTCCAGTTTGTGATAAAAACTAATGATCAGGTGGCTGTTAATAAGGTTGTATGATGTTTCGTCAACTGAGATTCCATTGACCATAAGAGTCACATGCAAGAATGATCTGGCAGGCTGTCTACCCACATTGACTGGGAAACTGCCTCTTTAATCATATTGTTTAATTCAGAAACTCCTTTTTATCTTGACAAGCCAGGGTCCTGGTCATTACTCACAAAAATAGGGTGGAAGTGGGGATGGGGGTGGAGTGGGGCAAGAGTTTATTTAATATCAGAGGAAAAGATTACTGAAAAGGAAAAAAATATACCCAGAAGCATCAAAGGTCTAGAAGGACACACAAATAGATCCTGAAGGGGAAAAAGGGGTGGGGTTGGTACAGAGGAGAAGAGAGATTGCCTCCCTATGACGTGAGTCCTTTAGATAAAGGAGGAATAAAAGCTGCCTGGAGAATGAGGAACTTGAAGAGTCCCTTGAGGAAGCTGTGCTACTGTACTTGTTCAAAGCCTCCTGCAAGTAACCCTGCGCATCAGGACAAAACCAAACTTGGTTGTAAAAGGAGCAGGAGACTGAGGGACACATCATGGACCTGAAAGAATACAGAGAGAGAGGTAAATGATTACGTATATTGCTGTGTTTGCCTTTTTCCCCTACAATCATCTGCTGGGCAGCCTATATTCCTGGTGGTCAGCAGTGAAATTTAGGAGTGTAATTATAGTGTACAGTATTATTTTTGCCTTTGCCTTTGACTAAGTAATATGGGATTGGACTCTTTCTCTCTCTCTCCCTCCCTCTTTCCCTCCCTTCCTCTCTCCCTCCTTTCATTACATTTCTCACTGAGGAAAATATAACTGGCTCTCTATCTCCCAAAGAGATCTAGATTCTAAATCAACTAAGCAGAAAATTATTTGCTCGGTACTCAAAAATGTAATGGTTCCTGACCCCAAGGAGTTTACATTCTATCAGGGAGACAAACATATATACAAATAAATACAAGATAGTCTTGGGAGGAAGGGCAGCTGGTGGTGGTAGCGGTCAGGAATAACTTCTTGTAAAAGGTGCAGCTTGAACGGATTCTTGAAGAAAACCAGGGTTTCCACATAGTGAAGGTGAGGGAGGAGTGTATTCTAGGGCAAAGGCATGGAGACGTGTGGTACATTGTGTTTGGAACAGTATAGATCTAGATTGTAAAATGTATGGAGAAGTATAATATATGCAAAAGGCTGGAAAGGTAGAAATGGGCAAGGTTGTGAATAACTTTGAATGCTAATCAGAGAAATTTATATTTTATCCCAGAGGCTCTAAAGATGGAAAAAAAATATATGTAGTTTATTCTATTTATATCTCACGCAAAATATTTTCTTTTCCTTCCCGTTCTATATATAAGTATATTCCCAGGGCCAATCTTACTGTCTTCTCTCCTCAAAGTATAGTCTTGCCCTTTGGCAATCTGGTGAAACCTATGAACTCTTCAGAATAATGTTTCTAAATGTATAACATTACAAAGGAAACCAATTATATTGAAATACAGTTATACATATATGGGTATACCTGTATTATATGTGTATGCACATATGTATGTATATACGTGTGTGTATGTGCAATACACATATATGTGTGTATGTGTGTGTATACACACATCTATCAGTCTATCTATTTACTTAATGAGCCCCAGGTTACAGATACCTTCATAGAAGAATGAGATGACTGCCTGGCTTGCATAATTTATGGGGCTCTAAGAAAGCCTTCCCCACTGCCCCCAACTCAATACATGTCCTCTACTGATCTGCCTTATTGCCCGACATTCCACTATTTGGGAGCCATTGCTTTGGATCAAAGGAATCCTTTCTTAAATATCTCATAGGAATAGAAATATGCTAACTTGGTCTAAACTCATTTTAACAGGTTTCAGAAAAAGGCAATTATCTCATAGCATTACGCTCTGTGGACATTTGTTCTGGGAGGAATATCCGTGGGAGATGAGGGGAGTCTAAGGGGATCAGTCCAGATTTCAGAAGAGGAAGGGAAGTCCTGTGGAAGTGGTGCTGAATTGGAGAGCACTCTCAGAAGGCTAGGGCACTCAGCAAGAATGCCTCTAAGAGGGACTAAAGGAAACAGAAAGGGGAAGTGGGGAAGGTGCCTATGACAAACTTTGCCTGTTTCACAGTTTTGCCCAGGACCACCACGTGAGAATTTTGCATGGGTAGTATACTAATGATTACATTATATACATAATATACAACATTATACCAATGAGAACTTATTTGAAAGTAGAAAACTAGGAACAGACATGGAGAAATAAGGAGGGAGCAAAGAGGAAATACCTGTCAGGGGCTTCAGAAAACTCAACTTTGGGGAATTCCTCCCCACAGCCTCCAGAATGCTGAATAAATATATTCTTTTCCCCTCTTAGATGACAAGAGAATTAAAACCTTCTGCTTCCTGGGGACTTAGAGAAATGACTATAATTTCAAGAATGAGGAGTGTAGTCAGAGAAGTGTATGCGCGGCACGCGCGCGCGCGTGTGTGTGCGTGTGTGCGTGTGTGTGTGTGTGTGTGTGTGTGTAGAGAGAGAGAGAGAAAGAGAGAGAGAGAGAGAGAGAGGTGGGGTATTGGTACAGGTGTTCTTATACCTATTCTTTATTTTTCAGATGGTTTTGGGTAAAGATGGCAGTTAGGATGCTAAAATTTTTCCTCCATGGAATAAAGAGCAGGGCAGAAATGAACTTTCTGTTCATTTTAAAATTTTCTCTGCATAGACCAGTCATGAGCACTGAATATGCTCCATATTTTAAGTTATTCTTTGTTTCTTTTAAAAAGAATATAATTTTATAATTGAATCTGTATAAACTTTATGTTGGTCCATGGCTTGTGGTTGGTTCCATGAAATGGGAAGGAGGGAGATTACTTCATTTTTTCTTATTTCTTATAAAAATGTTTTTCTTTCTATTTTTTTTTTTACTGACAAGAATTTATTTCCTCAACTTCCCATCTCACTCTCCCAATTTAAAAGGAAAAAAAAAGAAAAGAGAAACAAAATTCTTGTAACAAATGTGCATGGTCAAGAAAAACAAATTCCCACATTGGCCATGTCCAAAAATGTATGTCTCAGTCTGCATCTTAAATCCATTGACTCTGTCAGAAGGTGGGCAGCATTTTCTATCATCAGTCCTCTGGATTCATGATTAGTCATTACATTTATCAGAATTGTTAAGTCTTTCAAAATTGCTTGTCTTTGCCATATTGTTATTGTATGAATTATTCTTCTGTTCTTAATTTTTATTATATAAATTGTTTTTACTTTACTCTGCATCAGATTTTCTTTCTCTTAGTAGCAATGAGTGGTCCAGAATTGATGCAAAGTCTTTATGACTGGGCACACAGAAAATATTCTCTCAAGGGAGAAAGGCATGTGGACTGAAACTGTCAAAAAATTCAGCACATTGCCACCTGAAAATAAAGAATAAGACAACATTTTTGGACATAGCCAATGAAGGAGTCTGTTTTGACTCATTCTTACTTTGCATTTTTGTTACATGAATTTTATTTTTCTCCTTTTTTAATAATTTCCCAATGGTGGAGGGTGGGAGGGCAATGAGGAATAAGGATAAACTTTTAAAAAAGGAAGAAAGAAGAGGGAAAGAAAGAAAAGAGGGTCATTGAAACATCTTTTTTTTTTTTAATTCAGAGAGAACAGGCTAAAAAGAATTATAAACAGGTAGAATAATGTTGAAAATTACAGGTAAAACTTAAATACTTAAAAAGAAAAGCAAGCATAGATGGTAGAGCTCTAAAGTTTCCTCTACAATGCTTTTTCTGTTCTACTAAGTATGTGGAAATGCCCATTTTATTTGGTATTCCTAAAGTCATAATAAAAAAAACTTAAAAATTGTCAGCTAAAAACAAGGACCTGTCCCACTGCGGTTAGGAGTGTTCTCTCATCCTTTTTCTTCTGTCCGCATCTCTAGCATGCCTCTTAGCATAGCTCTAAAGGGTAGAAAGAGGCATGACGAGGCCTGAATGATGATATAAAAGTACTGTTTAGGTCACAAAGTATAGCCTCTCTCCTTTGCTCTCTTTTCAGGAAAGGAGATGGTGGATTACATTTTCCAGTATCTGAGCACTGTGAGGGAGAGACGGGTTACACCTGATGTGCAGCCAGGTTACATGAGAAGCCAGCTGCCCGACAGTGCCCCTGTGGAGCCAGACAGCTGGGACACCATCTTTGGAGACATTGAGAAAATCATTATGCCTGGGGTAAGAAATGAGCACGATACCAAAGAGAAAAGGGCATTCAGTTTCGTTGTACCGATTTAAGGATAGGAGCAGGTGGTTGGTGTGAAGTGATGCCTAACTTGGATTTTCGAGAGATTCAAGACGGATAACATGCACACAGTTTCAGCACTTCAGATGTGTTGACAGTGACTATTAATGCTTCATTCGGCCTTTCTGAGTTGTGTGATTCAGGGTACTGGATTTCAGGGCTGGATCGGACAGATTATTGACAGCTAATAATCTTTGTCATCTTCAGTCATAGATTTGGAGCTGGAAAGGAGCCTTACAGGTTATCTAGTCCAAACTGTTCATTTTGTAGATGAAGGAAATGAGGTCATGGAAAGTTAAGTGGCTTTCATAAAGTCACACAGATAGTAAGTGGCAGAGTTGGGATTTGAATCCCCATCCAGTGTTCTTTATGTTTTCCCATACTGATTTGTTCCTCTGTTTTCCTTGTACCTCAAGTGTCAGCTAAACCTTTTGTTGACAAAGCTCCTCCCAGTCTGCCTACCCACTGCCAATAAGTAGGGTATGTGCTCTGAGTTACTTTTCTGGTTATGGAGATTGATTTCATAGAATCACAGAATGTCTAGGCAAGAAGAGACTTTAGAAAATATTAAAACAGAATGTTAGAATTTGAAAGGACTTTGGAGTTAATCTCGTCTAACTCCCTCATTTTACAGGTAAGGAAATGGAGGCCAAAGAGGTGAAGTAATTTGCCCAGGGTTGGACTACCAGCTGAAGCATGCTATCTTATACTCTCTTGCCTGTCTCCCTTGAGTCCAAGAGTCCATATTAATTTATTATTTTAAAGAACACAAATTTATGATAGAATTAGGGTTAGGGGTATAGTCTGTGTCTATAGAATTAGAGGGAAGCAAACTGGTCTGTGGGTGTCAAACCCTTGACTTTTCATTTCATTCAAACACTGATCTCTAAACTTGTTTGGTCTCACATCCCTCTCAATAAAAAATTTTGAGCTAAACTCCCAATATGTGTATATTTACTTATAAATTATAATTTATGTCATATATTATAATAATATAATATATAATAATAAATTATAAACATGTACTAATAATTATGTAATTGTAAAAGAAATACAAAAATACAAATAAAAGTAAAAATGGAATATCAAGATGAAATATTATTTGATCATAGAATCAATTGGGAGCCATCAGACTTATTGAATAGGGGAGGGTCAGCTAGGTGGCTCAATGAGTAGAGCACCGGTCCTGGAGTCAAGAGGACCTGAGTTCAAATTCGGCCTCAGACACTTGACACACTTACTAGCTGTGCGACCTTGGGCAAGTCACTTAACCCCAGTTGCCCTGCCTTCCCCCTCAAAAAAAAAACATTAAAAAAATTGAATAGGGGAGTGATAGAATCAGACCTGTGCTTTAGAAAAATTTGGCATCTAAGTGGAGAATGGATTAGAATGGAGAAAGACTAGAAGCAGGAAGATCAATTAGCAGGCTACTCCAGCAGTCCAGGTGAGGCGTGACATTACTGGTTGCGTGACTAGACAGAGGCAGACAGATGGGGAAGCAGAACCAACAAGATGCGATAACTAATTGAATAAGAAGAAGCGGGCTGAGTGCAAATTAGGAGTTGAAGATGATACCTAGGTGAAGTTGGGTGACTGGAAGGATGGTGGCATTCTTCACAGCAAGAAAGAAGTTTTAGAAGAAGCAGGTTTAGGGAGAATGAAAATGTAACGATAGCTGCAATCCATTCATACCTGCTCAACCTGAGTGACCTGCTCCATGCCACCCAAAATATAAAAGGAGAAGGCAGGGATCTAACTCACTGATCATCTCCAAAGCAGAGCCCACCGGGAAGGGATCTGACAAAGGTAGATGTGGGTATGGACACTTTTCCCAAAGGCACCAGCATAACTGTTGTGGGTAGCTTAGAGGAGAGGGAGAGAGAAATAGGGGAGTGTTGGGTAAAAAGGATAGGTGGGATTGTTTGGAGACAAGCCTCAAGGACTGTTTTAGTGAAGATAGATTGAGATCTCTCTTCCTACCCTCCAATTGGTTAATAATACACTTTTGAGGTCAGGCTTAAGGCTTTACAAGGGAGCCTAGCCCCACTTTGGAGACTACTGTTCTAATATACTAATCTCGATAGTCACAAGTGGGTCACCATCTGAGACTGGGATAGGGGCTCTAGGAACGAAGGAGTGGAGTATTATACAAGTGTACAAGTGCTAAACAGGACTCTTTCTTTTTCTTTTTTGAGAGAGGCACAGTGGTATGGTACATTTAGTGTTAGTCTTGGAGTCGATATGATATGGGTTTGAATTCTGCCTCAGATACTTGCTGTATTACCAGGGGTAAGTCATTCAGGCTTTCTGTTTCTCAGTTTCCTCATCTGTAAAATGGGAATATACATACATACATACATACATATATATGTGTGTATATGAATAATCTACCTCAAAGAGGTGTTGTGAGAGCCAAATGAAAAATAGTGAATAGTAAAGTGCTTTGCCAACCTTAAGGTTATTAAACACCAGCTATTTATTATTATTTCCTGTTGTTATTATTATCGTTTTTTGTTAACTACTATTATTTCCTGCTAGAGTGCTTTAGTAACTAATATTCTTTCCATATGACAACTGTAGAAAAGTAGACATAATTGAGGTCTGATTATGACTGAAAAGCTACTCATAATCGAGTGGCTTTCTGAGTCCAGACTCTAGAGTCACACACTCCTGTCCCATCTTCCAGAATTCAGCTAAAATGCAGAACTTTATTTTCATAGGCCTGTAGGATCTTAGCCTTGGAAAGCAACTTAGAGGTCACCTAATTCAACCCTTGTCACTGAATGTGACTCACAATACATTATTCACAGTGACACCGTTATTTATTGTGTGATCATTTCTTAAACTACATAGAGAGGCTGCCTCTTGTAGTGGAAAGTGTGTTGGACTAGGAGTCAGCAGACTTTTTTTTAGTTTCAACTCTGCCAGTGCTTATTGTGTGACCTAGGCTTTATCATTTCACTGCCCTCTAGGTTTCAGTTTCCTCATCTATAAAACAAAGTTTCTTCCAGCTCTAATATTCTGAGGTTCTATGGCTTTATCAACATGGAGTGCTTGGATCCAAGTAATGTCCCATGTGGCCCAGGAAAACCATTCAACTACCTAAACATTTATTAAGAATCTATTATGTTCAAGGTGCTGAAGATAGAAACAAAAACCACCTACTATGTGTAAGGCACTGGAAATAGAGACCCAAAAAGTCCCTACTATATGTAAGGCATTTAAGATGGATTAAAAAAAATGTACTTACCTTCAGAGAGTTTACATTTTACTGTAGTGGGGGGTGGGGTAGAATGGGGAAGGGGAACATGTTCTCAGATAAGTAAATACAAAGAATATACAAAGCATATAATAAGTAATTACAAGTGCTGATAACTGAAGTGGGTGGTGGAGTCGAGATCAGGAAAAACCCATAGAGGGTGGCGACTGAGCTGTCCTGTGAAGGGAGCTAGATTCAAGTCCAGTTGGAGGTGAAGGAGTACCTTCCAGACTTGGGGGGCTGCTTGTGCAGTAGTGTGGTGGTAGATGGTGTGTTTACTGGGAACAGCTGTTGGTCCACTTTGACTAGAATAGAGAGTGCAGTCAAGGGAATCATGTAAAATAAAACTGACTCATGGCAATGAAATGAAGGGAAGAAGTTTCTGATAATCCTAGTGCTTTTTAACCATCCAACAAATTTCAAAATACCATTTAAAAAAAAACACAAGTGAAACTTTATCAAAAGGAGCTGTTTCCTGGCTGAGATGATCAGTGATTCCATTCTGTAGGATGACCCCTCTGTTAACTGTAATCTGGCAGCTGTCATCTCCTGCTTCTTGCCTAAAAGGAAGCAAGCAAAGTAACGATCAAAAAGTGATGGGGAAACAACTGCTTTACTTGATGTAATGAAATCCAGTGGTTGTTGCCAGGCAGAGCCAAGGATGCTTATCTTAGGAAATAGGTGTCTGTCTGTTTTTGATAAAGTCTCATCAGGATTAGATACTTTATCTAGTGAGATATATCTTGATATAGCCACTAAATGGTAGCAGTTGAGAGGGAGCACCCATCAACAGTTACTGTTCAAGAATGATAATAGGGCATAGCCTTGAATCCCAAAGACTGAACCGGCCTCCTGACATCTCTCTAGGGGCAATGGTTCCTTGATTTCTTGGCTCTCCTAGAGGCATATCTTTGGTTAGCATCATCCACTCATCCATCCAGCATCCATCTATCCATCCATCCATCCATCCATCCATCCATCCATCCATCCGTCCATCCATCCATCCATCTATCCATATCCATCCATTCAACAGAAATTCATTGAATGTACTGTACTGTTATGGACATCTGTAGAGAACAAAGATAAGTAAGACACATTCCTTCACCCCAGTGAGCTTTTGGTCTAGTAGGGGAGATAAGACCTGTATGAGGTACAGAAGGAGTTCTGGCAATGGAGTCAAAGGATCTGGTGTCCAATCCCCGCCTCTGATACTTACTGCCTGTGTGACCTTGAGCAAATCTCTGAGGCAAGTTTCAAAATGAGGTCTTCCTCACTACAATATGCAAGGCACTGTACTATTTGCTGGATTTTAGCACAGTGCCTAGCACATAGTAAGCACTATATGGAGATGTTAGTCATTGCTATTATTATTATTTTAAGATCTATAGAGAAAAGTAACTACCACACTGAGGATTAATTTAGCAAAGTCAAGAGATTCAATTAAGTAAATGTTTATCAATTCAATAATACTTTACCAAGCACCTAGTATGTGCTATGCCCTAGGAATAAAAAGGTAAAAACAAGAAAAGAAGCCCTGAAGGAGATTACATTGTACTGTGCAGATACAATATGCATTTAAGTAAATACAAACTATGTACTAAGTAATTTTAAGAGGGAGAGAGTGCTAATTGTTAGGGGCAACAGGAAAGGAAGTATGTAGGAAGCAGAACCTAAGCTGTGCTTTTTAGGAGGTTAGGGATATATGTGGTTATATTTAGGATGTTCCAGAAGTCTTAGTATAGTTTTAAACTATTAGAGTTTAGGGTGCAATATAGACAAATTGTCCTATAGGAGTTTAGAAAGGGACAGGGAAGGCAGTGTGGTTGTCATGAGACTGCAGTCATCAGAGAAGGACTGAGGAGGAAGGATTTGAATTAGGCCTTCACAAATTGGTTGACTTTGGATAGACAAAGAGGAGGGAATAGAAGAGGAGTAGATGCAGAAATTTGAGGGCTATCTCCAGCAAAGATATAGGAGTACGAATGAGTCACAGACAAGATCAAATTGGGCTGGAGCAGAAGATTTGGGGTAGGGCGGGGGAGTAATGGAAGAGGAGACTAGAGAGAGAAAATAAAGGAGCCGGGGGAGCAAACGCAAACGTTACAGAGAACTATTACTATATTGGATTTCTTTTTGGTCTTGTCCAACTCCTCCTTTCATGATATAGCGGAAAGGATACCAAACTTGGAATGAGATTTCATTTTAGGTATTGGCTCTACCACATGCTAGTTATGAGTTTCAGTGAGTTGCTTAACTTCTCTGAAAAATAGAAATAATTATATTTGTACAACCTAAGACACTGGGCAGCTAAAGCACCATGTAAATGCCAAATGTTACACCACTGTGCCTGTGGGTCAAGGGAAGACCCATTCACAGAGAATTGCATACAGGAATCCCAAAGGCATCCATGAGTCCACTTACATGTTCTCCCTTGGGAATTGTGTGATGATTGAACATTTGTTTCAAATCCCCATGGTGCTGCTACAACCAACCAATCAATCATTGAGCATTTAATAAATGCCTGCTGTGTGCCAGGCACTGTGCTGAGCTCTTGGGCTATAGAGAAAAATGTAATGCTTCTTGTCCCCAAGGAGTTTACATTCTGTCAGAGGATTCAACATATACACAAATAAATGCAAGGTAATTTTGGGAGGAAGGGAACTAGCAACTGGAGGTGGTGGTGGTAGTGGTCAAGAAAAACTTTATGTAAAAGGCAAAGCTTGAACTGATTCTTGTAGAAAGCCAGGGTTTTCCAGTAGTGGAGCTGAGTGGGGTGGGGGAGTGCATTCTAGGCATGAGTACCACCTAGTAGTGCAAAAGTATGGTGACATGGGGTATATTATGGTTGGAACAGTATACGTCTAGATCTTAGAAAGTATGGAGAAGTACAATGTGTACAAAAGACTGGAAAGGTAGAAATAAGCCAGGTTGTGAGTAACTTTGAATGCTATTCAGAGGAATTTATATTTTACCCCAGAGGTTCTAATACATACCATAATGAGGTGGGGAGACATATAATAAGGCACAGTTCAGAAGAAATATACCTTACTAATGTAAAACGTCAGGATTGCAACTAGATTGGTTATATTATCTACATAACTAATAATTTCTTTGGTGTGGAAGCTCCACATTAGCAGTAGACTTTAACCTGTCTATAACTTAGAGAGTTTCCTAAGCTTCAGAGAGGTTAATTGATTTGCACATGGTCACACAGCTTGTATAAGCTTCCCAGGTCTCTGACTTCAAGTCCCATTCATTATCTGCCTCTCATGTATACACACATATATTTGTCCCTCTCTGGATTGGATAGGATGGGATTGTTTCTGTTCAACCAGAAATCTTTTCTGGTACATGAAGGGTTTCAGGTGACTTTGGAATTGATGGATTTGATGGAAAATGCTCTTTGGATTTTGCTTAGGAAGAGTAACATGGCCCCTGCCCAGGTCCTTCCACTTGTGCTGTGGAAGGAACCTGGGCCTCAGTGCTCCTCTAATGTCTTCTGCATGTTCTCTCCCAGGTGGTCCACTGGCAGAGTCCCCATATGCATGCCTACTTTCCAGCTCTGACCTCCTGGCCATCGCTGTTAGGAGACATGTTAGCAGATGCTATTAACTGCTTAGGATTCACCTGGGTAAGTTAGCAGGAGCAGGGAAAAAGCTGTTATTAGAAGGGGGAACAAGGACAGGAATCATGGCCTCTTCCATCAGACTAGTGGCCTATTTTCCTGTTTCTTTTCTCTGACTATAGCAACAAAGAATGTTTTATGAGAGAGCATAGTAATCCTTCTTGGTATGGAGATGCATTGTCACTCTACCACCCCCAACTTCCCTCCTGTCATCACACCAAAATATATCCTAATATTCCTTGAACCTTTTTATACTTTTAGTTATCTTTATTGCAAGGGTTCTTAACCCCAAGCTCCACAGTCTGTGGAGAAATTTCAAGGAGTCCATGAATTTGGATGGGAGAAAATGACATCTTTATTTTTAATACCCTTGATTTGCCTTGTAATCCTATGTATTTTATTTTATGCATTTTAAAATATTATTCTAAGAAGGGGTTCATAATAAAAAAGGATTAAAAACCCCTTCTCTAAGGTGAGTAATAATATATTTTTCTACCTTCTGCATACATTAATATTTTATTTTATATTCTAAAATTTTCAAACTTTAAGCTGTGATTTCACCTACTTCCTACTCCCCAGTTCTGCTCTTATGGGATTTGCTGGGAAAATCCATGTTTCTCTAAATCATCCCCAGGCATATTCTCTGTAGCTAGGCCAAATGGAATTGGTGACCCCTGGCCAGCATTGTTAAGGGATTAGCTGACTTCTAACTGAGAGATGAAGAGTTGCCAGGAAGCTCTTTTCCCTCTTTTCCTTTGCATCACTGTGAGCAGGAGGGTGAGAGGTGGGAGAAAGCCTGGGGGCTTGCCTGTCACTCACTGATCTCTTACTCTGCGAGATCTTGGCTTCCCACTGGCATAGGAAGAGGGTTTGATCAGGAGTTATGGCAGAGTTGCAGCTTGTTTCAACTGCTAGGGATGGGTGGGTGGGAATATTCCTTGCAGGTTGGATAGAAATCCTGACTTTTCCTTTTTCTGTTCCAGGCCTCCAGCCCAGCCTGCACTGAGCTTGAGATGAATGTCATGGATTGGCTGGCGAAAATGTTGGGCCTCCCTGAGCACTTCCTACACCATCACCCAAGTAGCCAGGGAGGAGGTGTCTTACAGGTGTCTCAGATGATGCCATGCTCTTGCATTTGGGATTGGAAAAAATGCTGATTAAGGAAATGAATGATAAATCTGCCTTCCTAGCTGTCCAGGCCTCCTGTTTACCACAATGTCCCTACTGCCCCACTCATACTATAATATGTCCTTTTTCATTTTCCTTTCCCTAACTGCTTTCCCCTTCCTTCTTCCTCTTCCTCTATCCACTTTTTTCCTTCTCCTTTCCCCTTCGTCTTCTTTCCCCTTTATCCATCTTTCCTCTTTCATCCTTTCCTATTCCTCCCTTTTGCTTCCATCCTACCTTCTTCCCTTTCATATTTCACCTTTTCTCTCTTCTTGCTTTCCTTCCCTCTCTCCTTTATCCCTGTATCCTTTTCTTTTCCCTCTCTTCTTTCCTTAAAAGAAAATCAATAAATCATCATATTACTATGATCATTCCAATCTAGACTTTTTTAGTTTATGAACCAGACGTCTGCTATTTCTCTTCCCCGCCTCCCCCAAACCACACACAGACACAAACCCCTTCCTGCCCATATGGTGAGACTGGATAAGGGAGGATGACAGATTATATGATTTAGGAAACTTAGTTCACAGCTTCTAGAAAGCTGGAGAGAAGGGAGAAATGAGCAAGATAAGTTTGTAGCTTTTATATTCTTTGCCTAAGTTGCTATCTCCTAAGATCTACTAAGCCAAAGTTGCCTAAATGGTTCAGTTCGTTCTATAATTTACTGAAAATAATGGAGCCAGAGTTTGGGTGTTAAATTGCTGACCGTTGGAAGTATCTGCAGATATAACAACCCTTTTAAGACACCAGGGTACAAGACAGTGTTTTGGCACAGTTAAGCGGGAGAGAATCAATCAGGATCTGGCCATGTTGACCTCCACAAGTCTGAATACCTATGTGTTTTGAGGGACATGAAACAACTTAGAGTGTTTGTTCACTTAAGGATTTTAAGAAACAGCTCTGAAAACAAGGATTAAATGAGGAAATATATGTGAATTACAAATGAAATGTAAAGAGATATTTCCTTAGTACAGGAATTAATTTATTTCCATAGTTTAGTCCTTCCTTGTTAATTCCTGATTAACATATGCTTTGACCTGGGAAGGAGAGAATATATCCATTTTACAGATGGAGAGATTGAGCCCCTGAGAGGGGGAGTGAATCAGGAGATGTCATCAGCTGAGCTGGAGTTAAGGATTTTCCTGCTTCCCTTGTAGCTCTGTGCTCTGTCTTTTTAAAATTTTTAATAAGTTTCCATGTGCCTCCATGTATCTCTTGTTCTTCCTCTACCTCTTCTTCCTCCCCCCCATCTCCCTGCTATATTGGAAATGTAATCATTATTTACCAGGGACTGGTCGTTTTCTTCTCATCTTCTATGCCTTCCAGGGTGATCCCTTTGGCATTGTGATTTTTTTCTTTGAGCATTTGGCAAACTAGTAAGAGAACTATCCACGTTCAGTACATGTCTTGGTATACTGTGGACATGGGACAAATAGGAAAAGATGACAGAGGATGGAGAATGATGTGAGATGAGGAATAGCCTCAGGCAGAGACTGTGCTCTTTTTGGGGGATAACTGTAGAAAGTAACAAAACTAAAAACAAAATAAATTCTGGAATATTTGGAAGGGGAGAAAAAAGGGGCTGCCAGTCATGACCTCTCTTCCTCCACAGAGTACAGTCAGTGAATCTACCTTGATAGCTTTGCTAGCAGCCAGAAAAAACAAAATCCTGGACATGAAAGTGTCTGAGCCAGATGTGGACGAATCTTCCCTGAACTCTCGGCTTGTTGCTTATGCCTCAGACCAGGTGAGAGCGCCTATACTGACAGAGGTGACTAACATGAAGTGAATGGGACTTTGAAAAATAACTTTTCTTTTTGACTGTTATGAATGTGACAGATATCAACAAACACAGACATTTTGATATACAAAAGAACACCAAAGAATGAGGATTGTACATGAAACTTTGAATCTATATTAGGTACAGTTTTAAAAAAAAGTGTATATTGAATTTAACCTGATAGCCCCAACATTGCCTTACTTGTCTTTATCTGCTCCTGAATTTCCTTCTTTCTTCTGTGTATTTTTAAAATGTTTATTATGTGTTTTTTTTAGTCACTGTCACTACCCTCTTCTTTCCTCCATAATCTTCTTCCCGTGCCAAAAAAGAGAAAAGAAAAGCCTTCTCTTGAAACACATGAGTACAGACAAACAAAATAAATGCACATGCTGGTCATGTCTGAAGATGGATGTATAATTCTGTACCTCTAGTCCATCATCTCTCTGATTTAAATGGCCAAGTCACTTAATCCTGATTGCCTCATCAAAAAAACAAAAACAAACAACAAAAAAACCCATACAAAATCAGTCTTCGGGAGTCTTAGTTGGTCATCATACTGATCATGGGTTGCAAGCCTTATGAAATTGTTTTCCTTCACAGCGTCATAATCATTGTATAAATTATTCTGGTTCTTCTCATTTCACTCTCCATAATGCATATAAATCTTCTCCGGTTTCTCTGAATCTGTCACATTCTCATCTGTCACTTTTTATCATTTGTCACCTTTTGTCATATAACACAATAATATTCTATTATATTCTTACTCTATAATTTGTTCAGTCATTCCCCAGTTGATGGGTTCACCCTTAGTTTCTGGTTCTTTGCTACAGCAGAAAGTGTTCTCATAAATATTTTTGTCTATATGAATCCTTTCCTTCTTTTTCTGACATCATTGGGGTATAGGCCCCTGTGGTATTGTTGGCTTTGCTCTTGGGTGCTAATATCTGGACGAGAGGATGAATCTTTCCTTCCCACGATGACTGCCATCTTTATACTTTACTTCATGGTCTTCTCTTGGCCTGGACCGATACTTCTAGGGCAGGGGTCAGCAAACTACAGTCTGAGGGTCAAATCTGCTCAGTTGCCTGTTTTCGCTGTGAGCTGAGAATGGTTTTTACATTTTTAAATATGTTTTAAAACAGGCAGCCAGCAAGATTTGGATTGGGCAATAGTTTGTTGTCTTTGCTCTAGGGTCCTGTCATGCCCACTTTCTTTTCCTCTTAAAAGCCTCCATGCAGAGGGTTGGCCTCTTTCCTCTCCTGGTTTGTTTATACATATAATTTGCCAATTCCCATTCCTTCTCCCTGCCTCTGTCCTACCCCGCCCGGCCCCCATCCTTTATTCAATTGAATTCGTTCTGGGCACAAAAATTCCAAGTTGTTGCTCTGTCTTCACAAGATGAATTCTTGAGCTAGTATTTGACATTCCAAAGCTTCTGTGTTCTGAAGTGGCATTTAATCCCCTTTAAATCCTGCCTCAGACATTCCTTAGTATGACTCTGCACAAGTCACTTAATTTCCTCATCTGTAAAATGGGGATAATAGCACCTACCTCACAGCGTTGTTGTGAGGATCAAATTGGTTAACACATGGGAAGTGCTTGGCAAAAATTTAAGTGCTTTGTATGTGCTGTTATTATAATTGTTATCATGACAACTCTGCTCTGTGTTGGTCCCAGGAAAGTATCTAATTTAGAGTTGGTTCAAATCCCGCTATAGACACTTAATGGTTGTAAGACCCTAAACCTTCTCAGCCCATTTCTTTATTTATAAAGTGGGCACAATCATAGTTAAAACAGTTACCTCAGAGTGTGATGTGAGGCTCAAATGAGATAAAATATGTAAAGTGTTTTGCAGAAATATATAAAATGGTTCAGTGGAGCCATTTTATACATAAATAAACATATTAAGTATATAACTATGTAAAAGAAATATATAAAGTCATTCAGTGGAAAATAATAGCTTTGGAGTCAGAGGACCTGGATTCAAATCCTGTACCTGCTACTTTATAGCTGTGTGACCCCAGAGAGGTCATTTAACCTTCTTGGCCTGTAGGTGTGGTGGGGTTTGTGAAACGGGCTCTGAAGTCCCCTCCAACTCTAAATCTATGATCTTACACAAATGTCAAATGTTAGGAGTTGGTGTTACTCTCTCTCATCTGTTTAGGCCCATTCCTCAGTTGAAAAGGCTGGTCTGATTTCACTTGTGAAGATGAAATTTCTGCCTGTGGATAAAAATTTCTCTCTCCGTGGTGAAACTCTTCAGAAAGCTATTGAAGAAGATAGAAAAAGCGGCTTGGTGCCTATTTTTGTGAGTTGGAATAAATGAATAAATGCACTTCATGAGAACTGGAGGGAGATGAGTTGATACGATTTTGAACAATAGATAATGAATGTGGAGAAGGGGCTTTGGTTGAGGGAAGATAAGCAAAATGCTAAAAAATTGAATGGAAATAATATTCTAATGTCATGGGCGATGGTACAGTAGCCGATAGATTAACATTTGTGGTTGGAGCTTCATTTAGAAAAAATCAGATCCATAAGTTGAGCCCACCTACCGCAGTAACCTAACTTTGTTTTCTTTTCAGGTGTGTGCTACCTTAGGGACCACTGGTGTCTGTGCATTTGACTGTTTGGCAGAGCTGGGGCCTATTTGTAAGCATAAGTCCTGTCTGGCTAAGATAATTTATCCAATGATTTTCTACATTTGTTAACCAGTTGGAAGTCACCTTGCATTCTTTGAGGTTATGCCGGCAGAGCACTAGATCTAACAGATCTTACCAACCTGGGAAGACTTTTTGAGTATGGCCCTGGTGACAAATTGTGTATATGTTGTCCAAGGACCAACTTACTTAAATTCAAAGAGACTTATTAGTGGTATTTATTTATTTATTTTTAATTGGGGCGGGGGTAGGGGTGGGGAGGAGAGGAGTTATAGCAATTCACAAAGACTATCTAATTTGGTCTGGAGGGGTTGTGATCTGAGCTGGTGAGGGGTGTTACACACACCAACAAAATTACAACCCTCTGAAGTATTGACAGTGTGGAACTGCTTTTGGGGGACTTTACTCCTGCCTTTCCTTCATCAGCCAAGGCCTGTTTAATATAGGGCCAGAAAGATCACAGAAGGTAGGCAGCTAAGGACCACCTCTTAGCTAGCCAGTGTTATTGTTCTCTCAGTGAATATTGCTGAAAGGAACACATTTTTAGCTTTGTCCAACCTTGTTCCCTTTCCTAGAAGGTAGCTATACACAAATCTCAGGGACTTCTTTTCCTCCACGTGAGTGAGCCCAACCCAAGTTGTTAGGGTGGATGGGGCCTCAGGTGAACAAGTTTCCATTTGAAGCCAATGAGAGAAGAAGGTAGGAGTGGAAGAGAGAATGGAAAGGAACAAAGTGATAGGAACTCCAAATATCATTGTTTGGACTTCAAAGTTTGATAATCTGAGAGAAGAGTAACATTTCTCCTGAAGCTTAAGTTAGGGTCTGCTAGAGATGTTGACACTCTTTTCACTAAAATGGAAGAACAGATAATCACAATAACAAAAATCATATTGACATAATGTTTTAAGGTTTACAAAGGACTTTCCTACCAACGATGCTTTGCGTTGGGTAGGCTTTTCCAGGAAGGTCCTAACCTAGGCCAGGAGACTCCCTGACAATGCTTATGGGTATCTTTCCCCAATGATAGCAAAAAGGAAATGAGATGGTTTATGGATTATTTCAAATGAAGAAATAAGGAAGTAGGCTATCTTATCCCTGGGATTCAAGCGAGGATGATTTTAGGCTCTTCTTGAAAGAAGGAAAAGGATATCATCATGTCTTATCTGCCCTACTTCCATCCCTCCTCCTTTTTTCCTGGTTTCAGACCCAAATTGAAAATGCCTTATTCCACACGTAGGTTGAGCTCCACTTCCCACTTTGGACCATGATTGAATTTCAGCCAAGTCCAAACCTCATAGGAGAGAAATCCTTAAACTCCTCTGTGAAACCAGGACTCTATTGACTTCCAAGATCCCAACTCTAAATCTATGATCCTATCACGCTCTGCCCCAGTGAATTGAAGAAACTAGGCACTCAGGCTTCTTTCTGGGATGATGTTCCTATTCCTAGATCAGGGCAAAATACTGCCACTTTCTTTACCTCTCACCGTAGGTCATTTCATTACTGTCTTGGCCTGAGCCTTGAGCTTTTAATTCAGATGGTCGAACTGAAGCTAAAGATAGATCGATACAGACAGACTCAGAGTAGTATTACCCATCGTTACCTATGATAACTTATTTCAAGAATTGTTGGCGTCACATAGGTTTTTGCTTCAACAGGTGCTACTGAGGGCCTATGGCTCCATGTTGATGCTGCATATGCAGGAACCGCTTTCCTCTGCCCTGAATTCCGAGTGTTTTTGAAGGGTGTTGAGTATGCCGATTCATTTACTTTCAATCCTTCCAAGTGGATGATGGTTCACTTTGACTGTACTGGTTTCTGGTGAGTACAGCTTGCCTAGCCCCACAAGCAACACCATCATCTGCCTCTGAAGAGGCCTCAGCCAGCAATATCCATTTTACTACCTGCAGGGTCAAAGACAAGTACAAGTTGCAGCAGACCTTCAGTGTGAATCCCGTCTACCTCAGGCATGCCAACTCTGGAGCAGCCACGGACTTTATGGTGAGAATTTTAGAGCCACAAGCAATCTCAGAGATCTGGTTCAACTCTCATTTTCTGTACTAGGGAACTTAGGCCCTATATTTGGATTATGTTTCTAGATATTCATTCATTCAATAACACACACTTGCCCACACTGAACTTTTTAATAATCATTCATATAGGCTTCTAATATCTCCACGTAATTGATTCCCAATGGCTTAATCTAGTATAATCGGCAAATTGGGAATTTTTTCAGTGTGCTCCTCCTTCCATATCATTTATGTATTTATTTTAAAATATTAGGTTATACTTGCCCCAGAACTCTTCCTGATTTTTTTAAACTGCTCACACAGCTTCATCTAGAGAGGTACTTATTTATCCCTACCCTTTGTTTCAGATCTTGTCAGTTTCCTATTCATTAAAAACATTTCCTTCAACCCTACAATGACTCAATTTGAAAAAAAAAAATTGTCTTTTCCGAAAAACCTTATTAAAGACTTAAAAGTCTAAATAAATTAAATCAGCAGGTTCTTCTTTAACTAACTGTACACTGGGTCTCTGGGGCCAGTATCCTGCCCCTGTGTTGAGGCAGCTAGATAGCATAAAGGGTGAAATACTACGCCTGAAGTCTATAAGTCAATTAACATTTATTAACTGCTTAATGTGCTAGGCACTGTGCTAAGTTCTGGGGATACAAATAAGGAAATGAAAAGACAGTCCTTGCCCTCAAGGAGCTTACAGTCTAATGGAGGAAGACAACACACAAAAGAAAGCTGAAAAGGAGAGAAGTAGATGATGTTGTTAGGGTTGAAGCCAAGCAGAGCAGCTGATGGGAAATGAAGTTGGCTGGAAAATTCTGAGCCCTCCATAAAGAGAAGCTTTGGGAGCAGTTTATCGCTCTGCCCTCCAGTCTTCCAGTTAGAGGGGAGAGGCAAGTGAGGGTGCTGAGGAGGCTTTGAGTATCAAAGCTGAATTTATGTAGAGTCAGAAAGACCTGAAGTTAAATTTTGCCTGAGACACTTACTAGTTGCTTGATCCTGGGCAAGTAACCTGTTGTTTGTAGACCTGTTTCCTCCTCCATGAAACCAGGGATTTGGATTCTGATGACTTCCAAGATCCCAATTCTAAATCTAGGATCCTATTACCCTCTGCTCTAGTGAATTAAAGAAACTGGGCACTCAGGCTTCTCCCTAGGATAATACTCCTATTCCCAGATCAAGGCAAAATATTGCTATTTTCTTTATCTTTCACCATAGGTGCTTTCATTACTGTCCTGGCCTGAGACCTGAGCTGTGTGCTCCTTTTTTAATTCAGATGGTTAAACTGAAGCTAAAAATAGATCAACATAGACAGGCTCAGAGTAGCGTCTTCTGTCAATGGACTAATGAGTTTGCTTCTCTGGGACCACAGGAGTGTATCTTATCACCCTAAGATTGATGCTGAGCATTCTGACATTAAAGAAAACCCTACTACTCACCATGGAACTATGGAGTAGGGCAGTAGTGAATTGGAAGCACCATAGTTGAGCCCTTGGGGGATGGTTTATACCTGTAAAAAAAAGTGTCATAGGCCAATGACCTTTGGTATAAGAGTGCTTGTGGTTCACAAAAGGTGTAGAAAACCCCATAATAGCTCAAACCAGACCTAGAACTGGGATAACCTTGATAAAACCGACTGTCCATCCATGCTCCAGACTCCAAGATTTGTTTGTAGAACCATCCTGTTGAGTCAGCATGAGCCAATTTCAGATTAAAAACAACAAATTCGTCATGCTGGGCAGAGTTCTAACTGGCAATATTGGTGCCAAGGGCCGGCAGCTTGAAATGACACTTAGGGCAAACAGCACTACGCGTGTCCTCTGATCTACTTTGTAGTTCATGACGTCAGAATAATATAAAAAATAAGTGAAATAAATTCCGCTGAGCAGGAGAGGAAGTTCAGGGCCCTGGCCCATGGGAGAGAAACAAGGGCCAGGGTCCCTGGTTCACTTTTGGGAGATAGCCCAGGCAGAAGCATAACTAGGATTTTTTTTTTAAACCAGCAGCAAAAATGGTTATATGGGCAAGGGAACTCAGGAGTCATTTAGTCCAACCTCTTCATTTAATAGCTAGAAATACTCAGGAACATACAACATCAGTGACTTACTCAAGGTAGTAAGTTGCATAGCTAGAATTTGATCTCAGGTTCTCTGTCTCCAAGTCAATCATCTTTTCCTTTGTACCATGCTCTAGATCACCACAGAGGAGGGAGTGGAGAAAGTCCACCCCTCTATGTCAGTGCCTGTTATAAAGCCCCTAGCTGCCCTATTTTAAGTTATACATCCGACTCTACAATTTCACCAGCTTGGTGCTAGGGAGATTGTCACTTCTGGGAGAGCAGCGTAGGGCCAGGTCAAGGGCGAACTTGCCTGGTGTGTATCCATTGAAGGAAAGAAGGAAGCCATCATTTAGTAGCTTCCTATTTTAAGTAATTTTTCTTGTTATCTAAGCGCTACTTAGAGAGACAGCATGTGTCACTGGATAGAGTCTGCCTTGGAGTTAGGAAGACCTAGGCTCAGACATATATTGGCCATGTGACCCTGAGTAGGCCAGGCGATTCTCTAAGACTCTACAACGAAGAGTAAGTACCAATATGCATCGTCAGAGGGAATTAATGTCCTGGGAAAAGCTCCGCTCGACCTGCCCTAGTTACAGTTCTGATGCTCTTTGGAGCAGAGAACATTGTGAAGAAAGCAAAGGTAACATCCTTAATATCTATGTACCTGTTAAAGTGAAAGCAGCACAGCAAACTGTAACCATTTGTAAACTGGAATGTTCCTTTCATCCCTCTACTAACGAGTTTTAGGAGTTTACTTGTTAGAAAAGGCTAGTCTTTTGCTCTAGTCTCATTCTCTGTCTCCCTCTGCTGGCCTGCTGCTGGCAAAGAGAATTTATAGTGTCTGAATTTTCCTTAGAAGCCCAATATTGACTGCCTTTGATAAGCACATTCTAAATCAAAGGAGAGGTGTCATAACCATCTGCCAGTTAGGAAATAAGGAATCAGGGACAGAGGTGAGGAAACTGGGATAGGATTGGGTAATTATATTTGCAGACTTGCAATGTTATTTGACAAGACAAATATTTCTTGGAAGTAATGGGGATCAAGCTAGGGACAGAGGGATGCAGTGAGTGGTTGCTAGTTGGAAGGTACCTCCTGGGAACCGTCGATTCCCCTATAGCTACTTTGTTACTTATCAAAGGATCTGCAAATGTTTTTCCGAAGCCTTCAGCCAATTTGGTTTGATATATCTTCCTGTTAAGTGACCTCTTAGGTTAGAGGGACTAGCCTTGAACTTTCAGGCGTGTTGATTTTGGCCAGTGTAAGGACAATTTACTGGGTTATTAGTAAACTCTGAAACAAATCTCTAAACCATAGAGGGATAAAGTCCTAAGGCTCTGAAAGCCTCAAGACAAGTTAACCAGACGTCAGAGAGAGGCCAAAGGGAAAATTGTGATGGGGCGATAGGCTGTAATCAACCAGCATTTGTTGTTGTTCAGTCACATCGGACTCTTTGTGAGTCTGTGGGGTTTTTTTGGCAAAGATACTGGAATGGATTGCCCTTGCCTTCTCCAGCTCATTTTACAGATGAAGAAACTGAGGCAGACAGGGTAAAGTGACTTGCCCAGGGTCACACAGCTAGTAAGCGTCTAAGGCCAATTTTGAACTCAGATTTTTCTGACTCCAGGCCAGTGTTCTATCCACTGTGCTATCCAATTGCCCAGTCAGCATTTATTAAGCACCTATTATGTGCCAAGTATTATGCTAGGTGCTAGGGACACAAAGAAACGACACTATTCCTGCTCTTGAGGAGCGTAGTTCTCTGATGACAAGCCCAGAAACAGAGATTTAAATAGTATTATCTGATCTTGGAGGCAGCATGGCATATTGAATGGCCTCAGTGTCAGGAGGAGCTAGGTTCAAGTATTGCTTCCAAAAACGGGGGGGGGGGGCAGCTAGGTGGTGCAGTGAATAGAGTACAGGCCCTGGAATTAGGAGGACCTAAGCTCACATCGGGCCTCAGACACTTGACACCAGCTATGTGACCTTGGGCAAGTCACTTAACCCCAATTGCCTTGCCTCCCCCCTCCAAAATTAAAAATAAAAAAAAAGTATTGCTTTGATCACGTGCTAGTTAGGTGCCTCTGGGAAAGTTATTTAATCTCTTAGTACACCAAATCACAGAGAAGGTGCCATTCTGCATTGGTAGAAGGTTTCCTCATTGGAGAGTTCTCTATATCAGTTAAACGACAGGTCCAATCTAACATTTCTTGTTTTGTTGTGTTCAGCTGTCTTTTAGTCGTATTTGACTATTTGTGACCCGATTTGAGACAGGATGAAGTGACTTGCCCAGGGTCACATGGCCAGTAAGTATCTGAGGCCAGGTTTGAACTCAGGAAGGTCCAGTGCCCTAGGCAGTGCGACACATACTTGTCCCGTTTAATGTAACCCTATTTAATCTTGCATTTGTATAATGCTTTGTACTTTTCAACATATTTTCCCCCAACTACATTATCTTATATAATAAAATATTAGACTATGACTTTTGAGCTTCATTCCCTGATATTCACCTCTTTAGGGACTCTTAGAAGTAAACAAAAGCCCCACCAATCTTAGAAAATAACAGGACAGAGCCTTAAAATGACATTCAGAGAAGTCTCAGGGACCGTCTCCACCTGCCTTCCAGGACCTGACTTGAAGTAGCCATGAGGGATTCAGTCCCACAGTCCTTTGGGAGAGGTTGTTTGGTTTCACTTTATGGATAGCTAAGCCTCTTCCTCCTCCCTGGAGGCAGCAGCCTCCACTGTCATGGTGATGGTGAATGCCCCAGGAAGGCAGGGAGCCAGCTGATGCCAGGCTGTGGCCGCCTTTGTTTCTCATCTGTGGGCCTGTTCTTTTCTTCTCAGCACTGGCAGATTCCTCTGAGCCGGCGATTTCGTTCTATCAAACTCTGGTTTGTGATCCGTTCCTTTGGGGTGAAGAATCTCCAAGCCCACGTCAGACATGTATGTTGGTCGTAAATGATGCTGTATGTTGCATAATTTTTTAACATAGGAGTAAATCAGGGGTTGACCGTAGGTCAGTCTGACCAGGAAACTATAGTAGTTGGACCAGAAGGCATGTTGGAAGACTCTTGAGATGTGTTTATGCAATATAGTACTCTCTCTCTCTCTCGTCTCTTTTTTTCTTCTCCCTTCACCTTTCCTCTTTTCTTCTCCTCCTCCTCCTCCTCCTCCTCCTCCTCCTTCTTCTTCTTCTTCTTCTTTATCTTCTTCTTCTTCATCTTCTTCTTCTTCTGCTGCTTATCTTCCTCCTCTTCCTTCTCCTCTTCCTCCTCCTCCTCCTCTTCCTTCTCCTCCTCCTTCTCCTTCTTCTTCTTTTCTTTCTCTTTCCCTCTTTTAGTATGGAAACAGAGTATTCAAACCAACCACATACCTAACAATTTTATAATTAAGTTGGTTTTTTTTCAAATTAAAGAAACAATGACAAAATTAAAATGTAAAATATAAGCTGTTTTCTGTAGTTGAGGAATTCCAGCATTATGGTATAGACAGAAATTTCTGTATCACTTTTTATATCAGGATCTGTGACTTCATGAGATCTCCTAGTGTGGGAACTTCGAAGTCAACTCAGTAAGCATTTATTAAGCTCTTATTATGTGCCAGACACTGGAGATACAAATACAAGCAAAAAGAAAGATAAACCTTTCACTGGTGCAGATCCACTCCCTATGGTTTAGAAAGTCCCAAGATGCAAATTAAGTCCCAGAGAGGTTGAGTCGTGGGTCTTATAATGTATATCAGTGGGAGGATTCCTGACTCCACATGCAGACTCTCCCAAGTATACCACAATTTCCTCTCATGTTTACTGCTTCTTGTTTGTTCTTCAGTATATTAAAAGAGCTAAGATTTCGTCCATGGTCCTTTCTGTGCCTCAGTAGACAATCTTCATCAGTTGCTATAGCCAACATTCTGACAATGAGCCTCTATAATCTTAGCTAGGTTTGTTCTTGGAAAGCAAACACTTGGCCTGTACTGAAAGATTTTCCACTATGGAAGGACCCTTTGGAGGTTAAGTACCATTGGCATACCTTTCATTCACCCAGGCTTACTTGTATGGCAGCATGAGGCATCAGAATAGAACTTCAGTTTCTTTACATAGTCCTTTAGAATGTTTGGTCTTGTGAAATTTTTTTTTGTTTTGCTTTTTGCTTTTTCTTGTTGATAAATTTTCAAAGAGCATTGACATTTAGAAAAATGACAGTTGTACTTGGGGTACCAAAAAAATTGCTGTCTTGTACCTTCCATAGCTGATCAAATTAGGAGAAGCTCAGTACTGAAAATGCAATGAAGCATTCTGTCACTGAGACTTCTGGTGAGTGTTATGGACAAATTGTCCCCATACCCAGAGCCAAATTGCTTCTTGTCACAGACACTCCTGAAGGCTGTTCCCATCCATTCATGCCCATCTGCGACTTACTGACCACCAAACAAAGTCCACATGGTGGCTGGGTTGGGTTGGTTTGTTGCAAGAGACAGGGAGTAAGAGGATGGGAGGAGGGGAATTAAGTTTGGATAATGTGATAATAGAATTAAACCTGTGGCCCTGGAAATCAGAAGGTTACCTGGGTAGTCAAGTTTGTGGGCTGCGTTTGTTATACAGCTCTCCCAGACAGACTTCCCTTTCAGCTCTAGATTTATGGTCCTGTGATCCGATGACCTGCCAAGTCTGAAATAATATTTGTACCCAGCCATATTGTTTTCACTTTTGCACAAGACTCTATTGAAAGAGTACTTGTTGATAGATGCAGGAGGTAACCACTTTATCACTCTAACCTGAAGGATACTTTTCATTTCCTTCTCTCTGTATTCTCCTGTACCACTCCCCCCACCTCCAGAATAAAAGAAAACAACCTGCCACAAACCCTTCAGATCGTGACAGCTGCTAGTTTTACTGGTTAGTGATTTAGAATGGAAAACCACATCACTAAGGGATACTCTCATCCATCCAAAGGCTAAATGTTGTGAGTACTTTTTGTCCTCATTGTAGTAGTTAGTAGCAGATGGGAGGTTCTAGTCTGCCTGGATGCCATGTCAGATGCAGAGTAAGAGGGCAGGCAGGGTAGGTGATGGGACAGGTAGCTGAGAATTGGGAAAGCCTAACTTTATAGAAACAGTGTAGTGTAGCTGGACTTGGAATTGGGAAGTTGTTCAGTCTGTTCGGTCTTTGTGTCTGACTCTTTGTGATCCCATTTGGAGTTTTTTTGTCAGACACTGGAGCGATTTTGCCATTTCCTTCTCTAGCTTATTTTACAGATGAGGAAACTAAGGCAAACAGAGTTAAGTGACTTGGCCAGGGTCACATTGCTAATAAATGTCTGAGGTCACATTTGAACTCAGGTCCTCCTGACTCCAGGCCTGGCCCTCTATTCTCTCTACCACCGAAGACCTTAGTTCAAATCTTGCCACTTACTAGCAATATGACCCTGGCCAAATCACTTAATGACTCTTGGCCTCATTTTCCTTATCTATAAAATGAAAGGGGTGGATTCAGTGCTCTCTAAGGTACCTTCCAGCTTTAAATCTATAATCCTATAATATTGATAGCTCACATGGGAAATACTGAGTAATTTCCCTAAAACACTGCTTTCATAAAGTCAGTATCACTTCAAGTTCAGACTCTTCCACCAGACAGACATTCAAGGCCTTTCACAAACCAGCCCACTCTGTTTCTTAGTGTTTCATCCCAAACGTTCTTCACTAAAGCCTGACCAGTCCTATTGTGATTCCCTGTGTGACTCCTGTCCTAAAGCCCATTGGTATGGGGCTCCCTCTTTATTGGTGGAGATGAATATTCTGATCTGCATGGCCCTATCCGGTCACACAGGTCAAGCCATTTCAGGACATACCAACGAGCTTTGGGACAAGGGTTACATCAGAACAGGCAACGCTTATTTCCACCTCCACGCCTTTACTCACGCTGTTCCTCTCACCTAGCATGACCTCTCTCCATTTCTTTATGGATCTACATTTTAACCATCTGTCAGTAAAACAGTAGAAGTCCCATCCTGTTCTTTAGTGTTCCCCTGACTATTCAATCCTTCTCTCAACTCCTGTTATCCTTAGTTAAAATCACAAAGCTGACTGCTTAAATGTTTCAAGCTCCCTTGCTAGATCTGTTTTTGTAGGAGGATAGGCCTGGGCTAAATGTTTGTTTTCTATCCTGAACAGGGCAGAGTGTGTGTTTTATGGGGGTAGGGGGAGGACGGGTCCTCAATAAATACTTAGTAATAGACCAACATTTCATTTTTTTACTTTGTTTTGTTCAGGTGGTCAATAAGCATTTATTCAGTACCTACTATGTGCCAGGCACTGTACTAAGTGCAGCAGACACAAAGAAAAGGATTGGGGGGCGGGAAGGATAAGGCTCTACCTGTGCCTTATTCCTTCAGCTTCAGGATTCTGGCCAAGACTATTATCTCTTAGCTGTACTCAGAATAAAAATAACACTGATAATCCTAATATTTTTATTTAGTAGCATCACAAATTTCAAGCTAGAAGAGACCTCAGATTTAGACTTTCCTGATTCCCAGCTACCCACTGCCTACCTTGTCTGCCCTCTTACTCTGCATCTGACATGGCATCCAGGCAGACTAGAACCTCCCATCTGCTACTAACTACTACAATGAGGACAAAAAGTACTCACAACATTTAGCCTTTGGATGGATGAGAGTATCCCTTAATGATGTGGTTTTCCATTCTAAATCACTAACCTGTAAAACTAGCAGCTGTCACGATCTGAAGGGTTTGTGGCAGGTTGTTTTCTTTTGTTCAGGGGGCGGGGGGGAGTGGTCCGGGAGAATACAGAGGGAAGGAAATGAAAAGTTCCCTTCAGGTTAGAGTGATAAAGTTGTTACCTCCTGCATCCATCAACAGGTACTCTTTCAATAGAGTCTTGTGCAAAAGTGAAAACAATATGGCTGGGTACAAATATTATCTCAGACTTGGCAGGTCATCGGATTATAGGACCATAAATCTAGAGCTGGAAGGGAAGTCTGTCTGGGAGAGCTATATAACAATTACAGTCTTGGTACTAACAGAACTCTAAAGGAAGTAAAGAGAGAGAGACTTGGGGATAATCTACATAGTCAATGATATACCCCAAAGAAGGTTCTGAATTTTTTTAAGAGGCACCTTAATGGTTCCTTATCCATGTTTTGAAATAGCTTATGCAGAAAGTCAAGAATGAGGAAAAATAATTGTTCAGCTATCACAAGCCAGGAAAAGAGACAGAGGAACTTGGTCTGCATCCTGATGCTGCTAGTTACTAAGTGACCTTGATTAAAGCATATAACCTCTTAAATGCTCAGTTTCTTTAAATATTAAATGAAGAAGTTGGATTAGAAGATCTCACGAGGTCCTTGTCAGCTCCAAATCTATGATTCTATGGTCACTAGAGTGTGAAACAACTAAAAGCAATGTGTTAGAAATCCACTTTTCTTGCCAGAGAAACTTCTAAAGATAGAAAACAGGATGACTATTAAGGCTTTTATGTGATGACCGTGAGGTAGAGAGAAAAAGAGATCCATGATGAAGTTTGTTGCAAACTTATTATACCAATAGTATGCGCCTCTAAAACAGGAGTTTTTAACCTTTCTTGTATGTTGTAGACCCCTCTGAAGGTCTGGTGAAGCCTATGGACCCCTTCTCAGAATAATGTTTTATTACCTGCATTCCTAATTGAGGAAATGCTAAATTTCAGCTAGAGATTAGGGACACACACACACATATGCATACATACATACACACATGCATACATGTGTATATACATAATACATACATATGTGTGTGTGTCCATGAACTTAGATGGGAAAAAAATTATATCTTTATTTGTACTAACCTCTCACCGAAATTTAGCATATTCTTTATTCCTCTAAAAGCATTATTCTGAGAAGGGATTGATGGACTTTAGCAGATTGCCAAAGGGTAGAAAACATAGAAAAGGGTGTGAACCCCTGTGCTAAAGTATTGTACTAAATTCTAGGGCTGGAGGACTGGGAAAGTGGATGGGCGAGGGTGTTAAATTGAGTATGTTATAGCATAATAGGTAACAGGACATCTAGCCTACACGCGCATGAAAAAGACCTAAGAATGTACCAAACCACAACTCTATTGTCCAAGGAATCAGAAATGAATTCCAGATGCGGAATGTGACAGAATTTGGAAGGCAAGTAAGAGAGAATAAAAGATTCTGGAGGAGAAGGCTAATTGTCAAAGAGTTATGCAAAAATGGCAGCCTGGTATGCAGTATCTGGTAGGGGAGATTCTAAGTTTCTGAGCCTGGAAATCAAATAAGTTAAACAGGGTTTGCGTAAGATGATTTTAATGTACAAGAAGGGGATCAGTCTGGTTAGTGTCTACCAGAATAGCTATTACTGTGTGAACGTTGATGAAGTGGTTTTTGTCTCCCTGAAATGTTTACCTTGCTTCTGCCTTCTCTGTTTGATATTCCAGGGTACGGAAATGGCTAAATATTTTGAGTCTTTGGTTAGAAATGACCCACTCTTTGAAATTCCTGCCAAAAGGCATCTTGGCTTGGTGGTGTTTCGCTTAAAGGTAAAGTTATCTTTAGTACCCCCAAGCTGAACAAATTTATTCCATGTGCCAAAGTGAGAACTGGAATTACAATTACTTTTTCACTGGGAATACTTAGAATTATAGATATGAAGCTGGTTCAACCTCTACAGTTTATAGATTCAATCATTCATCCAAAGTATTCAATAAACAATTATTCTTTTTTTTTTTTGGAGGGGGGAAGGCAGTGGGGCTAGGTGACTTGCCCAAGATCACACAGCTAGAAGGTGTGTCAAGTGCCTGAGGCCATATTTGAACTCAGGTCCTCCTGACTCCAGGGCTGGTGCTCTACTCACTGTGCCACCTAGCTGCCCCCTCAGTAAACGATTGTTAAGCACAGACTATGTACCAGGCTAAGCACTGCTGATGCAAAAAGAGGCAAAAGACAGTCCCTGCCCTTAATTAACTCACAGTCTAATGGGGGAGACAGTGTGCAAACAAGTACACACAAAGCAAGCTATCTACAGGATAAAAGGGAATAATTAAAAGAGGGAAAGCACTGGAATTAAGAGTTAAGATAGGCTTCCTGTAGAAGGTGAGATTATAGTTGGAGCTTAAAGGAAGCCAGGGCAGCTAGATGGTGCAGTGGATAGAATGCTGGGTCTGGAGGTCATCTTCCTGAGTTCAAATCTGGCCTCTGATACTTAATAGCTGTGTGACTCTGTTTACCTCAGTTTCTGCATCTGTAAAAGGAGCTGGAGGAGGAAATGGCAAACCACGCCATTATCTTTGCCAAGAAAACTCCAAACAGTGTCATGAAGAGTCAGACTTGAAAAACGACTGAATAAAAGATGCCAGGGAGGTCAGTAGTTGGAATGGAGGAGAGAGAACATTCCAGGCATGGAGGACAGCTAGAGAAACGGCCTGGAGTAGAGAGATGGAGTGTCTTTGAGTATAATGGGACCTAGTAAGTTAAATAACTTGTCCTAGGTCACACAGGTAGTATTCAAGGCAAGATTTGAACCCAGCTTTTCTGGTTCCAGAGATTCATTGAAACTGATTTTATTTTTCTTTCTCGCCCAACAGGGTCCTAATTGTCTAACCGAAAGGGCGTTAAAAGAACTTGTTAAATCCGGATGCCTTTTCCTCATCCCAGCCATTATCCAGGACAAATTTATTATCCGCTTCACTGTGACCTCTCAGTTTACCACCAAGGAGGACATCCTGCGAGACTGGAACCTCATTCGAGACGCCGCCACCCGCATCCTGAGCCAACACTGCACGTCTCAGCCTGCTCCTCAGGATGGGAGCAGCATCCCAGGTGCCGGTGGCCTCAGGGCTGCGGCCAATGGCATACCCCCTCAGGCCCAGGGGAACTTGGGAGAAGAGATGTCAGGGTCCAGAAAGATTGCGGTGCAGCCTCAGCTCACGGGAGTGAGGCCTGTGGGAAGAGAAGTTAGCCAACCCCACGACAATCGGGCGGATACCCTCGAGGACTGCTTTTTGGAGGACGGTCCAGAGATCCCCAAGCATAAGTTATCCTCCTTCTTGTTCAGCTACTTGTCTGTCCAGAATAAGAAGAAGACTGTCCGTTCCCTCAGCTGCAACAGCGTGCCAATGGGTGGCGCTCGAGAGCCGCTGGGGCAGAAGCAAGGGCCGGCTGAAGCCCCTGGGAAGAGCGGGGGCTCAGCCCGGGTTAGGCTCCTTTCCAGGTTCCCCGAGGAGATGATGATGCTGAAGAAAAGTGCCTTCAAAAGGCTGATCAAGTTTTACAGTGTCCCCAGCTTTCCAGAATGCAGCATCCACTGTGGTGTCCAACTGCCCTGCTGCCCCTTGCCGGCCATCGTTTAAACTGGAGGGTCCCCTGGCTCCAGTCCCTTTGGGTCAGCCGGGCAGAAGGAAGAGGAGGAAGAGGGGGAGGAGGAGGAGGAGGAGGACGAGGGTGGGGGAGAGCTTCTAAAGGCGGTCTCCCCCAACTTCTGTGGTTCGGCTTGTGACGTAAGATCTCACGTAGAAATAAACTGCGCTTGTCCCTGAAGTGAAGCAGTTTCGTTTGTGACCTTATTGATAGCTGAAACCAAGCTAAGCCCATGGCAGCTCATTTCCAGGCTCTTTTGGGTTTACGTTTCTCTTTCAGAAAATGTACAAGTGTTTGGGTTTGCACTGCTTAAGAGCCACATTTACTGCAGCAATGCCCCTTCTACCTTTCTCTCTAGATGTAGACATGAATCAGCCGTCCCATAGATATCTTAAACTCAGCATGCACAAATAGAACTCATTTTCTTTTTTTAAAAGTATTTTATTTTTTTCCAATTACATATAAATGCAATTTTAATAGTATTTTATTTTTTGCAGTTATGTGTAAGAACAATTTTTAACATTCATTTTTTAATAAAATTTTGAGTTCCAAATTTTCTCCCTCCGTCCTCCCTAAGATGTTAAGCAATTTGGTATAGGTTATATATGTGCAATCATTTAACATTTTTTAAAAAAATTTTTGAGTTCCAAATTTTCTTCTTCCCTTGCTCCTCTCCTACCTCCCTAAAAAGATAAGAATTTCAAAATAGGTTATATATGTGCAATCATGTAAAACATATTTCCATATTAGTCATGTTGTGAAAGAAGACACAGAACAAAAGGGGAAAAAAAAACCCACAAAAAGATAAAGTGAAAAGAGTATGCTTCGATCTGAATCAGACTCCATCAGTATAACTAATTTTCTTCTCCCCATCCATCGACCCTTCTTTCTTCTGAAAATTCTTTATTACTGTTAAAGGCGCCACCACTAAGGCTCACAATCTAGGAATCATCCTTGTCTCCTTTCTCTCTCTCTCTCTCTCCCTCCATATACAAATTATTGCCAATTTCTGTGTTTCTCCCTTTGCAACACCCTATACAGGCTCTTCTTTCCTCTGACACAGCTGCCACCCTCGCCCTCAGTACTTTATACCTGAACTATTACTGTATTGGCTGTGTGTTGGCCTCCCTGCCTCAAGCCTCTCCTCATTTCTGGTGATCCTCCACTCTGATGCCAAAGTGATCTTCCTAAGGTGCAGCTCTGACCTCATCACTGTCCTGCTCAATAAGTTCCGATGGCTCCCTATTACTTCCAGGATCAAATGTAAAATTCTCTAAATGAAAATTTGTCTTTTAAAGCCCTTCACAACCTGGCCTATTCCTACCTTTCCACTTTTCTTACATTTTACTCTTTTCCACATAACCCTATGATCTAGCAACTCTGGCATCCTTGCTGTTCCTCACTCATGAAATACCATCTTCCAGTTCTACGCTTTTTCCCCATTCCTAGAAAGCTCTTCCTCATGGCCCCTTGGCTTCCTTCAGCCCTCAGCTTAAGTCTCACATTCTTTAAGAGGCCTTTCCTGGTCTTCTTCCAGCGCCTTCTCTCTGACTTCCGATTTTCTCTGTAATACATGTATGTACAGTGGTCTGCATGTTGTCTTTCCCATTAGAATATCGGCTCTTTGAGAGTAAGGATGATTTTTTCCTTTCTTTGTATCCCCAGTGCTTAGTAACAGCCTGGTACATAGTAAGTGTTTAATAAATGATTGTTGACTGACTGACTTATTAACTGTGTGACCCTGGGCACATCACTTAACCTCTATGTCATACCACAGTTTCCTCATCTATAAAGTGAGGAAGCTGGATTTAATGGCCCCCACTATGGTTCCTTCATGCTCCAAATCTACAATTCCACCCTTAGGGAGGCCTTGGTAACAAACATATCCACTGGGAGGTTCTTTTTTTCACTTTAAGGAGAGGCATGCAGGTGTGCTAAGAGGCCCGAAAGGGAGGGGATTGGGAGAGCTAACCTGTAGAAGGAAGCCAGATGGCTGAGGAAGAAGAGCTGGAGAGAAAGGAACTGTTTGGGAAACCACAATACAATACAGCAATTAAAATAAGCACATAATAAATATTTACTAAACTATCTCCAGTAAATAGCACTGAGGACACATAAAATTAAGGGACTCCACAGTCCTCCTCAGTCCCAGTAGTGACACTCGGCTCGGCTGATTTCTAGTGAGTCCGGGAGGGCAGGAGAGAGGAGCCAGAGCAGAGCCAGGACCCATGTCCCTGCAGCTATGGGTCCCAAGGTCTGTCCCAGGTTGAACATTTTGGCGTCTCAACTAAAAGGCCCCCTTGGTGATGATTGAGCTGCTGAATGACCTTGTGGTATAGACCATTTCTATCTAGGACTCCATTCAATTTGACTCTATTCCCAGTGATGCAGCAGCACGCAATCATATCCTCAATAAAACAAAGGCCAGATTATTTCTTTGGTTTGAGTTTAGATCCTCCCTGAAGTATCAACGGATCAAAGTTAAAACTTGCAAAACTGTCAAAGGCTAAGGAGGGGTGAGGGTGGTAGTACAGTAGAAAGAGGCCTGGCTCTGGAGTCAAAGGATCTGGGTTCTAATTCTGCATCTGATACTTCCTCCCACTATGACCTTGACCAAGCCACTTCTGTCCTTAAGCTTTAGTTTCCTTACCTGTAAGACAAAATGAGGTGGACTCCGAGAGCCTTTCCAGCCCCAGATATATCATCCTTTGATAAGAGCAATGGGTCCTAAGGGATAGAAAGACTTTCTTTCACTGTACCATAGTGTCCTACGTATCAATTACTACAAAACGTTTGCTACTGCTAGCACTAAGCTGAAGCAAGAATCCTTTCCAGCGCACAGGAGCAGCAGAATTGAAAGTAGGGTGCTAGCATCCATGGAATCATAAATCTAGAGCTGGAAGGGATCCTAGAGGTCATCCGGTCCAACCCTTTCAATTTACAGATGAGGAAACCAAGGCCCTGGAGAAGTTAAATGATATGCCCAGGGTCACACGGGTAGCAAGTGATTTGACACAAGTCTCCATGTCTAAATCCAGTGCTTTTTCCTCTCCGTACCACACTCCTTGAGATCATCCTCCAGACCATGCTCGGCCTTCAAGTACAGACTGGGATGAAGTTAGCCGTCCCTCTGGCAACATCTCCTCGATAGTCCCTGGTCGTTTGTCTTGGCCAGACTCATGTGAATGAGGTAGGAAACAAGGCAACTTTTCAGTACTCTGGGAAAGTGACACCCCACGCAGATGCTAGGCTGGAAGGACAACAGGACTCGGGCCACTCTACAGAAGCATGGAGTCAGTGGTGGTGACTGACCCCTTTGCAAGCCAAGATGGAAATGAATCTCCAGAAGAGCAAGATGTGAGGGTGCAAAGAAATTGCTTTGTAGTGTTGGATGTGGCTGCCATAAACTATGCCCAGTACTGTGGAGGGTTGGGGGGATGAGGTCCAGGAACCCCAAGTCTGGCGTTTCCAGACAGGGTAGTTGAGGGGGCAAGTACTAGAGAGGGTTGGGGCCATCTGGAATGAATTTGCAGATTCAAGCATTCTTTAAGTCAAGGTGGCAAAGATTTATGATGCTTTTCAGCAGGCAAAAGTTCTTAGGGAAACTGCAACCTTACAGGAGTGTGGGAAAAGTTTTTAAAGGAGATTTTGGGGTAAAACATGTCAATTAGGTGTTTTGGGGTGGGATTAGGGGAGTGGTTAAGAGGCGGTTAGTTCTTAAAGGAACATGCACTTTTTGTATCTACTGCACAGGTATCTTACCCAGAGTTCACTGGGAAATAGCCCAAGGGGGTGCTGCCTGGAGGTATGGTTTTTGCCTTGAAACGTCACTAAGTCAACTAATGGTCAGGGTCGACTGGAAATAGCCAGGCTGCTTCCATCAATGTCTTGTTAGACAAGATGAACATAAGGGAGTATACGTATGTCTGGGTCTAGCATGCACACGATAGGCCAATGAGTAGTAAATATCTCCATTACCCAGTACATGGCCAGTTTAGCACGTACACAGGGAGTCCAAACTAATAAATTCTATAGGTACAGCTGGCTGCAGTATCAGGAGGAGAGATAAGGGCATGCTGTCCTGCTTTGCTAGAGACAAACTGCTAGGGATAGTGTTTTGATGTTAGTGATTTTGGAACTGGATGTGATTTTGGAACTGGGGTCCAGGCACAGGCACCCTAGCAGAGGCTAAGGAGAAATGTGATGTTAGAATTAGGGTCCAAGCACAAACACCCAAGCACCCCATCAGTACCAGGAATCCCTTCTCTAAGGACAGGGGAATTGAGTAGGGTAGTTTATTTGTTTGTTTATTTATCCATCTATGTATATATTTATTTTTGAGAGAACTGGTCATCCAACATTTACCAGCAAATCCCTGTCAAAGGGATTATCCAACATTTACCAGCACATCCCTTCAAGGTCAAAGAGACCTTGAAGCCACTCTTCCTTCCCCAAATAAAATTTCATGGTAGAACTGGAAGAGATCTTTTGGATTGTCCAGTCCAATTCTTTCATTTTATGAAGGAAAAAATGGAAGCCCAAGGTCACAGAGGAAGACTCATTCAGCTTGAGGGCAGCTTGGTGGTGCAGTGAATAGCGCGTGGACTTAGAGTCATTACCACCTGAGTTCCAATCCTGCCTCAGAAGATTACTTAGTAGTGTGACATTAAATTATTTAGTCTCAGTTTCCTCATCTGTATGTTGAATATAATAATAGCACCTACTTCCCAGGATTGTTGTGGAGATTAAATAAGGTGACACATTAGGCACTTAGTAAGCATTAAAGTGCTATATAAATATACTAAATGAATATCAATATATATTCTTCTTAAATTTGTCATTCAATTGAGGCTGAGCTAACATAGAATTCAAAGAAGACCAAATCTCATAGAATCAGAGCATCAGAGATGGAAAGTTCCTGGGAGACTACCTTGTTCAGTCCTCTTATTTGAGAGACAGAAGCAGAGACTCAGAGCCAGTGTTAGGATCTCTTGATTCCCAGTCTACTACTCCATCATCGAGGTTGTTGAAATTTGATCTTTCTTGGGGGAGCTGAGGCACTGACCTTCCTAGAGCAGTGGTCTTTGATTCAGCAGTCAACTCATCCACCCCATCTGAGCTCTTCATTAGAGAAATTTTGAACAGCGTCAAAGGCAAAGCTTCAAGTCCCCAGGATGATGGCAGAATCGTCTCAGGGCAGGCAAGGCCCTCCACAAGGGCTGAAGTGATTCCCTGGTCTTGTCCTTCCTGTAGGACACCCCTTTCCAGGGGTTAATCATAGATAACACCGAAAAGGTGCGGTTCCATGCTTTCTTGCCTGCTGATGGTTTTCAGGCAGCCTACCCAGCTATCTCTGGATGATATGATGAGCTGCAAGGCAGCCCCTGAAGGGACATTGTTGGCAGTGAGAGATTGGGCTTGCTGGGTCTTCCTCCTCACCCATTGGCCAAGTCAGGGCTCAAGTCCTGCCTGGTTCCTGAGAAGGTAGGTAGCATAGTGGCTAAAATGCTGGAGTCAAGAAGACATAAATTTGAATTCTGTCTTAGCTACTTAGAAGTCACTTTATCTCATTTTGGCCACATATAAAATGCTTTGCAAACCTCAGATTCCCATATAAATGTTTGTTGTTGAGTCATTTTTCGGTCATGTCCAACTCTTCATGACCTCATTTGGGGTTTTCTTGGTGTGTTGGTAAGCAAAATGGGCTCTTAGCACTTAGTTGGGTTTTGTTTCCTTTGAGTAATTCAGTGTATTTCATTGAGCCTTACTAGGTGCTAAGCCCCAGATGCAAACCCCTATTAGGTGTAAAACCCATGTGGGCGTGGATTGGTAACTAAGGTGGGGCCCAAGGTGGGGCTAACTCAGGGGAGGGCCTAGTTTACACATGAGTTTGAGTGATAGGTTTGGGACAGCAGAGGCTCTTAGACCACATGGGTTTAAGTGGCCTCTTTGTGACGATTTTAGGTCAGGTGGGTGAGTTGCATGTGTGGCTTTCTCTTCTTTGGAGCTCTTACCCACAGCAGTGGCGGCGAGAGTGACTCTGGGCCAGCCCACGTTATGAGCTCTTGGGCTGAACCTAGGTGTTGGTAACTGTGAATCTGTATTTGGTCTATCTGTCCATGTTTGTGATTTGTTTAGGGCTCTCACTCTCAGTGGTGCTGAGGCAGAGACTCCGGGCAGCTGTAACTAAGAGTCCTCTAGCTTGTAACCCAGATGCTGAGACTTTGTTAAACTCTGGTAGCTATGTATTAGGGTTTGAATCAGACAAGGTCTGTCTGTTGATGTTTGTAATTTGTTTGCATTTTGCTCTGAAGTTCAGGGTGCTGGCTTTTTCCCCTGAACTAAGTGAATGGTATTTGTATGCTTAATTAAAATAAGCTTGTCAACCCTTTAATATTGCTTTCCTTACTAAAGCAGATCAAAAGAACCTGTGCTTTTGCAGCGTGTTGGCAGCTTTCTGGGTACTGGTTGTTGGTGAATCTTACACCCCCACAGAAGCTGCTAGCCTGATTGTTGAAACACTTGGCAACGATACCAGAGTGGTTTGCCATTTCTTTCTCCAACTCAACTCATTTTACAGAAGAAGAAACTGAGGCAAACAGAGTTAAGTGACTTGCCCAAGGTCCCACAGCTAGTAAGTATCTGAGGTCCAATTTAAACTCCAGAAGATAAGTCTTCCTGACTCCAGATCCAGTACTTTATCTACTCTACCACCTAGCTGCTATTAATTAATAATTAATTATCTTCCTTGCCCAAAGATGGCTGAGTTGCTTTTTCCTATGTGAAAGACAACATTGCATATTGGATGGAGCACTGGACTTTGAGTTGGGAGATAAGAATTCAAATCCCAGCTCTGACCATTTGTTGTCTGAAAATGGGCAAGTCTCTTTGAGGCTCAGTTTCTTCATCTGTGAAATGGGGAAAAATGGAGCAAGCATTTATTAGGCACGTATTATGTGCCCTGCACTTGGTTAGTCACTGGGGATATAAACACAAAAACAAAGCAGTCTCTGCTTTCAAGGGGGTCTTGTTCTAATGGGGTAGGCACCATGCACATTATACATACATTCCTATACATAGGTATGTATAAATTACATGTAACTATACATATGTATAACACATTTAAGCACACATGCATGCGTATGTATGCATAAATTATCTACAAAATACATACAAAGCAGATATCCTGGGTAACCTTGGGGATGGGGAAAGGGGAAAGAACCAGCACATCTGAAAGGTACTAGAAAAGATCTCACATAGATGTTGTTTGAGCTGAATCTTATAGGAAATCAGAGGTTCCAAGAGGCAGAAGTGAATATGGAGTGCATTCCAGGCATGGGTGGAAGAGGTTGAGGGAGGAGAAGGGACAAGGCAGCCAATACAAATGCAGTGAGTGTTGTATATGAAGTCCATTATGAAACTGACTCTCTTTCAGAACCAAGGAAATGGGCGACTGGCAAGGGTTATATGGTTCCCATGCCTCTCTCTGGAGCTTCTTGGAGATTTCTTTAAATTTTTTTTCTTTCTTATTATTGTGAGCCTAACAAATAACAACAAATATTATTATTTTCATATATAAAGAACATAAAAAGAGGGTAGTACATGAAAGTATGAATCTCTATTACATGAAATTTTAAAATATATAGTTATATATAAATATATAAACATCTATATATTTATATCTAATGTATTAAATTTATATATAAATATTCTGTACATTATATTCATATAATATAAAATATTTTTATGTATAAATGTTTTGTATTTATACATAAAGATATTTAAGCTATAATAAATCTTATGTTGTAGTTCCTAGGCGCCACCCCTCCCCTCCATTTTTCTAAATTCTTTTTTGGTCTTTCCTCTGCACTTAAAAATATTTCATTGACAATTTTTTTTTTTTACATTGCTGTGCTCTCTCACATCTAGAACTTTCTTCCTGCCCTCCCTTGCAAAGCTCTCCCTTATAACAAATAAGTATGGTCAAGCAAAACAAATTTGTATTGTATTGGCAGTACCTGAAAATCTGTGTCTTGCTCTCCTCCTCTAGTCCATCACCTAGATTAGATAGCCTTTGAACTTTCTTCTAACTCTACTTCTATGACCCCACGATCTGATGACTTCTGGCAAGAGGTAAGAAGTACGAGTCATGGCTGGTCATTGCACTGATCATATTTTTTAACTTTTTCAAAGGTTCTTTTTATAATGTTGCGAACTATAAATTATATTTCTCTTATTACTAGTTACTTGGAGCAATTTAAAAACCATGGACATTAATATGTATTTTTCCTATGGCCTCACCTGTAAATAGTGTTGATTTTTTTGTCTTGGCTTTCCTGGGCTATCTCAGCGTTACAGCTCACCACCACTGGTCCATGAAAATATCCTGGCCTCTGCTTGTGCCAGTTCCCACATCTCTATTAAAATCAACTCTGTAGGCTTCTTAAAGTCCACACTACTTTTCAAGGGTACTTTTGATCCTTTGTATGTGGATTATGAGGTGAAAAAAAGGGAAAACAGGAACTCCCACCCCAGTAAGATGGGAACTTTTTAAAAAAGTCCTCATGCTTTTACTCGTTAATAAGAAGGTAAAGGAAGAAAAGGAACATGCATTTATCAAGTAGGCATTGTATGCCAGGCTTTACACATATTAAGGACCATTGCTAGGTGGTTAATACCATAGCTAATACCACTGTGTCTCAGTGTCTGTCTTGACTGTTGATCACTCTTTTTTGTCTTAGGTTCTTTCTCTTCTTTTCCTCCTTTGCATGAACACTGTCCCAGTGGTTACCCTTGATGCAGCAGTCCCAGGGTGAGGAATCTTCAGCCTCAAGGCCATGTGTGGTCTTCTAGGTCCTCAAGTGCAGCCCTTTGACTGAATCTACACTTCACAGAACAAATCCCCTTAATAAAAGGATTTGTTGTGTAAAGCATGGACTCACCCAAGGACCCAGAAGGCCACATGTAGCCTCTAGGCCACAGGTTCCCTACCCCTGCAGTCTCTCTCAAAATGTACAGTACTGGTACAGTGTGGCCATTGTCCATGCCTTCAAGGCCTTAAAGATATCTCCCTGTTCCCTGTGGCTGCTTGTCTCTTCACTTAGGGGCACTGTGGTATGGTAGAAAGGCTGTTGGATACCTGTGTTTAAAATCCTGGTTCTTCCACAGATTTAATTTGATTGTAGGGCTAATCACTTTACCCCTGGGCTTCAGTTTACTTATCTACAAAATGGGAGGGGCCATGGGTGGGATGGATTTGATCAGATTTTCTCAAGGTCACTTTTAGCTATAAATCGATGATCCTACTGGGTTAGAAACTGCCAGTGCTGAGTATACCAGATTGAACTACCTGAAGGAGTTTGGATGGGGGAAAAGGTTTTGGATACCGATTTCATTGCTATAGGAAATACCTTTCTTCAAGTCGCAGTCTTGTCATTGGTGCTGTTGTGTTTGCCCTTCACTCTTGAAGAGGACCATGACATCAAGAAAGTGAATTGGATTTTTAAATGAGGGAGGGCTGTGCAAAGTCACCAGCCTCACTTTTTCCTCCAGAGCCATCTGGGTCCAGTGGCAAGATATGGATCAGGATTATGGCACATGGCCCCAGATGAAGTGGCAGACCTGGGCCTTTTTAAGATAAGGTCCTTAACAGTTCTCAATTTGACTGAGGCAGCAGCACCCATTTGGTAATTATGGCTAGGTAAGAAATGAGGCAAAAGATGGCCTTTTACCTACTTTGGAAAAAAAAAGTCAATCTGGGAGGGGAAGATCCTCAGGGTTTCTGGCCAGAATAGACATAATTGCTATTTACACTTACTGCGAGCCATCAAAACCCAAACAATACCCAATAGAAGCTTGGGCTGGGACTTAGGTTGCCTATAGCAGGACTTCGTAAACTGTGGGTCCTGCAAACTCACAGGTTAAGATGTGCTGGAGAGTACTGAGAAGTGACTTGCCCAGGGTTACCCAGCCTGTATTGGTCAAACTTGAATCCAGGTCTTCCTGATTTGGAGGTCACGCCATGCTGCAGTCAAGAAAATGCTACAAGGCTTTTTCTGGAGGAGACTACCCATCTGGCTTACCCATAACTGGAGCCTATACAGTATTGCAAACTATGTGACCCTAAAAAAAAAATCCCAAGGATGTAACTTGGGGATCATTAAGCATATTTCTCTTGAAAAATTTCAGTATTCTCATGGCATCTGTCCTGGCCCGTAAATATGGTGACAGCTTTGGTATCCTTGACAAATCATTATTAGCTTTTGCTTTAATCACTCTCTCCAGTCATAGGGAACTCTTTTACAAGGCAGCTCATTCTACTGTCTCGTAAAGGAATCTGTAGTCAGGTGGGAGTAGGATCACTGTTTTGGCAGCCAAACATAAGGGAAAAGAACTAGCCCAAAGGCACTAATCTCTGGGTTGACTTTGGAGAATTTCCAAATCGCCCCAGTGAAAATACCAAAGAGATTCATTACCAGTCAATGGAACTTTGCCAGCCAACATCACTGCAGCAAGAAAGGATCTCAGCCAGTATGAGGCTTTGTGGGAGTAGTTGCAACAGCATAGCTTAGGGCTAAAGAGTATATATGCTATCTGCTGCCTGACAGTGTATGAACTGCAGCTTCCCAAGGGCTGTGAACCAGAACTGCAGATGACAATGGGAAATGAAAATGACCCTGGGAAATGTTCAGTGTAGGGCCCCTGGACACCTGTGACTGGCCCATTTGCACAATACCCAGCTAACTGTTGATTTGACTAAAGCTTAATCTCGCCAGTGAGGAAAAACTAATGTCAACCTCCTGGGATATCCAGGATAGCAATTTCTCCAGATTTCTGGCTTGGAAATCAAACCATTCCAAAAGTATACCCTTGAACAGTAACCTGAGTCCTTCATGTCATTGATGCACCTGACACGAGGCCTACATTTGGAATAAAGCTGATCAAAACCATAAGAAATAGCACTATTACACACTTTAATGTTGATCTGTTTTATTAGGATTTTTTAAAAAAAAAATACCCCCCTCCCTTCAATAAATCCAGTTTGCAAATACAAACAATAGGTACAGATTTAAAAACGAATTATAGCTTTGCATTTGCAAAAGTTCTGATAAATTTAGAGAAAAAAACCCCACAAAACAACAACAAAAAAACCCCTCTTCCCTTCTAGTATGCATCAGTTCATAGAAAATTATATTTTCTAATCTTCAAACAAATTAAAATTGGATTACAACAAATGCTGAAATGTGTATATTCAGAGATTGTGTCCTAGTTGCTGTCTTGGAAACATTCAGAGTTTCAGACTCTTATTTATTATGGAGTTATAAATGTCCTCAGTCATAGGAATGTACATTTTCTCCGTGTCATCCAAGAAATATAAGGTGTCTTTGATGACAGCAGGGTTGAATCCTTCCTCCACAAGTGTCACTTTACGGTGCTTAAAAGTTCCAGTGATTTCAATGGTGTCCTGAAAAACACCCAATAATTTGTTTGTGCATTATTAAATCCCTGCTCTGTGCCTGGGACTGCACTACATGTTCGGAGTTGGGACTAGACCTGTGATTTTGTTGGAATAGGGAAATCCTGGATGAGGAAACTCTGACTCCCAAAGAAGACTAACTTATGATCTTAGATAGTTCCCTGGGGCCACTAAGAGGCTAAGTGACTTGTCCAAGGTCACAGGCCAGATTATGTGAGAGGCAGACTCGCAATCCAGCTTTCTAACTCAGAGGATGACTTGTATCTGCTTACTCTCCAGTGCTTTTTCTTTCTTTCTGGGTTAAGTGACTTGCCCAGGGTCACACACCTAGTAAGTATTTGAAGCTGGATCTGAACTCAGGTTTTCCTGACTTCAGGCCTGGCTACCCCTACATAATTTTTTACATAATTCACATTCATTTCTAGAACTACTGGACTAATTCACAGCTTCCTTTATAGTATTTTAGTATTAACAATAAAATTTCAACTATGGTAATCTCTCCATTATCAATATAATTGGTTTTCTTTGTAATCCTACAGGATTACATTATTTTATGCATTTAAAGCCATTATTCTGAGAAGGGGTTCATAGGTTTTATCAGACTGCCCAAGGCAGGGGTGTAGAGAGGCCACATGACATAAGTTCCCCACCCCTGCCCCAAGGGGTCCAACAAAAAAGCTTATGAACCCTGGTTTAATAAATACCTATCAAACTGAATTAAGCTAGCATAGTGAGTCTTTAGGTAAACCTTTCTCTAGCAAGTGGGATCAGCATGGGGAGACTGAAATCTATGTTTCAGAACTACTTACTTACAGACACATATTATCTGCTGTATCACGTTCCTTGCAAAGCCAATGCATTTTTTGACCCAAAGGGGAAAGCGGTAATCCATTCCTCTAAACCTCATTCAGGCCATGTAGGCACTTTGAAGGGATGGGTCAGGGTCTTACTGGGATTTCCCTTAGGAAAAGTAATGGCTTACTTGCCCCTTTGGCATTCATACCTGAAGCCTGATGAATCTAGGCCTTGCGTAGCCAGGCAGGTAGTCAGTGATGTGCCTGTAGAGCTTCTTCCCATCAAATTCATGGTTCTCCTTCATCCGGATGGATGCCATCCCTATTCGACCCTCGTGACCTGGGGAAAGAGTGACCAGTAATACGACAATGCTATTGACACATGATGGGAAAACATTTGAAAGACTAAAAGAATGGCCCTTCAGACCAAAATTCATTGAACAGTTACCAACTTTCATGGATCTTTCCATGATATCAGGGAAGTGATGTCATGACATGCAAGTGAACTGGATTTAAGTGAGGGAGGGCTATGCAAGGTCACTAGCCTCACTTTTTCCTCTAGAGCCATTTGGGTCCAGTGGCAAGATATAGATTAGGTCACAGGGGTGGAGCACCTTCAGCCTTGAGACCACGTGTAGCCCTCTTGGTCCTCCTGTGCGGCCCTTTGACTGAATCACGGAATCCCTTTAATAAAAGAATTTGTTTGGTAAAACTTGGACTCAGTCAAAAGGCAGAACCCAAGGACCTAGCAGGCCCCACCCCTGGATTAGGACAACTGGGGATGGCTCTGGATGCAGTGGGAGATCTTGGCCTTTATACTAAGTTATTCATCAAACTGATTATCCACCTAGTTGTGAGCTAGCTAGGATTTCAGCTTCTATTCTATCTCTCTCAGTTTTCTTATGTTTCATCTCGTTGGGATTTTTGCTAGAGGGTAGGGCTGGACAGAGGAAAGAAACTTAAATACAAACCAGACAAATTGGTTCTTTATTCGCAGCTCTTACAGAAGGTTTGGTGAGAGAAAAAAATTCCAATCACTGGATAAAATGAAGCTCTGGGGGTTACTTAGGAGTTAGTCACTGTTACTGACATATGCCAAATGCTAGAGATAATTGAGAGATTACCATAGTTGAAATTTTATTGTTAATACTAAAATACTATAAAGGAAGCTGTGAATTAGTCCAGTAGTTCTAGAAATGAATGTGAATTATGTAAGAATTATATAGGGGTAGCCAGGCCTGAAGTCAGGAGGACCTGGGTTCAAATCTGGCCTCAGATACTTACTAGCTGAGTGACCTTGGGGTAGTCACTTCACCCTGTTTGCCTCAGTTGCCTCATCTGTAAAAGGAGCTGGAGAAGGAAATGGCAAACCACTCTGGTATCTTTGCTAAGAAAACCCCAACTGGGGTCACAATGAGTCAGATACAACTAAAAGGACTCGACGACAGAAATGACATTCTAATACAGACTTGAAGGAAGGCAGGAAAGCCAGTTGACAGAGATGAGCAGGGAGAACATTCCAGGCATGGGAGACAGTCAGAGAAAACCCCTGGAGCTAAGAGATGGAGTGTCTGGTTCAAGGAACAGCAAAGAGGCTGGTGTCACTGCATTTAAGAGTACTTGGTGGGGAGTAAGGTGAAAGAAGATTGTGAAAGGTAGGGAAGGGGGAAGGGGGATAGAGTTATCACGTGATAAGCAGGATATCAAGGGCTTCCAATGCCAGAGGGTTTGTATTTGATCCTGGAGGCAACAGGGAACCATTGAAGTTTATTGAAGAAGGGGGTGACATGGCCAGACCTACATTCAGTCCAGTCAATAAACATTTATTTAGCACCTACTATGTGCCAGGGACATCACTGAGTGCGGAGGATACAAAAAAAGGCAAATGATTTGAACTCAGGAAAATGAGTCTTCTTGACTCCAGGCCTGGAGCTCTATTCACTGTGCCACCTAGCTGCCCCCCCCCCCCCAATCCCATCTCTGCAGGAAGTCTTTCCCACTCTCTCTTACTTCTAGTGCCCTCTCGATTTTAATCCTTTCCTATTTGTCTTATGTATAGCTTGATTGTACATATTTGTTTGTTATTTCCCCCATTAGATTCTGAACTCTTGGGGGCAGCTAGGTGGTGCAGTGAGTAGAGCATGGTCCCTGGAGTCAGGAGGACCTGAGTTCAAATCGGGCCTCAGACACTTGACACACACTAGCTATCTGACCTTGGGCAAGTCACTTAACCCCAATTGCCCTGCCTTCCCCCC
>CM053624.1:132223737-132303083 GCA_028646595.1 Phalanger gymnotis
TTGGGAATACTTTATGTGAATTGATAAGCGAAGGAAGAAGTACCTGAGAACAATGGGCAAAATAACCATATTAATGTAAGGGGGAAAACATCACTAAAAGATGTCAAAATTCAGATTAATGGGAATAATCATGATTCCAGAGGGTCAACAGTGAAACATCCTTTTCCTGCAGCAAGGTGCCATTCAAAGGGTAATGAACCTGGAGTCACAGGACCTGGGTTCAAAATCTGGCTCTGTTACTCACTATCCTGGTGACGTGGAGCATAGGAATAGAGATCACAGAGTAATAAACTGTGAGCTGGAAAGGACCTTATAAACCTTCTATCTCAAACCATCTTCTCATTTCACAGAGGAGGAAACTAAGACCCACTGAAATTAAGGCATTTGCTCAAGCTCACACAGGTGGTTAGTGATACAGACGGATTCTGACTCCCAAGGAACCCTTTCCGCACTGTAGATTCCTCCCCTGTAAGATGAGAGGGTTGAGCTAGATTCTCTATAACTCTAAATCTATCGTCCTATAAAGAACTGGTGGACAAGGGGTGCAGAGTACTGCATCTGCCGGACAGGGTCAGTGTATCAGGCTGTTTCACTTACTTTTCTTCCCTGCCTTGGCAGGGGAAGTGGCTTGGTGGCGCCATTGTGCACAGAGAGCTACACCTGAAGTAAGGACGACCTGAGCTCAAATGTGACCTTGGATGCGTGTTAGCTGTGTGACCCTGGATAAGTCATTTAACCTCTGCCTTAACTGTAAATTGAAGATAGTAACAGCACGTCCCTCACAGGGTTGTTTCGAGGATTCAATGAGATAACATTTGTAAAGTGCTTAGCATGGTGCCTGGCCTGGCATGTAGTAGGGGCTACATAAATGCTTATTTCCTTCCTTTTCCTTCCCCTACAAGAGAGGGTTGTATGGGGTTGGCATGAAAGGGGTGAGGGAAGGGTGGCCAACCAACACATGATAGCGATTCAAAAAAGCAAAAGGCATCAATAGAACATTTTTAAAAATTGAGGTTACGTCTGTGGCCACCTTCAGGAGAGAATGAAGAAAAAATTGTATTTACATAACTCTTCCACCAGTAATGGCTTCCAGCATTTGAGAATAACTAGATAGTTAGGTAGCACAGCAGATAGAGCTCTGGGCCTAAAGTCAGGAAAACCTGAGTTCAAATCCGGCTTTAGACATGTATTAGCTGTGTGACCCTGGGTAAGTCACTTAATCCCATTTGCCTCAGTTTCCTCATCTGTAAAGTGAAGTAGAGAAGGAAATGGCAAACCATTCTGGTATCTTTGGCAAGAAAACTTCAGATGGGGCCACCATTGAGCACCACTGAACAAAAACAAAAAATGGTAGAGGGGAATAAAGGCGAAGCAGAAGATGGGATTATTGTATGCTGTTACAGTAAAGCGAATTAATACAATAAGGTGACCATTCCCTTAGAGAAAACCAGTCCTAAGAGCCAGGGATTTATCTTGATCAAGCCCAGGGGTAAGTGGAGACGGGTTTGGGACAATTACCAAACTCGATCCTAATAGCCTTTATTTCCTCTTCACTAGGCAGGACAGTAAACACAGAGGTGTTTTAGAACAATTATCTTTGTTTTCTTGTGAGGCCCTATTAATTGAGCATTAATATCCCTTCTACCTAACCTTACAGTTCCTGGGGGAGGTTGGCTCTACTTCTCTGATCTATGTATATGTAATCAGAGAGAAGGGGAAGCAAGCTTACTTTGGTCACCAGGGCCCCCAGCTTTTGAAACCTCTCCCTAGGTGATTGGGTGTTTCTCTCTCTCTCTCTCTCTCTCTCTCTCTCTCTCTCTCTCTCTCTCTCTCTCTCTCTCTCTCTAATAAAGGTAGAAAACAAAAAAAAAAAAACCACCTGGAATGAGGAAGGCTAAGCTTAGCACCCCCTTCCCCTTCACTTTATTTTGTGTCTAAAGGTAGTTAGTTGACTTAAAGCAACTCTTAGCAACCTCCCAAATATCTCTCCAAAGCTTGTTAATTGAAAAAAAATTTTAAAAAAGAAAATGAAGGTAGAGAGAGTACACCAATATAGTTTCCTCTGCTTCTCTTGAGTAGCATGGCAATAGTAGAAAGTGTTGGAGCTGAGAAGACCCACGTTCAAATCCTACCTGACACTAGCTCTGTGACTTTGGGTGAGTCACTTAACCTCTCTGAGTGAATCAATAAACATTTATTAAGCTCTTAGTATGTGCCGGGCACTGCGCTAAGCAATGGGGACAAAAAAGAGACAAAAGACAGTCTTTGCCCACAAAGAGCTTACACTCTAAAGGGGGAAACAACACTCAAATATATACAACCCAAGTTATATACAGGATAAATAGAAAATAGTTAACATAAGAATTAAGAGGGGCTGGGAAAGGCTTCTTGTAAAAGATTGTTGTTTATCTTTTCTTTTGAAAGAGGACCAATGACAGGTTTAGTAGGGACTTCAAAGCACCAGGGAGGTCGGTAGGCAGAGTTGAGGAGGGGGAGTGTTCCAGGCATGATGGAGAGCGAGAGAAATTGCTGGGGGACAGAATGTCTTGTTTGTGGAACAGTCAGAAGGCCAGTGTCACTGGAGCAAGGAGTGTTGGGAAATAAGGTGTAAGAAGGGTGGGAGCAGGGCAAGGTTATGAGGGAGCTTGAATTTGGAGCGTTCTATATTTGATCAAGGAGGATGCCTCCCCATAATCACCTCTTTGGGCTAAACGGTCCTGGAAACTGGAATCTCACAGGGTGTAGTTTCTAAGTCTCTCACTATTCTGATCACATTCTGTGGACATAGTCTAGGTTTGCAGGTTCCTAATACTTTAAGAGAGCATTTGTTTCATTGATATGGATGCTTTCCCCCCATAAATGGAGATTGCAACCCCTTTGTACCTCTGTGGATGGTTTTGAGAGTTGCTATGGTAACCAAGACAAATATAAAGGACTTATGAAGGAAAATGCTATCCATATCTGGGTAAAGATGGACTCTGAATACAGATGGAAGCACATTTTTTTCATTTACTTGATTCTTTGTCACATTTTTTTCTTTTCCTTTTGATTTGTTTCTTCTTTCATGACAGGGACTAATATGGAAATATTTTTACATGATAGCACATATATAAATTCTATCAAACTGCCTACCATTTTCTGAAGAGGGGAGGGGAGGGGAAGGAGGGAAAGAAATTTGGAACTCAAAATCTTGTGAAAATGAATGCTAAAAATTATCTTGACAAGTAACTGGGGAAAAAATACTATTAAACTTAAAAACACACACATACAGAAATAGAGTTGCTATGCTGGAAGTCATCACCCGGTAGGCTAACGTTTTGGGAATAAGACTTGAATTCTGAATAAATAGGCTAGTCCTTACATGATAGTCCTTATCAAAAGGCCCACGTTCGAAATTTTTCCAGGAGCTGCTAGAACTTGTGTTTCACTGGCATGAGTTATAAGAACCTAGAATCACCTGAAAATGCTGAGAGCCAACCCTAAGCATGGTACTCTAGGTAGGCATAGTATAAACCATACTGGGTTTTGAGGAATAGAGGTACCAACTTGCTATCTATGGGGACAGGGGAAAACCACTGAGCCTTGGTTTCCTCATCTGTAAAATCAAGGGCTTAGACTAGATGGCCTTTAGGGTCCTCTCTGTCCCTAAATCTATGGCCTAGAGCTGAAAGTGAGGCCAACACCCTCCCTTTACAGATGAGGAAACAGGCCCAGAGAAGCTTAGTAACCTGCGCAAGGTCACATAGATAGTAAATAGCAGAGTTAGGATTCAGACCCAGATCACTTGTCTCAAAATCAAGCCCTTTTTCTATGCCATCTGTGAGAATAAAATGGGACTATTAATTTCCATGGGCATCTGGGTGCCACAGTGGATACAGCACTGGGCCTGGAGTCAGGAAGACTCATCTTCCCAAGTTCAAATCCTGCCACAGACACTAGCTGTGTGACTCTGGGCAAGTCACTTAACCCTATTTGCCTCAGTTCCTCATCTGTAAAATGAGCTGGAGAAGTTAATGGCAAACCACTCTAGTATCTTTCCCAAGAAAACTCCAAATGGGGTCATGAAGAGTTAGACACTACTAAAAAATGACTTAACAACAATTAATTCCCATAATCTGAAGACTATATTTCAGTTAATACTTATGTGGGCTAAGATTTAATAATCTACCCAAGTACGTTCTCTTCTGTGTTAGGATTCTTTTTCTTCTAGGTATAAAGGATGATTGAATTTTGTTTCCACAGAAATTATATGATTTTGAAACCATACTGGAGGCTAATGTAAGAGACCTGCTGGTAAGGGACAGTGGGGAGATTTTGGCCACCTGATAATTAACATATCTAAAAGGCAGATGCCTTTTCTTTGTTCTAAGAAGGCCTTCTTCCTGTATATCAAAAGAACTGCCAGGCCACCAGTCACTCACAAAGGATGAGGATTAGGAACTGTAGGCCCAGACAGGGTCTTAGCAATTGAGAGGGATCCTTTCTCTTGCTATCTGATGCAGATTAAAGGGGAAGAGGCTAAAAGTATTCTGGATTGGCATTTCCTTTTAAAGAATAAAGTATGAGGATGAAAAGGGGGGAGGGAATTGAAATGTGGAATGAGACGTAATCGGAGGTGGGGTTTAATGAACCCTGGAATGCTGACCAATGGGGTTCGAGGCAGGAAATTCAAATCAGGATAACTATGAAAAGAGTTTTGTAATTATCTTGAAGGCATGCTTGCGCATAGGAAAAGGCCAAGTAGAATTCTTGGTAAGACAATTATTTCTAACATAGGTTCTCTTAAATCTCAGTTACGTGGGACACTTATAATTCTTATCATGAAATGAGGATTTGGCAGACTAGGACAACTGTAGAATGTTTGTTTGTTTGTTTGTTTTTGAGAAGTAGCCTAGTCCAGTGCCTCTCCTACTCGCTTTGGAGTTAGGAGACCCCCTCGGGAATCTTGCCTCAGTGTGTGGGGTCACAGGTCAGTCATTTAACCGTATAAGGCTTCAGGTTCCCCAGAGGTAAAATGGTCATAATAATTCATAATAATATTTGCACCTTTCACCTCTATGACCTTGAAGTAAGTGTTTTGCAAACCTTACAGCTTACTGCAAGGGTTAATCATTAGCATATCAATCTTACTACTGCTCAGGAAAAAAGAGAACTTTGGATTCTTGCTAGCAAAACATTGCTCAAAGGGAGGCAGATAAGATGGTACTATGCCCTGGAATGATAACTTGGGGTGGTGAGTTGTGCGCCTGATGGACCTGCTGCAAAGAAGAGGGAGCTTTTCCCTTTCTTTTCTCCTTGGGAACCTCACTTGCTCTTCATGTTTAGGTATGAAAAGTTAAAGGAAACATTCCTTGATTTTTTTTTTCCCCAGACTTCTCCCCTGTTTTAGAACCACAAGTGATCTTGAAGGTCATCTACTTCATCCCTTTCATTTTACAGACTGAAAAAGACAGACTCGGAGAGAAATTAGGTCAGGGGTGAGGGACCTGTGGCCTCGAGGCAGCACGTGGCCTTAGGTTCCCCACCCCTGCTTCATCTAGAACTGCTTTGTTGGGTAGTTTTTAGATGATAGATGGCAAATTCTATCCCAGGGTTAAAACTATGTTCCATTTGTCTTGAAGTTTAGTTTAAGTTTTCCAATGGTTTTTGCATGTACCTGGTACAGACACGCCATAAACATTAACTTCTTGGACAAAGTTAACCAGCCCCACGATATCTGCAACTTCCGTGGTTGCCACATTTTCCCCTTTCCACCTAGATTTGGGAAAGAAAGAAGGCGGGTTAATTTCTGCCTAAATTTGTAGTAATACATTTGTCACTTTCCATTATATATCTGTGCAGTTAGGGTAGGGTCTAGTCTGGCTTGGCCTGATCTTATTTAAGAATCACTCTTGGAAACTCCCAGACCAGGGGTGGGGAACCTGTGGCCTTGAGGCCACATGTGGCCTTCTAGGTCCATGGGTGTGGCCTTTTGACTGAGTTCAAGTTTTATACAAATCCTTTTATTAAGAGGATTTGTTCTGTGAAGTTTAGATTCAGTCAAAGGGCTGCGCTTGAGTACCTAGAGGGTCACAGGTAGCCTTGAGGCCCAAAGTTCCCCACCCCATCCCAGACTCTATTATACATTACTTTCCTTTATGCCTTCATTCTATGGTGTAGCCAAACTGACCTTCCTGAAGTTTCATATGGGGATAGTTTATCTCCCCTCTATGCGCTCTTGTCTCCCATGCCTGGAAAGCACATTTGCCTCTGCCCCTCGGTCTTTTAGAATTCCAGGGTCCTTCAAAGCTCACCTTCTCTGTGAGGAACCTTTCCTAATAATGCCAGCTGCTAGTGCCTTCCCTTCAAAAAATCGCCATAGATTGACTTTGCCCATAGTTTATATATACAACTATATGGATGTGTTTTCTCCCCAAGTAGAATATCAACTTCTTGAGGGCAAGGACTATGTACTTCTGTCTTAGTATCTCCAGTCCCCCGCATGTTACCTAGCCCAAAGGACATGCTTAACAAATGTTTGTTAATGACGATTGCTTTGCTTGTTAACGGATGAGCTGAGTAGCAACTAAAACTTCTGTCGCTGTAGAATGATACCTACTCATTCCTGAAACTTTTTTTTTGGCAAAAGTACAGACTTAGGGTGAGAGTTGTGGTTCAGCTGCTTTTTCAGTCACGTTAGATTCTTTGTGATTCTTTTCGGGGTTTTCTTGGCAAAGATACTAGGGTGGTTTGTCATTTCCTTCTCCAGCTCATTTTACAGATGAGGAAACTGAGGCAAACAGGGTTAAGTGACTCAACCAGGGTCACACAGCTAGTAAAGATCTGAGGTCAAATCTGAACTCGGGAAGATGAGTCTTCCTGACTCCAGGGCCAGCACTGTATCCACTGTGCCACCTAGCTGTTGGGTGAAAGTTATCTAGCAGAAGCATAGCATGGAGTAATGGTGGTCCCATTGTTAAAATATAGTCTTGATCTAAGGGAGATGCTCAGAATCATAAATCTTCCCATTTCACTCACATAACCAGCATTTAATTTTAATGAAATTTTAGTTCTTATTTCATTTAACTAATGAATTTCAGAATCATATTTAGTTACCACTCCAGTATCTTTGCCAAGAAAACTCCAAATGGGGTTACAGAGAGTCAGACAAGACTGAAATGACTGACAAACAATAACAACACAATATATTTTGTTTTGTGCCTACAGACGTAGCTCTTAAGTACTGGTGCCAGGATTCAAACTTGTCTCCTGACTTTCGGGTCAGTTTTCTTTCCACTGCCTCAGTTTCTTGACTCTGATCTTCTCTGTAGCAACATGATCTGATTCCTTTGACACATCAAATTTGTAGAAGCAACTTTTCCAACATGCGTTACCAGAATAAGAAGCACGACATAGCTGGTCTCCGAGTCAGGAAAACCTAGGTTCCAGTCTGGCCTCTGACACATACTAGCTTCATGACTCTGGGCAAGTCACTGTCTGTAAGGTATCTGCTCTATGGCCATTCTCTAATATTAGAAAAGTTGTAGCAGTGCTAACCTGCATTGGTAAATGGAATCTCCCACTTAAAGTTCCCTACACCAATGAAAACATATTTTCAGACCCTTTCCCTGCAACTAAGTACCGGTGTAGGTTAAAGATTACAATTCTAATTTCATAGGGTTTTTTTTTTTAAAGTCTGTTTTGTCCAACAATAAACAGGAACAAACCTGAAAGTATCTCCAATTCTGTCATGGAAGTAGATGAAGTTTTCCTGATCGACTAATAAGAGATCACCGCTGTTAAAATAGACATCCCCTTTCTTAAAGACATCTCTCAGCTTTTTCTTCTCCGTTTGAGCCTTTCCTCCAGCATAGCCGTTGAATGGTGTAAATTCTGTGATTTTGCAGACTAATAATCCTACTTCACCTAAGATAACAGAAGGAGAAAAGCAGGTATTTTCACCATCACCAAGTTTCACCATCAACTGGCCACTGGCTAAGGTCAAATGAAGAGCTTGGCACCAGGCTTGACTCTGTAATAACAACAGCTGACATTCTTATTGTGTTTTCATGTTTGCAAAGCTCCTTACTGATATCATAGCACTTGATTCTCCTGACAATTCTGAGAGCTTATGCTATGTTTATTCTACCTTGATTCTCCTTAAAAGGCATTCTGACAGAAAAGAGAACTACAGATTACTTAATCATGTAATTAATTACTTAATTAATTTATTTTGATAACTTCAATAAAAGTAACCTTCTAGGAGGCTGACACATAAACCCAATTGGAATATAAAGCAGTTTGAAAGATTACCAATTAGGCATTTCACATTAGCTCAGAACAGTCCAAACAACTCCTAGTACCTATCTGCTGCTAAAAGGGCTGGGATGGCCCATCCCCTTGCTGGTGACTGTTTTCTTTCCCTAGACTATCGGAGTAATTGCTGGGGATTTCTCCTCTAATGCTGTTCAGCTTAGACCTGATGGGACTTTCAGATCTCTCTTACCCAGCACTTAGTTTAGTGCCTGGAACACAGTAGGCACTTAATAAATATTTTTTGACTGATGGTCTCATAGTTTACATCCAAACCTGTTGTCAAGTAATTTCAGTCATGTCTGACTCTCAGTGACCCCATTTGGGGTTTTCTTGGCAAAGATACTGGATCGATTTGCCGTTTCTTTCTCCAGCTCATCTGACAGATGAGGAAACTAAGGCAAACAGGGTTAAGTGACTTGCCCAGGCAGATTACTTAATTTAATAAAAGTCAGTGGTACATACCTTTGGGAACTTTTATGCAGTATCCGTTTCCATCTCGGACAGGTTCATCTTTCTCTACATCATATTTAATCAACTCATACGAAACAACTTTCTAGGAATAATAGAATTAATCATCATTTTGAGCATGATTTCTTTCACAGGTAGATTTTTTTGAATTCTGAACAGATCTGTGTTGACATTCTACCACCTAGAGTTTGGCACTGTCAGGAATGAGTCCCCTGTCCCCTACAATGAGTATCACATAATTTCCTACAACTTCCCTTCATGCATTTGATAATCTTGTCAAGCTCAATTACTCACGGTCCTCCCCAGCCCCTGTCCCCCATGCCCTATTTTTGTTCCTATGCTCATCCAGAACCTCTCCTTAGCATGCCCTTCCCCCCAATCTTGGATTGGACAAGTCCCATCTATTTTTTGATGCCCTAGAACAGGGGTGGGGAACCTGCTGCCTCAAGGTCACACGTGGCCCTCTGACTTCTCAAGTTCGGCTCTTGGACTGAATCCAAACTTCACAGAACAAATGTGGCCTGGAGGCTGCAGGTTCCCCACCCCTGCCCTAGGAGGTAAAAAGAGCTCTGGGGGATGGGTTGGGGAGATGGTGTAGTAGAGCAATGATACTGGAATCAGATGACCTGGGTTCAAATCCTGCCTTTTACACTTAATACCTGTGTTACATGGTAACTCTGTTTCTTCGTTTGTAAAGTAAGGAGGTAGGACTGTATGACCTTTGAGATCTCTTCTAATTCTAGATCTACGGTCCTAGTACAAAATAACTTAGGGAAAGGAAAGTCTGATACTAAAGAGTAGTCTGACAAAGATCAAAGCTTTTCAGTCTGAGAAGATGACTTAAGGAGCGGGGGAGGGGTTCATTCCAGACTATAGACTTAATGGCTGAATACAGGCTTGCTCACCAAATCCTAGGACATCAGAACTAGGGATAAAGTCATTTTGAAGCTTGAAAGAGGTACATTTAGGATCAGTATCACTTGATAGAGAAAGTAATGAACCTATAGGATTTTTTTTTACCTTTCTTAAGGTTTTTTTGGTCTGGACCTGTAATTTACTGGTATAGGGAATTCCTGGTAGGGAAAAATTCAGCCACCAGCGTAGACTGGCAATTCTTCTACAACTTATATTCTTAGAAAGCTTACTTTGGGCACTGAGAAGATGCATGAATTGATCCTTGTTACACAGACTGAATGTATCAGAGGAAGGATTTCAGTCTATGTCTTTATGACTCTATCTACCACACCACACCACCTCTCAAGAGGTATCAAGAAAAGTTACGGTCCAGAAATACAAACAGTAATTTAGTAATGTTTTATATAAATTAACGGATGACAGATCCATTGTTCGTTATGAATGGAAATTAAGATGGGGGCACACAATGGGAAAGGAGTCCATCCTTAACTTTTCAAGGTTGGCATGATGGAAAACATTTAAGACCTTTTATAATGCCTTGATGCCACTCTCAGAGACAGACTACTGGGTCTGATCCAGTATGGTGACTGTCATTTTCTGAGGATAAAGTGATTCTGAAGTAGTTCTTAAGAAATATCTGAAAGTTAGCTTTAATCACAGAGGCTCAAAATAATTTTTTCACCTTTTGTAATGTATCTGAAAATATTATGGTACAAGACCACTTTCACAAGCTTTTCTCTTCCAGGCGCTCTTCAGCGTTCTTGATCTCCCATCCTTCCCCCCTCCCTCCCTCCTTCCCTTCCTTTCTCTTTTTTCATATTGGGTCTTCCTATGCTTCACAGGCTAGAAGTACAGAAGCCCTTACAGACCTGAATTTCATTACTGACCAGAAACAGAACCTCTGACATGTTCCACTTTCAACTTGGACTGCCTCCTTAGGTGGCCTGGTAACCCCTTGCTGGTAGAAGCTCACTATATGGACGCCACTTTACTGCAGATACTCAAATGGCTATCACCCCATGTAGCTCAGATCATCTAACCTCAAGTGATCTATCAACCTCAGTCTCCTCAGGAGTTATGTCACCATACCTGGCCTCCGTTTGTTTTCTATATATATATATATATATATATTACATTATGATTGTCTAGTTCTAGTAAGAAGCCCCTTAATATTTTTATTGGCATTGCATTAAAAGTAAATTAAATTTGGGAGTTACTGTCATTTTTATTATATCAAGTTGGCCCATACATGAACATCAATTGTTTGTCCAGTTATTCAGGTCTTCTTTTATTTTAGACATTAAAGTTTTAAAATTGTCTTTAAAGAGGCGCATCCCTAAGATAAGTCTTTACTAAATCCATTTATTACCCCCAATTATTTTTTCTTCTTACCTTTTGCAAAATGTTGTGTCTCCCCACAGCACCAATCTTTCTTGGGTAATTTAAAAATCCTATATTTCCTTCAGTGGAGGCATAGAATTCATAAATATGAATGTCTCCAAAACGCCGGATGAATTCCCTCCAAATATCTCCTCGCAAGCCATTACCCACTGCTAATCTCACTCTGTGATCACGATCATTAGGTTTCTGTGGGGAGAGGAGGTAAGGGTTATGGAATGAAGACACTGCCGGGGACAGAGATAAATATCAGCATTTGCTTTTATGTTGCATGTTAGTGAAGACTTGAAATCTGCCATGTAATCCTTTGATGCGGAGGTAGGGTGGGCTGGAATGAGAGATAAGGGACTTCACATTCAGACCACAAGAGAAAGCCACTTGAATGCCTATTGTAAGAACGAGTGCCTGCTAAAGAAAAAAAAAATCTACTGTTAGTTGAGGTGGGAACACAAAATGAGAGCCACAAAGCTCCTTTTCTGGACCCTATCTCACAACATTTCTCTGCACCCACTCTACATCTCAGCCAAAATGGACTAGTTGTTCCCTGAGCACATCTTTTCTTCTTTTTTCCTCCAAAATAATCAAAAAGTCTTTATTAAATGCCTGCTAATTGCCTGGGACTCATCCAGGCCCTGGGGATACAGATTCAAAAGTGAGACAGTCTCTGCCCTCAAGGAGCACACCTTCTATCTACTGAGGAGAAACAGCATAAGTACATAACAGATAAGTATATAACAGAATACATGCAAAACCACATAGTGATGGCGGGGCGGGGGGGCGGCACTAACAACTGAGGAATTCAGGAGAGACCTCTTATAGGAAGTGGTACGTGAGCTGACTGATCCCCAAAGGAGCTTGGTATTCCAAGAGACAGAGGTGGAGAGGAAAAACATTTTAGGTTCTAGGGGAGGCAGGCTTGTGCAATCACAGATTCAGGAGATGGGATTTCATTTGTAGAAAACCAATGGCATCTAAGTATGGAGTGTGTGAGGGAGACTGATGTATAATAAGCCTAGAAAGGTAGACCTGAGTAAGGTGGTGAAGGGCTTTAAAGGCTAAATGGAGTGCTTCTGTTTTATCTTAAAAGCAACGGGATGGCATGAAGCTTCTTCAGCAGGGGATGACATGGTTGGACACGTACTTTAAGAATGCCAATTTGACAACTAGGTGGATGAAATGGATAGGAGATATTGTATCATTTTTCAGTCATGTCCTGGTCTTCATGACGCCATTTGGGATTTTCTTGGTAAAGATATTGGAGTGCTTGCTTTGCCATTTCCTTCTCCAACTCATTTTATAGATGAGCGATTGAGGCAAAGAGGATTAAATGACTTGTCTAGGGTCACGCAGTAAGAGTCTGAGGCCAGATTTGAACTCAGGCCCTCCTGACTCTAGGCCTAGTTCTCTATCCACTGTGCCACCTAGGTGCCCAGGATAAGGGATAGAAGAGACTAGAAGCAAGGAGACAATAAGAAGGCTATTGAAGTAATCCAGGTGAGATGTGATGAGATATTATGCTTATATGAGCAGAAAAAAGGGGAGGGATGGCAGGGATGTGCTGGAGCCACCCTGTACGAGCCTGAGAGAGTCAATTGTTAAATTTTCAGTGTGAACATTTACACTGAAAGCAATAAACCCCACAAATCAAGTCTTAACTACTTTCTTTTTGATTATTTGTACTTAAGAAGGTGATGGAGAAAGATGTTAATAATGCAGACTAAACTTAAAAGTGTGTTGTGTTCACTGTTCCAGAAAGCCAGTTGTAAAACATTTACCAGTACACCTCTGCATGTTAGAGATGTTGAGGAGGTAGAATTGATAGGAGTTGGCAACTGATGGATAGTGAGTGAGAGTAAAGAGTTGAGGATGACTCCTGGTTTGTAAATCTCGGTCAGTGATAGATCCTGCCTTTGACAAAAACAGGAAGATGAGAGAAAGGAGGTGGTGCATTGAATGGAGAGCTGGGCCTGGAATCAGGAAGCCTCCTCTTCTTGAGTTCAAATTTGGCCTCAGACATTAGCTATGTGACCTTGGGCAAGTCACTTAACTCTGCTTGCCTCAGTTTCCTCATTTGTAAAATGAGCTGGAGAAGGAAATGGCAAAACCATTCCAGGATCTTTGCCAAGAAGACCCTAATGGGGTCATGAAGAATTGGACACAGATGAAATAACTCAACAACAACAATGAGAAAAGATGGGTAAAAGGAAAAGGATAATCAGGACATGATGAGTTTGAAATATTTATGGAATATCCAGGTGGAGGTGTCAAGCAGGCAATTTACTGAGGTGAGACTGGATGTTAGTTGGGACATGTAGATGTGGGAATCATCTGCATAAATCATAGTTGGACCCAAGGTAGCTTATGGGATCATCAAAAGAAAGTGCAGACTGAGTTGAGAAGAAGGCCCAGAACAGAGCCTTGGGATGAGATGAAGTGATAGATAATCCATGCAAAAGGCAGACTAAGGGGTAGGAACCACAACATGGCAGGGTCACAAAAAGTCTCGGAGGAGATGGTGTTCAGAAGGTGGAGATGGCTAACAGCATCAAATTCTACAGAGAAGTCGAGAAGGAAGAATGAAAAAAGGGCCACTTTGACTATTTTAGTTACTATTGGATTTTGCAATTAAGAGATCATTGGTAACCTTGCAGATAATAGTTTTGGTTGAGCGATGAGGATGGAAGCCAGAATACAAATGAGAAGTGAATATTTAATAGGAATGTTTTATCAGATTGCATGTTGTCTTGGGGAGGGAGGAGGGAGGGAGGGGAGAAAATTTAAAACTTATGGAAGTGAATGTTGAAAATTAAAAACAAATAAATTAGCTAATAAAAAAAAACAAATGAGAAGTGAGGAAAAGGTGGAAAAGTAGAAGCATTGAGTATAGAGAGCTTTGTCTTGAAGTTTGGCTTATGAAAGGGTGGAAATATATAAAATTATAGCAAGAGATGATGGTGAAGTCAAGTGAAGGTTTCTTCCACCTTAATGGATTTTCACATGATGTTTCCTATACTCAACATATTTCTTCCTTGTCTCTACCTGTTGAAATCTTTCAAGGTCCAACTCAGATGCCACCTGCTTCATAAAGCTGTTTTCTGTGATTTCTCCCAGCTCAGAGTGACTTCATCTTTATAATTTTCTCAGATTTTTATCCGGATCTATCCTTTCCATGTCTTACTATGTATTATAGTTATCTGTAGATGCCACATGCCCCTAATTGTAATGTAAATGTAAAGTGTTAAACATGTGACATGAGCCACAATGCCCAAGTGCAGCCCAAACCAGAAAAAATGTAATTGGGAAATATTTAACGAAATAAATAAAAATACGATAGAACATAGATAATGTTAATATATGGTTTTTCTAAGTCAATGTGTAGCCCACAGGGATTCTTATGTAAGGTTTTTATTTGAGTTTGATACTTCTGGTAAAAACCATGGGAAAACATGGAGAAGAGCTACACAGCAGAATGGGCAAGCATGGATAAGTGGGAGGTGGGGAGCTGCTTTGCTAATGAGGTCACAGAGCCACAGGAGTACATATACATGCAGCTTATTTAGCATACATAATTGATATTGTATTGCTTGCCTTCTCAATCGGTGGGGTCGCTGAAGAGAGGGAGACAATTTGGAACTCAAAATTAAAAAAAAAAAGTTACAAATAAATAAATAATGAATTGAAATAATTAAAAAAAAAATACATGCAGCCCTTGGAATATACCAGCAGCTCCTTGAGGGCAGAGCCTGGATTGCACTTCCATCTTCACATTGTTAATACCTGGCACAGGACCTAACACATTGTAGGTACTCAATAAATACCTGTGGAATTAAATTGAAGGGCAATGCACACCATGGAAACTCTTCTGTGAAATCATCTTTTTCCAAAGGGCATAATCCTACCCTACCATACTTTCAAGCTGCACAACGATTACCAGCAGGGCCTGTACAACTAGTTCCTCTTAGTTTGGACAAACCAAAGTAGCTACTTTGATGGCAGTCAATCAATATTTATTAAACATTTACTACGTGCCAGGCCCTATGCTAAGCAATAAGGACACAAAAAGAGGCCAAGAGAGTTTATAATCTCATGGAGGTGGCTGCCTTCAAGGAGTTTACAATCTCATGGGTGTGACAACATGCAAACAAATATATACAGAGCAAGTTATATACAGGATAAATGCTGTTGAGTCATGTCCAAGTCTGTGACTCCATTTGGGGTTTTCTAGGCAAAGATTCCAGAGTGGTCTACCATTTCCTTCTCTGGCTCATTTTATAGATGAGGAAATTGAGGCAAATGGGGTTAAGTGACTTGTCCAAAGTCACACAGCTAGTGTCTGAGGCCAGGCACTCTACCCACTGTGTCACCAAGGGGCCCATACATGATAAAGAGGAACTAACCAATAGAGAGAGGGCATTAGAATTAAGAGCATCTACTGCATGTCAGAGGCTCTGCTAAGTTCTGGATAATCAAGAGGAAAACTGGAGACCGTACCCCTATGGGAGAAGTATTCAACTAGCATAGACTTAACTAAAAATAGAATCGAAGACTATTAAAGCGACAAAGGACCTTAGAGATCGGTGAGCCCAACCCTTTTACTTTATGGAGAGGTTAAATGACTTAAACCAAGGTCACCCTGCTCATTAGAGGCAAAACCAGGATGATAATACTGCCCCAATGGAACAGGATAGGAAGAATGAGAGGAAGCAATCTCCCAGTTGCCTCAGGTGGCCTAGGAGGAATATGCTCTGCTATAAATATGCACTAGGAAGAGACTTAAATGTTACAGGCTGAAAGGAGGGTTTATATTAACAAGTGTTTGTGTATGGCGGGGCAGGTTGTAAAGTGGGAAAATTTGTTTTCATTTTTTCTTGACATCAGTCAGTCAACACCGTTGATCAAACGTTTATTATGTGCCAGGTACTTTGGAAAGTTCAGGATGTACAAAGAAAGGTACAAACACATGGTCTGTGCTCTCAAGGAGCTCATATTTTAATGGGGCAGACAATAAGCAAACAACTACGTACTACATAGTAGATTTGCAGTTTCATGTGCAATCATCTTTTTAAAAATTATACTATATTATTGAAATGCTTGTTTTATTCCATAAATTAAAAATAAAAAACCAGTGATTTTAAAATATATACATTTTAGAGGGGAGGGACTAGCAGAATGTTCCCTTATTCATTTAACTAAGCATTTAAGTGACTGCTATGTACCAGGCACTGTGTTAGATGCTGGAGATAGAGAGCCCCACCTCCCCAAAATAGCCTTGCCCTTAGGGTGCTTATATTTTATTGGCGGAAAAACAAGTACACAGGTAAGTAAACATGAAATTTATCCAAGATTATAGATATTTTACCTTCCCATCATAGGATCTGCTGTACTTCAGTCTGTATTTAAAATCACCGTTACTTCTTCTAGAAGTACTTACATTTGAATCCTTTTTCTTTAATTGTTACATGAAAGGCCTAGTTTTTGATTAGAGGAGAAAGGCAGTGGGAGGTGGGGTGGGAGGAGATCATTTTGGGCAGAGGGAGCCAAGACAGTCCAAACAACAGTGTCCTACTGAGAAGAAGAAGTTCTCACTATGGGGCTGGAGGAAAAGGGCATGGAAACTAAGCAAACTCCCTGATGGAGAACAATCAATGAACCAACCAACCAACCAATCAATAAACATTTATTTATTTGGAGTAGCATGAGGAATGAAAAAAATCAGTTATTGGCAAGTGTAGGCCTATGTGGGAACCAGGCATGAGAGAAGGGCACAGGCTCCCCACAAGTGTGCATCTGTACATATTTTCTGCCTAGATTCTTAATCCTGTGTAAGCATGTAAAATGATCCCTGTGTTACATAATGAAAATTGAGCCTGTGGTATTGTGACTATAAGCTCTTGCTCACTCCTGACCACAAGTAAGCTCTGCACCTGTGAGGCACTGGCTGCTTCCCACGCATCCAGAACACCTGTTCGTGCACTGCATCTTCTCATTTCTGTCTCTTGGTGGAACTCCATTTGTGCAGATTTCCCAGCCTAGGCAATGACATTGCTAGGTCAGAAAGGACATTGCCTGGGTTTCTTTTCTTTTACTTGTAGGATTTTTTTTGGGGAGGGGGGTGTTAAGCATGTCTTCTGTATCTGTTATTATGCCTTCAGCATATTTTCTTAGAGGGAAATTGGATTTATTTAGACAACCTTGGAAAAGCAGCAAGGAGTAGGAGATAGAAAGTCAAGGAAGATTGAGTTGAAAGATCAGAAGAGAGACGGAGAAAAGGAAACAGGAAGAAAAGATAGAGTGAGATGAGAAAGGAGAAGAGATGTAGAAAGAAAAAATAGAGAAGAAAAAGGCTAAAAACTGGGATAAGAAAAAGGGAGGCAGTTTAGAGTAAGGAGGAACTTGGGTTCTGACTTATATTGGCTGTGTGACCCTAATTATCTCACCGACGACAGGAAACTCTCTAAGTTTGCAGAACAGTTGTTGCTCTCCATTGGTAGAGGCAATTTCCTTACCAGAAGTCTAACTCCATGCCGCACCCCCCTCCTTCCCCCCACCCCGCCCCCGCCCCTGCCAATAAACAAACAAAAAACTGGCCAACCAATAAACTTGGTATTGCTATGTACCAAGAGCTCCTCGTAGTTCTGTTGGAGGTATCTGGTAATATAAACATAACAGGTCTCATTATCTGTGGATGCCTCCTTTTTCTATGCCACTTCTTAGGGACTGTTAGAATCCAGAAAACTCAGCTGCAGAGAGGCTTTCAGGGAAGATGGAGGAGTAGGTCAGAAATCTCCAGGCTCTCCCAATTCCCCTCCACAAACTGACAGAACATTGCCACAAAATGAACGTAGAGCAGCAAAAATAAAAGGGTAAAGCAGTTGTCCCCCTAAGACCACTTGAGAGGACCTCAGGAAAGACAAGCCCTCCTCCAGAGCTGAGATTTGGCACAGTAGATAGAGCACTGGCCCTGGAGTTAGGAGGACCCGAGTTCAAATTCGACCTCAGACACTTACTAGCTGTGTGACCCTGGGCGAGTCACTTAATACTGATTGCTTCAACCTCAAAATAAAAACAAAGCCCTTTGTTACCTGGCCCCAACCTATCTCTCCAGGCTTATTGGACATAATTCTTCCTCTAGTGCTTGGAAATCCAGTCGAACTGGCCCTCTCTCACATGCTCTTATATCCCTCACATGGGACATTCTATCTCCTGTTTTTGTGCTTCTGGTCATCCCACATGCCTAGAATGCACTCCCTCTTGGCCTCTGCCTTATGGAGTCCCTTTCTTCTTTTTTAGATGTAGCTAAAGCAACATCTTCTACATCTAGTTGGTCTATTTTATTTCCCTTTTCAAATGTAACTAAACTGCTTGAGTCTGTAGGTGTCATCCCTTGGAACAGAGGTATCAAATTTGCAGAGTGTAGCCCAAACTAGATTAAAATGAATTGGGAAATGTTTAACAAAATAAAAATATAATACAACATAGATAATGTTAATTTGTGGTTTTCTAAGTCAATATGCAGCCTGCAGGGATCCATTTCTATTTGAATTTGATGTCACTGACAATTTGGGCAGTTATTCCTGGCCTCTTGTGTAGGAGTTCTGGAATTGGCTTCTGACTGTGACAGAGGTTCATAATTTTTTGGGGGGCAGGCAGGGCAATTGGGGTTAAATGACTTGCCCAAGGTCACACAGCTAGTGTGTCAAGTGTCTGAGGTCGGATTTGAACTCTGGTCCTCCCGACTCCAGGGCCGGTGCTCTACTCACTACGCCACATAGCTGCCCCGAGGTTCATAATTTGAAATAAAGAAAAGCCCTCTAATTGTCTACTGAGCCATCAGAAGAGCTAAGGACTAAGTAGACCATTTAAAAGGGAAGACAACTTCTGGCTGAACTCTCTTGGCTATGGCTCCCCCAGTGGCATCATCTGAGGGGTGAAGAAGGATGGATCCTTCTCTACTTTGGTGTTATTTTTGGTAATCTCACTGCTGCTGTCAATGTAGATAGAATGTAGATTCAATTAGGCAAGTTTGCACTGGTGGTTGGTTTTTGTCCAGGACTGATGGACACTGGTAACTTTTGAGTTCTAAAAGTTTCAGAGGACATAGGTGGTCTTTGAGCCAGAGGCTTCGACAGCACTGAAATGGAATTGCCAGATGGCAGGAAAAGCCTTAAAACTGGAGAAATCAATAAGAAAGAAGATTGAATCAAGAGTGGGGGTCTCTTACACTTGTGACTCATGAAACATCATAATTACCATACTGGGAGGAGAGGACAGGGCCAACGGGGCAACCTCTCCGATCAGAGGATCAAAGGTACAAGTAGAAGAGGTCGACTTTGGCAAAGAGAAGGGTCATGAGTTTGTCAAGAGACTGGAGTAAAGGCACAGAGAGTAGGCAATTATCAGAGGCAGAGGAGAAAGGGAAAGCTAGGTGGTGCAGTGGATGGAGTGCTGGGCTTAGAGTCAGGAAGCCTCTTCTTCCTGAGTTCAAATCTGGCCTGAGAAACTTACTAGCTATGTAACCTTGTACAAGTCACTTAACCCCATTTGCCTCAGTTTCCTCATCTGTAAAATGAGCTGAAGAAGGAAATGGCAAACCACTCCAGTATCTTTGCCAAGAAAACCCCAACTAAGGTCATAAAGTGTCAGTCAAGATTGAAACAAGTGAATGCTACCAAATGAGATCACATGAGAGATTTTGGAAAGGTAATTCCTGGGTTGGGTGGGAGGCTTAACTAGGCCAAAGGTCTCAAATTCAAAAAATGTTTTTCCCAACTAATCTAATCATTTCTATCTACACATTTTTTCCTTTCACAAAGACTTGTTATCTGAGCAAAGGAAGAAAGGACTGCATGTTATTATCTGGAAGGGAAGGAGTGGTGCTAAACAGAGGTCAGGGTTTGACCTCCTTAAACTAGATAACCTCTAGGTCTTTTTCAACTAGAAGAGGTAGGTTTCCTATTTGGATGAGAGTTATGACCTACTGGCTGTCCAATTTTTAAAAGTGTTCCTTTGGGATTTTGATCAGAGCCCATGATATTCGAAATTTCTTTGTGAGAAGCTAAAGGCCCTATACAAAACCAGTAAAAGGCAAGGAAAATCTCTTTTCAGGTTGGTATACTCTCCCTTCTCTGCATCTAGGTAGATAGATGGCTTGATAGAGAGAGAAAACAGAGCATTCGTTAAGGCTTATTATGTTCGAGCACTGAAGACACGCACAGAAGCAAGTAACATGATTCCTTCCATGAGAAGTTTACATTCTAATGCAGGAAGACAATACATGTCTATTTCTGGCGCAGTGGATGTCAGGGGGTTTGACCACTGAATCAGTGGAATTGTTCTAAAGACATAAACTATCAATCATTTTACCCTAATTTTTCAGCAAGTTTGAGACGCCACACACTAATAAGGTTTGTGTAGTGCTTGGAGATAGCTAAGCATAAACAAGTTTATTATCCTGAAGTACAGAGGGAGTTCCCATTGTAACTAATAAGAACAACACAGACTCTCCCATGAGACTGAGACTGGTAGCTAGCTGACAGGGTGGTGCATTATGGGTAGAAATGAAAAGATCAACAGATGGGGACCATATGGGCTACTGTATTTTATTCAAGAAATATATGACCTTGTAGGCCAAGTGGGAAACTAATTTGAAAAAAAAAATCAATCACAAAATAAACAGGAACTGAGAGGCTGGAGTCTTTTTCACCAAGGATGCCGTCCTGGGCATTACTGAAATGATGCCTGGCAAACCTGCTGAACAATCAGGATGAAATAACTGGTATTTTACACCTTTTACAACATTCATTGATTTGGTGGCCCAACTTCCAGGACATCACTCCTCTTTTGAAAAGACTTAACCTTACCACCTGTTTCTTTTTCACAGAATCACAGAATCACACATAGGTGGTACAGTGGATAGAATTCCTGGCTTGGAGTCAGGAAGACTTGAGTTCAAATATAGCTTCAGATAGACCCTAGCTGTGTGGTCCTGGGCAAGTCACTTAACCTCTGTTTGCTTCAGTTTCCTCATCTGTAAAACAAGGACAATAAAAGCCCTTACCTCCAGGGTTTTCGTAAGGACCAAATGAGATAATAATTGTAAAGCACTAAGCACGGCGCCTGGCATATAGTAAGCACTACATAAATGTTAGCTGTTATTGTTACTACCTAGTCTAACTCCCTAATTTTCCTGGTGTGGAAACAGGCTCACAGAGGGGCAGAGTTAGGATATAGAATCACTGGACCTGGGCTCAAACCCTGGTCCTGTCACAACAGCTCCCTAGGCCTCGGTTTCTGTAAAATATGAGAGTTACACTAGGAATCTCTAAGGTCCATTCCATAGACCTATGATCCTATAGTCTTTTGCTGGGTGACAAAATAAGTAAATGAAGCCTTGAACTGACCACGAGTCACAACCAGAGCAGAAATGGCCACGTTCATGAACCCAGGAAGGATTTTCAGGAGCTAGGCTTTTCCAAACCTTGAAAAATGAAATTGTAATTTGGATCAAGCAGTTCATCTCAGGCAAGAGGTGTCAACAATGCTTCTTGGGAAGAATTGTGCATTTACGGGAATGCTCTTTTCCTCCATTCTCTTTCTTTTCTTCTTCCCTTCCCATTATCAATCAATGAACATTTATTAAGCATCTACATCATCTTGATATATTCTTATTTCACCCTTTGCCAGTTAAAAGTGCCTATCATACTTAATAAATCTACCCAAAGTGCTGCTTTAACATCAGATACAGTCTTCATGAAAAACCAGTTCTTGTGTTTAACTGTCCACTGGTGAGCCAGTCAGCTTCACTACTAGCTATGACAATGGCTCTTAATCTTTTTTTTTCTTATTATATATCCCTGGTGAAACCTGGGGACCCCTTCTCAGTGCAAACAAAGATGTACATTTTTCCCTCATCCTCATTCATGGGACCTTTGCTATCTATTCAAGTTAAGAACTCCTGGGTTGTGAAGACCTCAAGTCCAGATTGGGTAGAAGGTAAAGATACCAGTAGCCTTCTTGGAATCTAGCATTTAATAGATTTAAACTCAATATGATTCAATAGTATGATATTGCAGTGAAACTCCCCCTGCCAAGTTAGGTTGCATTAAGGGAGTCAATCTTTGGGATTAGGGAGGTGATGGTACCCCTGTACTCTTCCTTTATCATAACCCATTTGGAGTATTCTATTTAGTTCCTGGTTCCACATTTTAGGAAGGACATTAGTAAACTATATAATATCCTAAAGAAGACAATCAGGATGGTGAAGAGCCTTGAGACCAAGCCATGTTAGGTTCTGCTGAAGGAACTTAGAGCTTGGAGAAGAGAAGAGCTAGCAGAAAGTATGATCTCATGTCATATGAAATAGGGAACAGATTGTTCAACTTGGCCCTAATAGGAAAAACAAGAAGCAAAGAAAGGGTAGAAGTGAGGCAAATTTAATCTTGATATAAGGAAAGACTTCCTAGCAATTAGAACTATCCCAAAGTGGGATGGGCTGTTTTGGGAGGCAGGGGGTTTCCCTTTGATAAAGGTCTTCAAGTGAATGCTGGATGACCACTTGTTAGATACACTATAGAAAGGATTCTTCTTCAGGTACAGGGAGGACTAGATAGACACTGATCACCCTTACAGCTTTGAGATTCTATGATTCTGTAGCATTATTTGCTATTTATCGCTGATCATGGAGCAGCTACATAGTGAAGTGGATAGAAGGCTAGGCTTGGAGTTAGGAAAACTCATCTGAGCTGAGCTCAGACACTTACTGGTTGTATGACCCTGGGCAAGTCACTTGTTTGCCTCAGTTCCTCATTTGTAAAATGATCTAGAAAAAGAAATGGCAAACTACTCCAGTATCTTTGCCAAGAAAACCTCAAATAAGGTCATGAAGAATCGGGCTGGACAGAAATGACTGTACAACCACAATCATTGATCATATACCACCTTGTTACTATTCCAAATCTACATATTACAAAGTGAGGCAGAGCTGAGCAAAATCATCAGCCTCGCTCTTTCCTTCGGAGTCCTTGGAGCCCAGTAGCAAGACACAGGTCAAGATGACTGGCAATGAATCAGGATGCAGTGGGTGACCTTGGTCTTTCTAAATTAAAGTCTTTCCCAGGCCTCACTTTATCTGAGATCACACCCATTCAATGACTAAGGGCTAGATAAGAATTGAAACAAAAGTTGGCCCAATGGTATTGTAATAAATGAGAGTGAATCTTTACAAAAAGATCTCCATTAACTATGCCCGAAGGGCTATATAAAGCCATGCATATACCCTTTGACCTCCTAGCAATATATCACTACTAGGTCTGTATCCCAAAAGAGATAAAAAACAAAAAGGAAAATTGTACTGTAATACTTAGCATTACAAAAATTCATGGGAGGGAGAGCTCAATTCTGTCTCAAATGATTAGAGGAGGCTTCATGAAAGGAATAAAGCTGGATCTAAAGAATGGGAGGAATTTCGAAGGCAGTGATGGCAAGGTTGGCTTTTCACTGAAGAGAATGACATGAGCAAAGACTCAGATGTGGGAAAGGGAAAGGTTCATTTGGGGAGGATTGAATGACTAGCAACTGAAGGGAAAAGCATCTTGGGAAAACCATTACAGGATTCCTGAATGCGATTACAGACCTAGAGTGAATAACTTTTACACGTTCATTGTTGCCCTGGTCCAATTGTGGCTCCTGACATTACGGTTCCCTAGCAGATGAACATCAGTCAGTAAACTGGAAGTTCTGTTGGTTCAGCTATAAAAAAAGAAGCTCTTGTAGATGAAGAAAGGTGATGCTAATGTTAGCTCAAGTTACCAACATGTACAACAATCTTCGGACATACAGCAGAATACCATATCAGGGTGTGTCAACATTTTGGGCATGTGTGGGTTTACCTCGGGCACGTTGCACAAATACCGCAGCAGCTCACCGATGTACTGTATGACTGTCACTTTGTATTTTCTGCAGTCATCCCAAAACTGACTGGCTGAAAATTTGGTACGTAAAGCTAAGGTAGCACCTACAAACCATAGAGAAGATGAAGAATTGTCATATAAGTGGATAGTAAAGAAACCCAAAGGTGTTTTAGCGCATTCTTTCCAATTAAATTTTTCATTATTTTCTTTCATAAGTGAAAACTCAAATATCTTCCTATATCTGTTTATCATGGGACAACTGGCATTTTAGAGAAAAAGAAAAAGATGATGCTTAGAAATACATTTTTGTTTATTATTTGATCTTTATCCTCCCTGACACATAAAATCCCAAAGCTTAAAGAGAGAGTCTTCACAGAAAGACCTCACTAAAATTCTACTATGGAATCTTGTTATGGTATGGAAGGGACCCTGGGTTCTCAGAGGCTTTGCCAGTCAGGTGTAAACTCTGGCAGGTCCTCCATCAAGTTGGAAAGACTCTAAGTCTGGGCCCAGCAATGGACTGTTTGTCATCTGAGATTCAATTTAATTTCTGGGAGGCTCATTGCTAACTAGAAGGTTGGCCATCAAGTAATGAATGTTTGGCTAGTGTTCGGCAACTCAGGCAGAGACTATTTACTAAGAAGTCCGCAAACTGTATTTGTACCAGTGGAAGGATGAACCTTTTAAGATACTGCATTAAATTTAGAAAGAAAACCAAACCCAATGCTCTTTTTTCTTGCAAGGTAGCCTGTATGTAGTAAGAAGAGGCTCTGCACAGAAATTTCAATTGGCCTTCCTAGCTTGTACACTAACTAGTTAATTTAAGCAAAGAAGCTTCGGCAAATCACTTTAACCCCTCTGGGTCTGCTTCCTTATCTGTCAATTGACAGAGTTGAATTTGGAGATCTTCAAAGTCCCTTCTGGTTCTACTATTCTGTGACTCTGACACATGACTAGGGCTGGCTGTAATACAAGCAAGAAAGAAGTGTTATTCTTGTGTTTGCAGGAGGCTTACAAGGACGCTTGACCTTCTAATAACCCTCATCAGAAACTGCATGCATATTTTGAAGGCTGAGGGTTGGCACAGCTGCTAAGGTGTGTAATTTGTAGTTGTCCTCTATATGCGCATCTCTGAATTCTAGTTTTATGACTTATTTAAGGAAAAGACTGAAAAGCCAAGCTCCATGTGAATCTAGAAATCTCCATAAGAATGAGAAGCAGTTTTAATCACATCTACAGACAGGAAATAGGATTTCTGTACCAGGCTAGGGAAATACTCTTTATGTGAATAGACTAAAACATCAGAAACAAATACATTTCTGCTTATTGTTTGATTTTTATCCTCCCTGACACATAAAATCCCAAGGACTAAAGACAGAATCTTTACAAAAAGATCTCCACTAACTATGCCCAAAGGGCTATATAAAGCCATGCATACCCTTTGACCTAGCAATATATCACTACTAGGTCTGTATCCCGAAAAAGATAAAAAACAAAAAGGAAAAGAACTTATAAAATATTTATAACAGCTCTTTTCTGGGGGTAAAGAATTGAAAATTGAAAGGATGCCCATCAATTGTGGACGGCTGAACAAGTTGTGGTATATAATTATGATGGAATACTATTATATTGAGAGCAGGATGCTCTCAAAAAAAAAAACCAGGATAGACTTGTGTGGGTTGATGTAAAGTGAAATCGATATTTCACAAAGTAACAGCAATATTTTAAGGTGATCAGCTGTGAATGACTTAGCTATTCTCAGCAATACAATCATCCATGACAACTCTGAAGAATTTAGGATGAAAAATGCTATCCATTCCCAGAGAAAGAACTGATGGTGTCTGAATATAGACTGAAGCATATTTTTAAAAGAAATTCTTTATTTTTCTTGAGTTTTTTTCATCTATGTTTTCTTTCACATGACTAATATAAATAGGTTTTGTATGACTACACATATACAACCTATTTAGAATTGCTTGCCTTCTCACTGAGGGGGCTAGGGAGAGAATTTGGAACTCAAGGTTTTAAAAACAAATGTAAAAAATTGTTTTTACGTGTAACTGGGAAAAATTAAATACTAAATAAATAAAAAAATATAAAAAAAACTCCCAAAGATCTCCTTAATTAAACTTCTTCTACAGAGCCTCTCAAGGTATAAAGGATGGGCGTGGCTTAGCTTCTCAGGGAAGAGTGGGAATGGTGTTCTAGGTGAAACCTTTTTGTTCCCTGACAGATAGAAAGCAAGATTATAAACCTTCACTCAATTTAGTGTAACCATTTGAAAAGGACTTGTGATTATGAAAAGACCATGGCGCCTAAAGCTCTCCACCAATGCTAGAACTGATTAAATAGCCCCTTAAGGTTTGCTACATCGAATCAATAGAGCCTCACGATAACCCAGTGAGGAAAATATGACAGCTATAGGTATCTCCATTTTATAAATGAAGAAACCGAGGTATAGGTTTGGGGATTTGCGCATAGTTACTCAGCTGGTAAATCTAAGAGGTAGAATCTGGATGGTTCTTCCTGATTCCAAGTCCAGTGCTCTATTCAAATATACTGCCTCATGAGGAGACAAGATGACCACCTTCAATGAGATGACCACCTAGCAACAGGCAGGAATTAGAAATCTATTCTCCAGAGTCATCTCGGACAGTAGCTTTCTTGACAGTGGGAGCCCTGAAAGCATGGTACCCTCTGAGTAAGGCCAACCCTGACAAATTAGGAAAATGTGCACGAAGCCAGATGGTAAACTCACTGAAGGCAATGACTGTCTTTTACCTCTTTTGGTATTCCCATTACTTAGCAGTGCCTGGAACATATGCTCTAGATGGATATAAATTTAAAAGGATTCTTATTTATTTATTTTTAGTTTTCACTTGAGTTCTAAATTATTCCCCACTCTCCAAGACAGTATGCAATCTGATACAGGCTATACATGTACAATCAGATTAAACATATTTCCACATTAGTCATGCTGTGAAAGAAGAATCAGAACAAAAGGGAAAAACGACAAGAAAGAAAAAACAAAAAACAACTAAAAAAGTGAAAATAGTCTGCTTCGACCTGCGTTCAGACTACATAGTTCTTTCTCTGGATGTGGATAGCATTTTCCATCATGCCTCTTTTGGAAATATCTTAGATCACTGCATTGCTGAGAAGAGTTAAGTCTAATAAAGTAGGTCATTGCACAATGTAACATGATTTTTGTTTGTTTTTGTTTGTTTGTTTTTTTGCAGGGGGGAAGGCAGGGCAGTTGGGGTTAAGTGACTTGCCCAAGGTCACACAGCTAGTAAGTGTGTCAAGTGTCTGAGGCTGCATTTGAACTCAGGTCCTCTTGACTCCAGGGCCGGTGCTCTACTCACTAAGTGACCTAACTCCCCCGTAACATGATTTTTGAAAATCAAAGTTGCAACTTTCTTCAATAACCTCTGAACCAAGGTGCCAGAAAGAAGTGCTGGTTTCTTTTCATTTTTTTTTGTGGGGGGAGGTAAGGTATTCTCTGACTTCTCTACCATGTCCCAGAAATCTTATTCTTGGGATAACCTCATCATCCTGTAAGATGTCATCACTGCCCTCGGGCTCTCTGATTGGAGGGTAGAGCCATAAACTCCAAACCTCCATTTCAGGAGAGAGCTCAGCTCAGACACCTTATTTCTCACCTGGAGCAGTACTTTGGGACTTTGACTGACTTTTCCACCATACCCTCCAGGTGCATTCTCAGCTTGGTAAAAGAAGGAAGGGGATGGTTTTCGTATTAAGGGATGTGGCAAAAGCTTGCCACCATCTTCTCAGTTTATATTGTCCTTATTTATCTAGGTGAGAGGCAGTATGGCATAAAGGACAGAATGCTGGCCTCAAAGTCAACAGCCTGAGTCCTTTCTGAGACATCCTGGCCAATGTGATCCTGGGAAGGTTACTTAACCACTCAGTGCATTCAGCAAACTCTCTTAAGACTATAAGATCACACAATTTGGAACCATGCCCAAAGGGCTATAAAAATGTGCATACCCTTTGACCCAGCAATACCACTTCTAGGGCTGTACCCCAAAGACATTGCACAAGTGGGAAAGGAACTTGTAGGTACAAAAATATTTATAGCAGCTCTTTTTGTGATGGCAAAGAATTGGAAATCAAGGGGATGCCCATCGACTGGGGAATGGCTAAACAAATTGTGGTATATGAATGTAATGGAATGCTATTGTGCTATAAGAAATGAGAAGCAGGCAGACTTCATTACAACCTGGAAAGACATATATGAACGATGCAGAGTGAGGGGAGCAGAACCAGGAGAATATTTTACACTATTACAGACACACAGCATCTGTAAGGACTAACTTTGATAGACTTGGCTCCTCTCATCAACGCAAGGTTCAAAGACAGCTTCACAAGACTAATGATGGAAAAAGCTATGCACAGAGAAAGAATTACAGAGTCTGAATGCAGATTGAGGCAAACTATTTGCTCTCTTTTTCGGTTTTTGTTTTTTTTTTGGTTTTGTTTCTTCTTTCTCATGATTTATTCCATTGGTTATAATTCCTCAACTGGACTATTACGTAAATAAGTTCAGTGTGAAGGTATATGTAGAACCTACATTGGATTACATGCCCTCTTGGGCGGGGCGAAGGGGAGAAAATTTGGAATCTAAAAACTTGTGGAACTGAGTGTTATAAACTAAAAATAAAAAATAAATTTATTAAAAAATATTTATAGGAAAAAAAAGACCATAAAACTATAATGAGACCATGCCATGTGTTGATTTGCATTGGCAGAGGGAGTTTCCTCATTGGGAATTTACTCTTCTAATAAAACAACAAGAAATTACCTAGGGTACTTGTTTTATCCCTTCGGTAAAACTGTTAGCAACTTGAGGACACTATTCACTGTGTCCCAGCTCAAAATGATCCTGTTAGACTGTGAGTACTTTAAGAGCAAGGACCCTTCTGCCTTTCTTGGTATCTCAAAAGCTTAATTAGCACAGGGCCTGGTGCATAGTAGATGCTTAATAAATATTGAATGATGGACTGACTTAGTATGTACTCACTACAAGCTTGTTGAATTGTACTGCACTGAACTGGATAGAGGCCTTGGAAAAGGAAACAGGACCAGTGGTGACCAGGGCATCCTCACTACACTACCTACATTACCCTATTGTCATAAAGTAGAAAGAGATGCAATAAAGGAGAAATAGGATTCTGACATCAGTGGGGAACAATTAAAGGCTTCTGGAAATGATTATGTCATAGGCTCTGGAGTTTATAAATTGTTTTAAACATGGACAGGGCCCTAAAGCATTTCAGAGCATCTTCCACCTTAATACATGATGCAATTCTCTTAAGGTGTTCTAAAGAGCTATATATTAAAACCAGGGCAGCTAGGTAGCATGGCGGACAGAGCAGTGGCCTGGATTCAGGAGGACCTGAGTTATGGCTTTAGATATTTACCAGCTGGGCAAGTCATTTAACCTTGTTTGCCTCGGTTGCCTCATCTGTAAAATGAGCTGGAGAAGGAGATGTTAAACCACTCCAGTATCTCTGCCAAGAAAACCCCTAAATGGGGTCACAAAGAATCAGGAATGACTGAACAAAAACAACGCTAGAAATAGAAGGCTAGGAAAAATTGAGAACCTTTGTTTTTGTTTCAGGAGGGTGCATAAGACTTCATTAGCCACTTTCTCCTGACAGACAACGGGGGGGACAATGCCAATAGCAGGAGTTCAAGGTTTATGAAGAACCTTACAACTTACAAAGCTCTTTCCCCTCGATAAACCTATGAAGTAGGTAACACATGTACCATTGTCCTCCAATTTACAGATTTGTAAACTGAGCCTTAGAAAGGTAAAGGGACTTGCTGCAAGGTCACACATCTAATAAGCAGCAGAACAAGGGCTCAAACCAAGAACATTGAACTGGAAGTCAGCTGCTTAACAACACTAGTCAACTTTCTGTGCCTTGGTTTCCTCCTTTGTAAAACAGGTGAGATTAGATGATTTCTATCCTCCCTTCCAATTCTAAATCTTTATTATGATGGTTTTCAAATTCTTTTTGCCCTCAACACAGCATTTTCTGTGTCACGAGGAATTCTGGCACATTCAATCTTTAAGTTGACACAAACAAGAGTGTCTGGGCAGTAAGTCTCCCTTCACCCTCATTTGCCTAGGCCTTGAGATTCCACCACCTTTCCTTGCCTGTCTTCCACTTTGTCACTTCTTTCTTTCTTTTCTTTTTTTTTTTTTGGCTTTTTTTTGGCAGGGCAATTGGGGTTAAGTGACTTGCCTAAGGTCACACAGCTAGTACATGTCACTCTCTTTCTTTACTTCCCTAGTACTTGAATCAGAGAAGGTAGCTTTGAGTCTCCGTGGATAGAGTCACTATTGTGACCACCTCAACACCAATCCAGGGGAAAAAATGGCTGGCAAACTGCCATTGGGGATGTAGACTGGGGAACGTGGAAATCTTGGGGTGTGGGGTGGATTTTTCCCGGCACGCAAGTGAAAGTCACAGCACACTCTTTGAGAATAACTTTTATGATTTATGATCTGACCCTTGACTTGGTAATCTTTCCATTAAGCCGCAAACCCTTTTTTATGTTACTTCTTTTGAGGTGTAGGTGTTGACTGAACCCTAACACTGGGTGAAAAGGACAAGCTTACCTTTTGCAATGCATCCATGTAATCCAATCAAGAGGGCAGCACTGTGATACAAGGGCAGAGAAGTGTAGATCACATCCTCTGAAGTGATATTGCTTGCTTGGAGGATGGCAGTGCCATACCATATGCGTCGATGATCGATCACTGCAGCTTTGGGAAGACCTTTGCAAAGACACGGTAGAAAGACTGAATAGGCTGAGGGGAGCCCATCTGCAAACATATCAGCCTAATTCACAAATATAGTGCTTTAAGATTTGCAATGCACTTTCCTCATAACGATCCTGTGAGGGGGTAGGCGCACATGATAACAGATGACATTTATATAGCATTTTAATGTTTGCAAAGTCATTCTATACTGTATCACATTTGATCTTGATTATAATGCCTTGAGGGCAGCTAGGTGGTGCACTGGTTACAGCACTGGACCTGGAGTCAGGAAGACTAGAGTTCAAATGTGACCTTAGCACAAGAAAATTAGAAAGTAGGAAGGGATCAGATAATAAAGAGCTTTCAATGCCAAACAGAAGAGTTTATATTTGATCCTGGGGGCAACAGGGGGAAGTGGGAAGCAGGCAAGGGTTAAAGGAGGTAGCAAAAATCCTGCAGGAAAACTTGGCAAACATACCCAACTCTCCCCATTCTTCAAAAACCTTCATTGGACTATCTCATCAAAGTTACCAAAAAGCTATTAATTGGCCAATTTGATGGTCTTTTCTCATTTCTCATCCTTCTCAATCTTGTTGTTGAGTTGTTTTAGTCATGCCTGTGTCTCTGTGACCCCATTTGGGGTTTTCTTGGCAGATACTGGAGTAGTTTGCCATTTCCTTCTCCAGCTCATTTTATATATGAGGAAACTAAGGCAAACAGTGTTAAAATGACTTGCCCAAGGTCACACAGTTATTAAATGTCTAAGGCCAGATTGGAACTCAGGAAGATGAGTCTTCCAGACTGCAGACTCAGCATTCTATCTATTGTGCCACTTAGCCACCCCTTTCTCAACCTGTGAGCAGCATTTAATGCTGACGACCCCTGGTTTTCTCCTGGAGCTCTCTTAGTTTTTGTGTCTCTTCTCTCTCCTGGTCCTCTTCCAACTTGTCTGACTGCTTCTTCTCAGTTTCCTTTGCTGGTTCAACATCCAAGTCAAGTCTGCTAGTTGTGAGTATTCCTAAGGCTCTGACCCCCAACTTTTCTCCATAGTCTCTCTCGGTGACCTCATCAATTCCTATGTGTTTAATTACCATCTCTATGACCATGATTTCCAGGCCTACTCTCTCCCCTGAGATACAATACTGCATCACTAGTTTTCTATTGGATATTTCACACTACCTAAGTCAGAAACATCTTTGACTCACCACGTCCGTATTCAATCAACTGCAGTGTATTCCTATTGCGTCTAGAATCAAACATAAATTTTACTGCTTAGTTTTTCTTTCCAGCTTCAGTGGACTTTACTCTCCTATGATCCAGCCAGATCAGCTTCTCTTGTCCTCACACACAAATAACACTCCATTCCTGTACCTCACCGCTGGGTCGCTCCTTCTCACCTCTGACTCATAAAGTCTCTCTTATAAGACATAGCTCAACTACCACCTTCTACAGGAAGCTCTAACAATTAAAGATGACCCAAAGATAAATGAGTCATGAATGAGCTTACCTCTAGCCACCACCTTCCTGGAGGACTTTCAGGAGAGGCTGAACAAATATGTGTTAAGGAGGGGAGGGGAATTCTCATTTAGGTATGGGCTGGACTGTATGACCTACGAGGTTCAATGTTGAGGTTCTGTTTGGTTTTGCACTAAAATTCAGTCTTTTGTGCACCTGCCTGTAGTTTTCTATGCAATGTCTGAGTGAGAAAAGAGAAGGCAAGTGGGCAGAAGGAGATAGAGCAGTTTTTTTAATCATGAATTTATCCTCAGGAAAAGGAAATAATAGGAGCTGACGCTATGAACCAGAAAAGAAAGGGAAAGGAAGACGATAAAACTCAGGAGCCAGTCTAGGAGAAGGAAAGGGCTTAAAGAGTGGATATAGTCAGTAGGCCCTGCTGAATCAACTCTTTATCCACATAGAGTCATGGTTTACAGATGGAGGGAGTAGTAGGGGAGACAGAGTTCTCTAAACTAGAATTCTAATTAGTAGAAAATGCATTTTCTAATAGAACTTTGTTCATACAGGGTGCGGTTAGGCTCCAGAGTATGATACTACATTTCAGAAACATTGTCAATTAAATAGATTGTTGTAGGCTGACCTAGAAACCTCACCAGTTTTTATGTTTTTATGGGAAAACAACTTATATAAAAACTTTTGTAGAGTAGGGGCTGAATGAGCACTCATTAGGGATATTGCGTATGTGGAGGGCAAGGGAATTCCTGTTTAGGTATGGGTTTGTAGGCTGGGAACAAAATGTACTTCAGAAACAACTCAAAGTTCATATCCTTCTTGGCAGAGTCAACCGTCTCACCTTAACGTAACTCATGTAACACTTGGGTCCCTGACAGGACTGATAAGTATAATTTTTTTTTTTTTAGTGGTGGTGGCGGCAGAGAGAAAGAAGGAGCAGATTTCACAAGATCTCTCTGGCTCATGTCCCCACCCAGGGAGAACCTGGAAACATGAGTATTTGGGCTTGTTTTATCCTTCTTAAAAGGGCCCTCAGCTTTCCTTATAGGCACTCAGGCTAACAAGATATCAAATAAAATACTAGTTTTATTTAACCCAAGAAAAATCGCAGAATAGGTACACTGGAACCCCCTGTCAATTAGAAAAACTCTCTTCCCTTTTCCATAGGGACTTGCATAATCCTTTTTACTTTTGGTACTAAATCAGGGGGCTCAGGGTCACAAAAAGAGTTTATCTTTCTTCTTGTGCTTGAACAGTTGGCATGAAGAGATAAATCCAAATTATTCCATATACAGGGTGTTCTAAAAGTCCTGATGCAGTTTTAATCTATTAAAGCTAAAAAATGTACTAAGACTTTTGGGACAGTATATATGTATACACATATTATATGTGTACATATACTTATCTGACCTGTGGTAGAGCCTTCTGAGCTCATATTGGTCTGATCAGTCACAGTTAGACACACTGTACTCAACATAGTGATGTCATTTTGGTCCTCCTCCAACACTTCGTATCTATATCTATATATTTATATATAGATATGCTTGTGTATGTGTCTATGTCCACGCATCTGTCTTTCTATCTATCTATAAACATACCCCCACAGACATATTTGGTAAACTTGGAGAGACCAGGGTCAGTAGCCAAACTTCAAGGGATTGAGAAGTGGGTGGTGAGGAAAGAGGCAGCTAGGGGAGACAATCATTTTAAGGTTTTGACAGTCAAAGAGTGAAGACCTAGGACATAATATTGAGGGGATAGAAATAATGAAGGGTGCAGTTTTAGAGAAACCTGGGAAGTCTTGCATAAACTGATCCATACAACAGCAACAATATCATAAAGACAAACAACTTTGAAAGACTTCTTAAGGAACTCTGATCGACACAGAGACCAATCATGATTCTAGAGGACTCTTGATGAAACATACTATTTACCTCCTGACACAGACGTGATGGACTCAGAATGCATATTGAAAAATCTTTTTTTTGGATGTGGCCAATGAGGAAATTTGTTTTGTTTGGCTATACATTTTTTAATAGAGGTTTTGTTTTTCTTTCTTTCTCTAGGGTGTGGTGGTGGTGAGGGGAATGGGAGGGAGAGAAGGCAGATTCTTGTTGAATGACAAAAATTAAATTTAATTAAAAAAAGAATATAAGCTCCTTGAGGAAAGGGATGTTTTTGCCTTTCTTTGTATCTCCCAGAACTTAGTATAGTACCTGGCATATAGTAAGTACATAATAAATGCCTGTTGACTGGCAAATTGTAGAAACAGGAGAGGAGAGGTTCCAGGGTACTAGTAAAGGGGATGGCTTTGGCAATGAAGGGCCAACTTTTCTTCAGAGACAAGAGTAAGTGATGAGAGGGCTGGTGAAGGGTTTTGAGGTATGGAGTGGGGGAGAGGGAGCAGCTCTCAAAAGATATAGTGCAAGGAATGGGCAAGTAAGGCATATCTCTATTTAATTTTTGTCCCATCCCCTCTTATTCACGGAGGATTTATGGGATATTTGGGTAGGAAGAGATCTGCTTCCAGATGTGAGGGGACACGTGGTCTCTGAGGAGGATGGAGTCTCCAAGCTGCATGTAGGACCATTTAATTTACAAATATCCGCTGTTCCCACAGAGCGCCAAAAAACTAAGATGGGGAAGAGAGGTTAAAATGGTGACAGAGTTCTAATGTGGAGGGCCAAATATGAGGACTTTGCCCTTATAAATCCTACAGGGATATATACATCAGAGAAAGGAAAGTGGGTGATAAGGGAAGAGACAGCTAGGGTAGATCCCTGGCCTAGTGCCACTCAGGCCAGACATCAGACACCAGATTGTATGCCAAATCGATTAGGATTTCAGATGCCAAGTCTATTGTACAGTCTGTTCTGATATATCTTTTAGGTATATTTTATTAGGTATGATTGCCTTTTTGGGATGTAATTACTGAGCTGGTACCATTTGTTAATTCAGTTCAGTCCCTGGGAATACAGATCTATGGACTTTAACTACCTGCCTTATTACAGTGGCTGGCACATAGTGCATAGTTAATAAATGTTCATTGACTGACTGCTACCACCACCACTATTCTCAGCTCCTTGGTGTTTGGAGAAGGATTGACACACCAGTGCTATCTTCTATCATCAAAAGACTCTATAGGATGGAGACTTCACTCTACCAGGTGATTTGAAGTCACTGTCTCCTGAGACAAACCCTCTCCTTCCCATTTCACACTCACTTTTTTTCCTGGCTCTATTCCTGACTCCATGTACTTTTCCATGTCTACACTAGCAGCCTTCTCAATCTAGAGATGCCTCTGGCTCCCTTGGTTCTCTCTTCTGACTGGTGAGTCCTTCCCTAGAACCTCTATTTAAGGAAGTGCCCAGGCCAGCCAGGCTTGTTTCTCTCCCAGATCCGTTCCTAACTCTTTAGACTCTTCCACTATCTCTTTTATGTCAGCACTCTCTTGCTGTTTTTCAGCTATCTTTTCTGTATTATTTTTCCTCTTTATACTATAAACTCCTTGTGGTTAGGGACTGTCTTTTTTCATATATATATATATATATATATATATATATATATATATATATATTTGTACCCCCAGTATTAAGCATAGTGCCTGGCAACTACTACTAAGTGTTTAATAAATGATGTATTAATATATCTATTGATTGAACAATCTATCTACTGACCTGCTTCCCTGCTTCGCTTCATACTCTTTTCCTCATCCAGCTCAATCTTTTTACAACCTAGTCCCTTTTCTTCTTTCTATTGTTCCCTGAAGAACTGGCTGGTGCTTGATGGTTAACAAACTTCCCTTCATCCTCAAGATTTTCTTTTTCTTTTCTCCTTCGACCTTCTAGTATTCACAGAAACCTGGTTCCCTCCAGGAAACACTGTATCTTTGGCTATTCTAACTCTGCAATGCTGATTGTTCTTTCTCCCAAGTTGCCCTGATCCCTTAGGCCAGGAAGAGGAGGTGACATACTTCTTGTTGCCTGCTGCCATTTGCAGACCCTCCCTCTACCACCACAATTCAGCAATTTCTCTTCCTATAAGAGCTTGCTCCATCCATCTACATCTGTGATCTCTTGGCTTCAAGATAACCTTTCCTCCTTCCTTCCTTTCTTTTGGCAATCTAGATTAAGTGACTTGCTCAGGGTTATACAGCTAGTAAGCGTCTGAGGCCCCATTTGAACTCGAGTCTTCCTGACTCCATGGCCAGTGCTCTAGCCACTGCACCACCTAGCTTCCCCCTTTTCTCCTTTCTTGGAGAGTTTAATACCTAGTTCACAATCTTTCTCAATGCAACTCATCCCTTTCTATACACTTGGGAACTTCATTATAAATGTTGGTGTCCCTTCAAACACACTGGCATCCCAGTGTTTCAATCTCCTATGGTGGGTGGGGGCGGGGGAGGGGAGGAGGAAGGGGAATGGAACAAGCATTTATTAAGCACCTACTGCGTGCCACACACTGTTCTAAGTGCTTTATAAATATGATCTCGTTTGATCTTCACAACAACCCTGGGAGATAGGTGTTATCAACATCTTTATTTTGAAGAAACTGAGGTAGACTGAAGTTAAATGACTTTGCCCAGGACCACTTTGCACAGGACCAGCTGAAAGTTTTGAACTCGGGTCTTCTGGTCTCCAGGTCCAACGTGCCATCTACTGTACCAACTAGCTGCCTATGATCTTTATCTGTGACTCCACCTCAGCCACTCACGGGGTTGGTCATGTTGTAGATACATCATCACTAATAACTCCATCACCGTCATAATTTTAGAAGTTTGAATTTGCCATTCTGATCATAATCTCCCCTATTTTCATTTCTCTGTCTCATGTCACCCAAACCTATTCTTTGTCTCCCTGGAGCCTCCCTCCACCTCTCCCTGTACTGCTGGTTAATGACTCTTGTTCTGGCCCCGCTTTCTTGTCTTTATGGTTTTCACCCTATAAGTGACTGGTTTCAGCTCTACACTGTGCTCTGCTTTAGACCTCTTGCCCTCAAATCATTCAAATTTTGCCAATATTCATTTGGTTGTCGTAGCTGTCCAGGGCTTTTTAATTCAATTCAGTTCAATGACGTTTTGAGGCACAAGTCAAGACATCACTCGTAAGCATAATGCCATTGGTCCTCTTTGAAAAAGAAGGAGGAACAAACAGTTATCAAGCATTGATTGTGCCAGACACCGCCCTGTGCACTGGCGACACAAAGACAGAAATGGAGCAGTCCCTGCTCTCAAGGAACTTACGTGTATAGGTGACAAGTTGAAGGCAAGACTGTAAAGTTGCATTTTCCTCTATTAATGTCCATTTAAAAAATAGTAAACAAGCAGAAAACCACATTGGGGTCTTGTATTCGCTACATGTTTAGTTAGTTGTGTGATGTTTCACACAACTTGTGAGGTACTTGTGATGTTTCGTGGCTGCAAATCCCAGAACACTATGGTCTCTGAGAAAAGCTTGCAACACATGTTGACTTGTGTGCAAGAAATGAGATAAAATACATTTTCTAGGAAATGGAGCTGGCCAATAATGTACCAAGAGCCTGAGAGCTGAAATGGTATTCATACAGGGTCAGAAGATGTAAAGAAAGTCTGTATTGTGTAGTGCATTGGGTAGTGAATTTATGGGTAAGAAGATGTAGATGTAGATAGGTTGCAATCTACTCTACTAGAGAGAGTGCCGACATTCATGAAACCATGGACCCATTATTGAGATATTAAAGTACGAAGGCACAACCAGTGTATCTACTTGTCTGGAACTTAGTACAGAGCATCCCATCCCTGGAATGAACACCCTTCTCACTTCTGTCTCTTAGAATTCCTAGCTTCCTTCAGAATTTAGCTCAAACACTATCTCCTCCAGGAGATCTTTCTTGATTCCTTCCTCTCCCAACTGTTAGTGCCTCCTCATTGAAGTGGTCTTGCATTTATTTTACGTACTTGAGTGTACATGACATCTCCCCCTACAGAATGTACAGAGAGCTCCTTGGGGGAGGGCTGTTTCATTTTCGTCTTGGGATCCCCAACTCCTAAGAGAGCGCATAGCACCCTCTGCTTAGCAGATAAGTGCTTATTAATTGGTAGTAGATAAGTCATGGGGAGTTATCTGAGATATATAGTCAGTCAGTCAATAGACATTTATTAAGTGCTGTTTTATTAAGGCACTGTGCTAATATAGAGGTTAAGTAATTTGCCCAAGGTCACACAGTTGGTAAATAAAGGTGGGATTCAAATGTAGGTCTTCATAATGCCAAGCTTAGCAATCTATCCATTACATTACACTCCTTCTATATATATGGAAGTAAATACTTATGGAAATAATACATATGGAAAAACATGTCCACTGAGCTATCTACATAATACAAAATCATTTGAATCTTTCAGAAGCAAACAATATATTTGCTCAATATTTAAAATTATTAAATTGACTAGATTAAATATTCTGATATCCTAATTATGGGGGAAGGCAACAAGCATTTATTAAGCACCTACTATGTGCCAAGCACTGTTCTAAGAATTTTACAAATATTACCTCATTTTATCTTCACAACAACTCTAGGAGATAGCTGCTATTATCATCCTTATTTTGAAGAAATTGAGGTAGACTGAAGTTACAACAATCCAACAAGAAGTATAACAGACCTAAGCTTAATATGATACTGGGGTGAGGGTTCTTAACTTTTTTGTGTGTTCTGGACTCCTTTGACAGTGTAATGTAGCCTACGGAACCCTTCTCAGAATAATGATTTTTAAAAAATTCATAATTGAGGGAAATGCTAAATTTTAGTGAAAGGTTAGTGAAAATAAAGACATAATTTTATTTAAGTTCATGGACCTCTTGAAAGGTTGATGGGCTCCAGATTAAGAAGCCCTGTTTTAGGGAAAATTTTACTAGAACAAACATTTTGCAAATATGACAAGTTGCCAACTTTCTAGGATGAGTATAGAATGGGTCCAGAGATAGGAAATAGCTTTGAATGGATATAGAAAGCTAGAGTTATAGTCCTTAAGGAGGTACCAAATTTTCTGATGCCCTTTCCTTTGCTGCCCTCCAAAGAAAGCTTCTTAGGGTCTATGGCTGGCAGAAGTGACCTGGTTTATATACTATGAACCCTGTGGACCCAAGGCCATTCTCAGATTTAAGTCTAGATCAGGGCAAGCTCAGAAAGCCTGCCACTTCTGCTTTGGGCTCTGACTGACCAACAGAATTCTAAGAAGATGAATGGTTTTGAGTGGTGGGGGATGGGATAAATTCAATTACACAGCATAATTTATTCCAGGTCCTAGATCCCCACAAAGATGGCCCCATTCCCAGAGCTTTCCAAAGTTGCCCTAGGGTCCAGGGCAACTCGAATGTAGCCGGTAGGCAGGACAAAAGAAGGAAAGAAATGTCTAAATTTAGAAGGAAGGGTACTGAGCTCTCAGGATTTTAGAGGGTGATTTTGCAACCTTAAATGAAGGGTTTTTTTTTTTTAGTATAAGTTTTTGAATCTAGCTCAAGTTCTTCTAGTCTTACTAGTATTTTCTTTGTCTACATTATTATTACTCTGGATGTAGGATTTGTATAGTCATTAAAATAAAATAACAAAAAACCCTGCCAACTATTAATTTGCTCCATAACTGATCTCATTCATCATTTGATTCAAAAAATAAATATCTTTATAGTCATTAGCTAACTCTTAATCTGTACCATTCCAGGAAGGGTAATGAAGTAGGTAGCATCTGTGAAGCAAGGTTTTCTCCTGTAGGAGGCTAAACAGGATCAGGTTATGAAATACGATCTGTTATAGGCAAAGCACCCATTGTCTCATCAGCTTTACCAAAGAAGGGGAAAACCAACACCTTAACCCCATATTCAGCTCCCACTGGAGAAGTGTGTTGCTTTCTGAACTCGTTAGCTGTCATCATTAAGACCACTGCTCCTTATTTACCTGTGGTCCCAGAAGTATAGATGTACAAGGCAGGAGTCCTAAAGTTGACAGCTGATCTCCAGGACTCTGGGATGGGTTCATCGGAAGTTTCATCCAGTTTGTCAAGAAAGGTGTCAACACCATCTGTGGTAGAAGTTCTACTCAGATAACAGACAGACACATCATCTTTCTTCAGGCTTGGCAACACCTCTTCAACGGCTGCTTGTAGATCTTTATTAAGTAGGCAAAAGAAATGAATCAGTCAATGAAGGTCTTATGAGCATAAGAGGTTATTATGGAGTTTTGCTCCTGATTTAAGTTTTTCTAAATGTAAAAATTAATAATATATACAATTTTGACCTTGGGATAAGAGATGCCGTATATTTCTAGTTAATCTAAGGACTCCATTATTTGTGGATTAGTGACTCTGGATGTTAGTGTTTGAAAAACACAACAGATGGCCAAGCTGGTTGAAATCTGCACTCCTCACAGAGAGTAACAAGTAGACCTAGGGATGAATGCCAAGGGGAAAAACATGGTTGGCACATTTTTTATTTTTATAACTGGTGGGAACTTGAAAATGCTCTGAAAAACAATCTAGTTATTCCCAGGTGTCCCACTGCCACAAAGGTGTATAACCCCCAAATGAAAAGAAAATCCTGAAGGAGAAGAGGGAAAAAATTTGTTATCTGAGATTGCAGAAAAAAAAAGTAAAGGTTGCTTACAAATGAATACTACCATACAAATCTAGCAATTCTCAGAAATAGACACTATCATTTATGAACAGGATTTTTCTTTTTACTGGACATGTGGTAACCTTTTCATTTCTGGAACTTCTGCCCTTAGGTCTTTGCCACCCTGATTGGTGAGAATTTCTCATGACCCACTATCCACTGGCTGTCTTCCCCTTCTTTGCCCTGTTGCCCCAAAGGTAACTACCTCCACCTTACCCCTTTCAACTCTGGAGCCACAGTCAAATAAATACTGTAATTTCTTTTCTTTTCTATCATAGGCAGGATGGTGTAATGAGTAGAGTGCTAGATTTTGAAGTAGGATGATCAGGGTTCAAGTCCCTCTTTAGAGACTAGCTGTGTGACCCTGGGCAAGTCACTTAACTTCAGACTCAAAAAACCTTTAAGGTTCCTTCTAGCTGGAAATCTAATATTATTATAATTGTGTCATAGTGAATTATTCTATCACGTCATATTTATGACATTACTTAAACAATGGATCTATTATTGAAACACTAAAGTACTAAGACACAAATCCTTGAAAGTTCTTTGATTTTATCAGTGTACCAACCTGTCTGGCACTTAGTACAGATTATCTCTTCCTTGCCTGGAATGAACTACTTCCTCACCTCTGCCTCTAAGAATGCTTAGCTTCCTTCAAAGTTCAGCTCAAACACCAAATCCCACATAGAGCTTTTCTTGATCCTCCAGGCTTCTAGTTCCTTCCCCACTGAAATTAATCACTGGGGATTTGAAAGTTCTTACCACCAAAGTCTTTGGTGCCTTCAAATAGTTGGAAGGATATAATTTTATTAATGGAAATGCCAGTAAACAAGATGCATTACCACTTGTTTCGAAACTGTACTCTAAGGACAATGGGGTCTTTCCATGTGACTTGCAGCTGAAACCTCTTCTATATGTTGCCTCCTACTATTAAAATATGAGCTGCTTCAGAGCAGACTATCTTCTTTTTCTATTTGTATTTCAGTGCTTTGCACAGTGTCTTGTATCCAGTAGGTGCTTAATAAATGCTTTTCCTTTTTTTTATTGCTACTGGAAGGGGTGTGTCAATCTATTCCTCTAGGTTTCTACTCATGATCCCCATGACTTTCCAAACCAAAACTTGCCTGACCAGAGACTGCTCCACCATAAGTGTTGTCTCCTCATATTAGATTATAAATTCCCTGAAAGCAGGGACATCTCAGTTTTGTATTTGGATTTCCAGTGCTCAGCACATACTATAGTAAATGCTTAATAAATACTTTTTCATTCATGCTTTCATTCATTGGGATAGGAAATCCTTGGTGAAGAAATTCCTTCTATTAGTGCAGGTCAAAATTCTAGTCTAAGAATATAGTGTTATTGAGAGTGGTTCAATGATCTGACTAGGGTCACACAGACTTAAAACTAGCTTTGCCCGAGTCTGAGATTAATTCTCTATACATTACACCACACTGCCTCCCTATTCAGTTTTCTGTAGTCTGACCAAAAACAGTTGATTAATTTAGGAAGTCAATCTGTAACCTACAACTGTACATTCGTTGTCTGGACATTCGGCTCTGCTCTTGCAATATAAAGGTTGCTTCTATGCTTAGCTGTCTTGAGTTGTGTTAATACAAGTAGGCAAATCTATTCTCAGAGAGAAGATGACTCCAACAGCTCAAGGAGATAGCTTAGGGCCCCTCTTTCTGATTTTTTTTAATGCATTGTTTCTCCAATTTTTTCATGCATTGTGAATAAAATTTAATTGGGAAATGTCACCTATAAAACAGTATTTCTCATTATAGTTAATAAAACTATATAATTTGTCACAAAACATAGAGGTATTGCTTAAGTGATTAATTTTGTATAATTGCCTTGGTTCAAATACTAGGAGTGTGAAAAAGAAAATGAATGTGTGAAAATGACAAAGGGCTAGTGGACGGAAGAGGACTACTGGTTTAAATAGGCGGTCATGTTATAAACTCTACAGGAAAGTTTTTATTGTTGTTGAGCTGTTTTCAATCATATCTGACTCTTTGTGACCCCAATTGGGAGTTTCTTGGCAGAGATACTGGAGAGGTTGGCCATTTCCTTCTCCAGCTCATTTTACAGATGAGGAAACCAAGGCAAACACAGTTAAGTGACTTGCCCAGAGTCACACACCTAGTGTGTGTCTGAGGCCCAATTTGAACTCAGGAAAATGAGTCTTCCTGACTCTAGGCCTGGCACTCTAGACACTCTGCCAACCCAGCTGTCCAGTAAGTTAGGACCAAGTAAATAAGGAAGGGAAGGTAAAGTATTATATGTGAGAGGAATAATAAATGTTAATGTAAATGGTGTAAATAATTTACTAGACTAGGGACATTTTATGGAACTTCTGTAGCTGAGAATTCCATACTTAAGTAATAAAAATATGTGATGTGAATAAGGCTATGCTGTAACCACCAGATCAGGATAATGGGACTGGGAAGCTGCAAAATTAGGCCAGGTTATAATAATGGAGGATTACCATTATTTACAATGGCTGAATAACTCACAATAAAAGCTATGTTTTAGAAAGGACAAATGACTGCTTCCTAACACAGTTTTAGAAGCCAAATCAAAGGAAACACAATGAACTTGATCCTCAATAGTAAATAGGAACCAATGTCAAAAGTATCTCTAGATTAGTTATTAAGCATTGTCAGTCACAGCAGAGTAAAGTTCAGCATTCCAGCAGGATGGGAAAATGAAAGAAATTCAATTAGAGGAAAGAGAGCTATGACAAAAGAAAGGGATTTGTTTGGGAGAAGAAATGGTTAGGAGTCAAAAAGTCGCTGACATCTAGAGATCATTTGGGGAAAAAAACAAACAAACAATACCTTACCGAGAACTCCGTATAAATATATGTTAAATCTCAAGCTGAGGCAGCGAGGTGATGCAGTGGATAGAGTGCTGGGCCCAGAATCAGGAGGACCTGAATTCAAATCTGGCCTCAGACACTTATTTGCTAGTGCTATGACCTTGGGCAAGTCACTTAACCCTAGTTGCCTCAGTTTCCCCATCTGTAAAATAAGCTAAAGAAGGAAATGGCAAACCACTCCAGTATCTCTGCTAAGAAAACTCCAAACGGGGTCACAAAGAGTTGGACGTGACTGAAACAACTGAACAACTAGTCTCAAGCACAGTAGACCTTGGACCTTCCCAGAAAAATGAATAAACACTCTTCATAGCTAACTAGCAAAACTAAAGAGGTAGGTAAAATAGCATTTTTCAAGGTAATAACAATTTATAATAACTTATAACAATATATAGCATCATGAGGGCCATTTACCCTGTTACAAAATTTCAAGGGATAAAGGAGACAGCAGAAAAACTTAATAAATTTGTTTTCACCTCAGTATTCACCAAAGAATAAAGAAGAGATTCCTATTCCTAAACCCAAGACAGTGAGATGTAATGGGGAGAGCACTTAAGTAGAGGATGGATCAGTGGACTTGGGTAGCAGTCCCAATTCTCCCTATCATTTCCTAGTTGTGAGACGCTAACCGAATACCACCTGAACTGCCTGGAAACCAGAGAAAAACAAAAAGCCTTATCCTAACCACGTACAAAATTATACCCTATTTTTCCAAGATGCATATGATGTTGGTTACTGTGCATCAGCAAGTGAATAGAGCTGGAGAAAATTCAAAAGGGCAAAGATTGTCTTTTGTCCAGCAGATTGTGTTTGTTTACATGTTCAGTGACATTGCCCTTTATCACAGATAGGTTCCACCAACTTGCCTGATTGATGTGAAAGGGGAATGGATGTGTTGTTATATAAGGAGAGACGAAAAATGAGGACTCTAATCTGTTTAAGAAAGGCTATGATCCAAGCCTGTCCCAAAATTGTAAGCATCATGAAGGAAAGATCCATGTGCAAAACGGTGATCTGCAAACATCAGGGCTTTAATCAATGTCCACTGAATAAATGAATGAATGAATAAACCAGAAAGGGTTACCACCAAAAATCAATAATTTCAAAAGTACTATGTCTCATAATGGTGTTTCAAGAAAATTATTGACTTAATAATAACTATTGTGCTTTAAAGTTTGCAAAGTACCTTACACATATTATCTCATTTGAACCTCATAACAACCTTGTGAAGTAAGTTGTTTTCTTTTTTTTTTTTAATCAGACCTGTGATTTCATTGGTTGTAGAGAAACCTCACCAACGAAACTCCCTCTACTCATGAAATCTGGCACCTGTTTTTCAGTTTGTAGTGTTAGAGAGCTGCCTGGAGACACTGAATCCCTAGGTAGTTACTATTGGTCATCTTATTCTCATTTTACAGATGAGGAAACCAAGGCCTGGGGGGATGAAGTGATTTGCCTGTGATCATAAAGCTAGTAAAGAGATGGAATGACAATCCAGGATCTCTGAAGCCTTCTAGCCCAAACTCCACACTTTAAAGATGAGAAAGATTGAGATCAGAGAGAAAAAGTGATTTGCCTAAGGTCACACAGGGTACTAAGTGATTGAGGTGGGATTTGAATGTGGTGCTCTCACTCCGATGCCTGCTGTACAGTAGCCCCTAGACCTTGCTGTGTCTCGATTAATTAATTTTTATGTTAATGTTTTTAAATTTTAAAATTAAATTAATGTTTAACTCAGACCCATACTTATCCATGTCTCATGCCTTCCCCACACCTATATAGGCTCCCTAGCTTTCCAGATTTTGAAAAAAAAAGTCAAGAAAAATTAATTTTTTTCTTCCCTGCTACCATGAAGCGGACTGAGGTTCCTCAGGAACCCAAGTCCATTAATTAGTTCTATAACTGTTCTCTCTATGAGGCAACACTTTGCTTAAAGCCAAAGGTACTTTGGTCTTCATTAGGGCTGACCAAAGGTTAGTTTAAATTCTATTGAGGAACAAGAAGGAGCAGCAGCATGACTTGAGGATAGGGAGAAAGGAGAACAAATTGACCCTTATCCCTCTTTGGCTGCCTCTCCTCTGTCCCTACAATGTTTCATGTCAGATACTATCAAAGGAGGAGGGGATAGGACACCCAAGAGTTAGCTAGCTTACCAAGTATAGAGAGGCTAAGAAGTGTAGCCCCATGTAATATTGGGAACAATTTTTTCCCTTCATGAGTGCCTCTATTTCTCTCCTGCTTATTAGCACTCTACCTCTCCTAAAATACTATTTTTCAGTCTTTGAACGTTGCTATGTCCCTACCACTCCTCAAACTTGTATTGACTGTGACCTCAAATTTTCCCCATCTTAGCTTGGAAACCTGACTCTGACTTCCTAGTATCCTGGAGACTAGACCTGTTATCTGATTTCTGAGACCTGAGGTAATCTGTGGTGAGCTTACCTCCACTGAAATTGCTTAAAAGAAAATAATTAGTCTCTCTGTGATACTCTTGTCTCCTTCACCTTCCTGAGGTTGCCCAGTTTGACTAGAATGGTTTGGACAGTTGTTTGAGGTACCAACAAGGGGATACTGTGGAAACCAGTTGAAGTTGCAGCAGCTGTTTGGTCTTCCTTTCCTTAGGCTAAAAACACTTATGTCCCTAACTGAGAAAGAAAAGAAAATCCTGAATTACTCTCTCTTTTCAAAATTTTAATTTAATACTGTATCTTTTGCTTTTATTTCACTTTCATTTTGGAACTGATCTTTCCTCCCTTACTCAGAGCCATCCGTTGTAGCTAAAGAAAAAAATCAGAAAACTAACAAATATGACAACATGGCAGTATGTGTAATATTCTCTAAGTTCTCTACCTATTCAAAGAAGGGAGGGAGATTCTTTGAGGACAAACTTGATCATTACAATTACACAGCATTCAGTTGTTTTTTTGGTTCTTTCTAGTTCCATTATTGAAATAACTGTGTATTCTTTACTTGGTCCCACTTACTTTGTCCTGCATAAGTTCATAATATATTTTCCATAATATATTTTCTGAATTCTTCACATCCAGCATTTCTTGTGGAATAGTAATATCACATTACATTGACAGACCACAATTTGTTTAGCCATTCTCCAACTGATGAACATCTATCTATATCCTTTGTCTTTGCTACCATACAAAGTACTGATATGAATATTTTGGTGTATATGGGAATTTGGGGGCTTTGACCTTAGTGGGGTATATGCCTAGCAATGAGATCTCTGGGTCAAGGGGCTTATTTTTGAGACTTTCTTGCACTATTCCAAATTGCTTTCCAGAGTGGATGGACAAATTCACAGCTTCAACAAGTCAAATATCAATTTTCAACGAACCAATCTATGCTTGTTTTCTAAACTGACCTCTTTCTGTTTCACTCACATGAATTATGCATATTTCGGCATTCTCAGTGGAGTTCTCATTGTGAATCTTCCCTCAGAGGCTTTTTCTCCTAAAGTAAGTACATCAGTGAATCAGAACTTACATGCTAAAATAATTCTCCTTCTCCCCTTCTCTTTTTTACATACAGAAAAAAAAGTTTCCCAAAATAGGGTAGGAGGGAATTTTGTGATTATTTGCATACTATAACAGATCTATAGTTTCACTGATACAAGTACTCCTTTTAATGATATTGATGGCAACCCACTGACCTCACCCCGTATAATTCTTGTCCACATCCTCCCATAAATCCTTCATAAAAAGACATACCCAAATGAGCTAGAGAACTTTCCGTGGTTCTTTTGAAATTTTATAAGTACCTGTGAATTACTTGAACTATCCCTCTGTTACCCCACATGCCCTCTAAATGACTGGCCCATCTCCTTTTCCAATCATTCAAATCCTGGATGCTGTATTTTATGACACTTCTTGCAACCAAGTCATGATGCTTAATATAATGCAGTGTACTCACATATACCATATCTCTCTCCACTGTCCCTTGCCATACCCATAATTTTTATTTCTGGGGGACTGATGCTAGTTCCATGGTTTGCAGCTAAGTCTCATCATGGAGGAAATACTAGTGTTGAAAAGTGTGTGTGTGTGTGTGTGTGTGTGTGTGTGTGTGTGTGTGTGTGTGTGTAAGGGAGCAGCCTGGGAATGCTGATTCAATATAATTGCAAAAATATGACAAACATCATTCCTTTCTCCCATTCAATTCTCAGCCATGCTTAGTGCTCATCTCCAGTGCTTATACAAAATTAATGTGCTAATGGACTTCCCATCAAACTGTATATCATAGTTTTAGAAATGGACATTTTTCATACTTTTTTTTCTGTGTTGGTTGTTAAGTTGATCTCTTCTGAATGGTCTTGAATCTCATAGGGACAGTGTTGAAGTACTCTGGGTTTGATGCAGTAAGCTTTCCATTAATTCTGGCAGCTTCTTGGCTTGTCCTTCACAACCTATCAAGTACAGTCACATCTATGCCATCCCAAAACATGGGCATCTGGAGAACTCACTATCTCTTTAGGACTGCTTCCATTTGGGATTTTTGGAGTTTCCCCGTTTTACAGCTTCTTTTATATTGATAATCACAGGACAATTATCTCTGTGGCTGCATTCAACGAAGAATTTTGCATAATCTTGATGCATACATGGTAGACACCTTGCTGGCAGAAAGCTTTCTAGGCTTCAGGTTATCACACCAAGTCAAATGCTTTTTTTTTTTAGACAATCAATAAACACAGAACGATCTTAGATTCTCTATACTTGTCAGTTAACCGTGTGACTATGAAGATGTAGTCTGCTGTGGAAAACTGTCTACAAAATCCTGCCTGTCAAAGGGATGAGAAAGAAGGCATATGACTCAAGAGTTGGTGATGTCTTTCTCAATTGCTTTTTTGTAATAATACTGTAATTCTTTCCAATTACTTGGTATCTTCCCTTAAAAAAAAAATCATTCTTTCAAAATATTACAAACTGATGCCACTTCCAAGATAGATTTTTTTTCTTGTGTGTACTTGGTTTGTTTCAACCATACTTCTCAACTTCACCTTAGGTACCACTTTCGTTTCCTCATACAACATGTTGAGCACTGAGATGTTAAGAGTCCAAATGTGGTGGGTTCACTATTATTTATGATGCTATTAGATTGCTATAGAAATTCTGGAAAATTGTTTCCATCTAGTTGTTATTCTTCCAAATCACAGGTCTGTGTAGTACGTTTCACTAGGGTGTGCACCCAGAGAATTTAATTTAAAAATGCTTAAGGGTGAACACTTATTGAATATTAAATTTTTAAGTATATTATTTTGATTCAGCAAACTAAAGAAACTAAAACCTTATTTAAAAAAATTAACAGCTAAACTTAATTTTAAAAATACAAACTTTGCAAAGGGTTCCTTTTAATCAAACTCTTCCCCTTATCCTATAATGCAGGAAAATCTTTTCAGCCTCATTCTCAGCTGAAATAGCATCTTTCCAAATGGACTCTGATCCTCTATTCCCTCACTTTGCCAGGAAGGGCTGTGGGTGAAGTTTAACAAGTGGTGATCAGAGGCACAAACGTCCTTTAAAAATTTAAATTGTTTTTTTGCTTTCCTTGAATACATCAACCAGAGCCCCAGAAGCATCTGGGCCACAGAAAAGAAAATGGCAAAAGGAGTCAAAGGGGGGAAATGTCTAAAATAAAAATGATTCTTCCCTTGGCTGGCTGAAGCCCCTGGGCAAGAGTAAGGGACTGCTATGGGCAGGAAGGAAGGGAGCAGAGAGCTCATCTGACACCAACAAGAAATGGATTTTGCCAAACTGAGATGCCATCACAAGATGAAAGGTAGCACTGGAAAGAGTCTGGAATGATATCATAGAAGGGCCCCAGACTATGCGATAACCCTATCATTAGAAACTCCTTTGGAGGAAGGAAGAGTAGTGAAAAGGGTATTATAGCAACTAAGGGCCCAGATTGGGAGAGCTGCCCCCACCTTAACAAGTTCTGAGATCCCAGGCAATCCCACGTAGCTATCATAGGCAATTAATTATAGGAATGTGTACTTGGACAACCTGGCACACCCCATACACATGCCTGTGTCGTTCTTCCTAATGCTCTTGGGATGATCTGGCTAAATTTTGTCTCACACAAAGCTTTCTGCAGACTTATTTTCCTTTTATTTTATAGGGTGATACTACTACATGTGATCATGTGCCATCCTTACTAATGTTTTATAAATGACTCAGTACTCTGGACTTGTATTGTACTTGGCATCCTCCACAAAGGTTCTACTCCAAGGCTGCATTGGGTTCTTCTAAGATGCACCAGATTGCAGACTTTAGTGGGTTCTATTAAGCTACAAAAGGCAAAAAAGAACAGTCTTGGTGATAGACTCTAGGCTGTCGAGGGACCAACTTAGCCAAGAAGGTAAATAAAGACTGATTTATCCATGAGTTGATGATGAAAGGTTAGGCACTACCTGATGAAATCTTTGGCCATGACAACCATGTAATAAAGAAAAAAGATACGGCTTTCTGTTTTTTCCACTTCTGTAGTGATGGAGACAGACTGGCAAAAAGGGAGTAGAGGGTGTGAAGAACTACCATTTTTATCTTGTTTACAAAAATTAACTGTTGATATTGTTATTGTGAGATACTTGTCCAATGACTGAGGCAGAGGGTGCTAATAGTTGCAATTTTTAGACTATCTATAGACATTAAAATAAATACAAGGTGTCCCAAAAGTCTTAGTGTAGTTTTATACTTCAGTAGCTTAATACTTTAATACTAAGACTTTTGGGACACCCTGTAGAGTCATCTAGGTGTTGTAATGAATAGAGTGCTAGACCTGGAATTAGGAAGACCTAAATTAAAATCTGGCCTCGGACATATGTTAGCTGTATGAACCTGGGTAAGTCACTTAATCTCCATCTGTCTCAGTTTTCTCATCTATAACATGGGTATAATCACAGCACTTACCTCCCAGGGTTGAAAGGATAAAATGAGATAATATTTGTAAAGTGCTTTGCAAATCTTAAATATATTAAATATACATAATATATTAACACGTTATATATGAAATATATAAATGCTAGCTATTATTTATTAATTGTTGATATTATAAATGTGAGATACTTGTCCAATGATCAGGGCAGAGTGCTAATAATTGCAACTTTTAGACTGCCTAAATATTAACATATAACTTGATGGTACCGTACATGTGGCATACTTGTTCAATGACCAATGAGTTGACATACTACTACAGCAATGGAAATCACATGAATATTGACATTTTTGTAATAAATGAAACCAGAAGATATAGGGAAGTTGCTGCTAAGCAGAAAGATGGTTCATGGGTTCTCCTTGGAGACAAAAGGAGTTGATTTCCTACACCCGACCAATACAGTCAGGTCAACAAGCATTTTATTAAGCACCTATTTGCAAAATACTGTGCTAAGCACTGGGATGTAATATTCCAAGGACTAGGCTAGAGGAAGGACTCCACTGTGTAGACTGTATCCTTTATGGACAGGAGCCACAGAAGCTGAGAGGGGTTGGCATCTGCATCATTGGAAGGAGGGCCCATACAGACTAGATGGAAGATTTACTGATGTATTCAAGTATAGAGTGGAATATAAAAGTGCAACAGGAGGGGTGCCGTGTGCAATGCACTCCAACATTCCTTCAAAAGAAGTAAAAAGTTTTAAAAACTGATTCATTACCACAATCAAGCTGTACTTTTGATTAGATTAATAAAATTTCTACTTGGATAAGTAAATCTTGAACACCGGGGAAAAACAAAGGGAAATGTCATAATGAGTTTTTATACAAGTGTACTTTTCATAAAGTTATCCTAAACAACTCATTTCTTGACAAAATACATACATACATATACACACACATATCTATATATCTATATACCTGCAATGTCACAAACATCCACTTCTGAAACCAGATCGGTCCAAGTCTACCATTCCATGCCCTAGTGGCTTCACTCAACAGAACTTGGTATTAGTACTATGCATTTTGGCTATCTCAAAATTCCTCTTCCATCAACACCATAGCTCCTAAGGAACCAACTACACCCTAGCCTAAAGACTCAAAAGGCCATTAGTTTTATGGAACAGCAGTGGGTGGAGGTAGGCTTGTAGCTTTACAAAGGACTGCTATCATTTACATTCAGTGCATTATTTGCTTTCATCTTAAGACTTGGATTCTTACCTAGCGTTAGAGGGCAGGAACAGTTCTTCCGTCTACCTCCTCATTTTGCAGATGTGTAATGGAAGTCCTAACCGAAGGGGCATGCACAAGGTCACACAGGTGGTAAGCCAAATGTTTTATAAACTTAAATCACTGTTTCGAGGGACGTACTTTCAGAATTGAAACTAGGGCAAGGCAATAAGGGCTTTGATTCCAATGCACCAAAATTTAGAAGGCAATGACAATACTTAAGAGTTTTTTTAGCCGATGGAAACGCCAGAGTTTATCACCTATTTAGTAAGAATTAGTGAAGTAGGAAGCTACCAGATGACTCCACAAGCCATCCTCTGATCTGGCTTATTTTTCCTAGCTGTAGTCTGGGGTGTCTCTTCTCCCACAGGGCCTTCTGTCCTGAGGTTCAAGATCTCTTCCCTGACCAAGTGAATTTGTCTTAAAAATTTGAAGATACATTTCCTGTTGCTTAATCTAGAGTATTTTTTTTTTTTTGGTGCTCGCCATGGACAGGGCATTGTGGCTTTAACGCTTGATGTAACCAAATAAATGCAACAATCCATATCATAATGCCATTCAATTGTGTTTCCCATGTACTTTTTTCTTATCAAGATGTCAATTGCTAGTCTTAGTAGGGGCTACTAAAACTCAAATATGTAGCTCTTACTGCTTATACTTTCTTTTTTTTTTTCTGGTAATATTGCTCCTCGGGGGATGACCCCACCATCCTCAATCATTACCAACGATAATAAAAACAAAATGAAATATAATAATGATAGCTATCAGTATTATCAATATCGTTATTATCATTAAGAAAATGGTCCTAAATTTAGCTGATTCCTTCAGATAAGACACATATAATATTTTATTAATATCCTTGGATCTTCATGATGCACCTTATTCTATCTTGTGTATTTCTCCCACTGAACTGTTAGTTCATGGAAGAGATATACAGGAGAAGCTTGGCTACATGGCTCCTCATTTAGAATTCCCAGGATTATAGATCCAGAGCTACAAGAATCCATTTTGCTCATCATTTTCTCAGAGGAGAATATCTGAGACCCAGAGAGGTTAAGCAATTTGCCCAAGGTCACATAGATAGTAAGTGGCAGGGGGAGGATTTGAACTCATGTCTTCTAATACTGGATCCAGTGTGTCTGGATTGTACAATGGATTGTACCAGCCTGTCTCCACAGATTCTCATATATAAGCTTAGAGTTGGAAGGGTCCTTAAAGTTCATCTACTTTAGCTCCTTTATTTATTTATTTGTTTGTTTATTTAGTCCCTTCATTAAAAATCAAAAAAAGCTTTATTGCCATTTTTAAGGTCCAGAAGTTAAGGGAGTTGTCTGCTGTTATAGCTTTTGTAGAGCTAAGGCTAGCTAGAAATGCAAGCTACTTATTATAATTATTTTATCATCATCATCTTCATCATCATCATCATCATCATCATCTTACGTAGGGGAAATAATCCCAAATATGATTTGACTGGATAATACGCTGTTATCTATCATACCCTGTAGAGAGGCAGAATAGTAATGTACCTACAGGCCCTCAAAAAATTGAAATAATTAGCTTCTGTTCTATTATTATCCCCATTTTACAGATGAGGAAAAAGAGGTGAGAAGAGGGTAAGGGACTTGTTTAGAGGCATATAGATAGTAAATCTAATGTAGGATTCATACTCAAGTCTTTTTGACACCCAAATTCAACACTCTATCTATTGTATTACCAATTCTTCCAGATTTTAAGCCTAACACCCTATGCTGGGGTGGGGAACATGTAGCCTTGAGACAGGTTCCCCACCCCTGCTCTATCAACTATGACACCTAGCAGCCTCCTTTTGAGCATAGAAGGTGAAAAAGGAAACAAGAAGAACCAACTAAAAGTGCTATGAGAAATTTGAGGAAATAAACAGTGTAGTGTAGTTGCCAGCTTAAGCCACCTCAGAAGAGCTGATTGTTAAATTTATGGTATAAGCATTTATACTTTGAAAAGTGGAAAACCAGGGCTTGATTATGATTTTGGTGATTATATCTAGGGTCTATACTTAGATAGTGGTGGTGGAATGCAGATTAAACTTGTAAGTATGTTAAGCATGCTATTTTTTTTGGAGAGCTGATTGTTAAACATTTATCAGTACAGCATAGAGTGTAGAGAGGTCACTTTCGCTTGAGAGAGGTGAGTAGGGGAGGCAGTCAGCAGAAGTTAACAGTAATCTAACAGTAATCGTAATCAAAGCAACAATTGTTTATTTTCATTTCAGCCTAAGCAGAATTACAAGGAAATTTAAGGGGATACTGCTGTCAGATTGATCCATTCAACCAGAAAAGCTTTTCATTATAAAAGGAGTAAAAGAATCAGCATGAATGCATAACCAAGTATGAAAGTATAACTAAATGAATGACTAAAAATGCTTGACGTGAGTATGAATGCAATAAAGTGAAAACGGGAAGTCACTTATGACAAAGGGAGAAGATGGCAGTACAACAAAATTTATGCTTGCCAGACCAACTAGTCTCAAAGACACAATTAAAATTAGGAAAGTAGAACACAGGAGAAGCCTTCTATGATAGCGAGAGAGCACGGGAGATTGCTATCTTAGCCTAAGGCAGTTGGCTACCCAGAGTCAAACAACACTCTAGGCTTAATGAAAGTGAATGAGTGCGTGGAAGTATATCCAGTCTAACCTTGGGCCCTATTGGAAGATGCCCAAGCCCCATGTGGAAGTTGCCTTTTGGCCCTAAGTTCATTTGGATGTAGTTCATAACTATTTCTGGGACCCTGTCAGCACATAGTTTCTGTACTCAGTTCTGTTGGTAACATTCGATAAAACCTTTGACTTCACGTATGAAGTCAATGGTCCTCTACATCCAACTGCTTCCTCTACTTCTCCACCTGAAAGTCCAGTTGACACATCAACCTCAGATCATCCAAAAGAGAATCTGACTTGATCAATTTTCCCCTAAACCTCCTCCTCTTCCTCTAATCTCTCCTATTTCTGTTAGGGGCACGAAAAATCTTTCAGGTTTGACTCTTTCTTTCCCCTCTCCTTTCCCCTACATTCGATTAATTAGTTACTAAGTCTACTTCCATATCTCTCCTACGTGGCCTCTTCTCTTCCCCATACTACTTTGATCACCCAAGTAAGACAGACTGAAATACTCTGTAAATATGAGCTGTCATTATTATTATTAATCAACTACAAACTCCTCTGTCTGGCATTCAAAAGGTTCCCTCCTACCTTTCCAGTCTCCTTACAGACTGCTACCTTTCCCACATGATACATATAGCTCTGCTATAATGGACTCCTTACTGATACACACACCATTCTCTATCTCCTCTTACCATGCCTTTGAACTGGTTGTCCCCTATGCCTGAAATATATTCCCTCCTCAACTCTGCTTTCTGGAATCCCTGATTCCCTTCAAGACTTGACTTGAGAGTTACCTTGTACACGGAGCTCTTCCTGATTCCCACCCCACCAACCTCAAGCTGCTAGTTGACATGTATTCATTTTGTATATTTCCTGTATTTTTGTCGTTGAGTCGTTTTCAGTTGTGCCTGACTCTTTGTGACCCCATTCGGGGTTTTCTTGGCAGAGATACTATAGTGAGTTGCCATTTCCTTCTCCAGCTCATTTTACAGATGAGGAAACTGAGGAGAACAGGGTTACGTGACTTGCCAATGCACCACCTAGCTACCCTATATATTCTGCATATACTTTTATAAACTTACATGTGTACATATCTCCCCATCAGAATATAAGCTCCTTGAGGGCAGGACTGTCTCATTTCTGTCTTTGTCTTAGAGCAGTGCCAGGTACACAGTGGGCATTTAATAAATGCTTGTTCTTAGAATCCCAGACTTTAGAAGTAGAAGGGACCTTAGAGGTCATTAACTCTAAGTTCCTCATTTTACAGATGAGAAAACTAAAGTTTAGTGACATGACCATGTCATGTAAATAGTAAATATTTGAAGTGAGATTTGAACCCAGGTCTTCCTGACTTCAACCGTCACACCACACTACACAGTCTCTGTTGTTTGTTGTTGTTTATACATTTATGTCTACAACTCTACTTGACTAGACTATGATTGTCTACTCCTAATTGGCCTCTCTGCTTCCAGGATCTCCATGTCATCCTTTACACAGCTGTCAAAATAATATTCCTGAGGTACAAGCTTAACCACGTCTCTCTCCTGTTCAAAAAGAGATTGTGGCTCTTTATTATGTGACAAGGGTAAAGTCTGAACCCTGAATTTCCCCAGTTGTCTGTGCCTTCCAATTCCATTTAGTTTACACTTATACTACATGTATTTTCTATTTCCTTATCTGTTGTTTCCTTCTAATAGAATATAAACTCCTTGAGGGCAGGGACTGTTTTACTGTAGTATCTGTCAGAGTCTGATACATAGTAGATGTTCGATAGATCCTTGTTGAATTAAATTAAACTAGCCTGTCATTAAGGCCCACCACAGTGTGGATCTAACCTACTTTATTTCATACTGTTACCTTTCATGCATTGTAGGTTACTGACAAACCCAACTATTCACTGTCCAGGGAACTTGACATGCTATCTTCTGCCTCCAGACTTCTGCATAGGCTGTGCTCTAGGTGTGGAATACACTCTCACCTTTCTGCCTTTCAGAATATTCATGTTCCCTCCTGATTCAACTCAGGTGCTACTTCCTTCATGCAGTCTACCCTAGGTGTGCAAACTCAAAGTGCTCTCTCCTTCTTCGAATCATTCCATGGTAGAGAATCTCAATCACTCCTAGCTTATCTGTGCACAGGCCAAATATTCCTCCCCTTTCCCCTCCCAGACAGTGCCAAGCTCCCAAAGGGCAGCAATTGTTTAGTCTTCGTTTGCATTCCCAACATCTAGCACAGGGCAGGCAGGAAACAAGCACTTAACATGTGATTGTGGAATTGTCCAAAGGTTCAAATGCGATTTTGTTGGTTTGGGAGCTCCCCCTGAACAATATCAATTCCAATCCTTCTATGCCTGCCCATGCTAGGTTTTCTGTTCACGTTCTACCAAAAATTCACTACAGAAGGTCCTGCCAATGTATGGAGAGGGCTTCCTGGATTTCTCATGCTATCTTCTGGCGTGTAACAGTGGAGTACTTTGGCTTTCAACCGCTAGGGTGATACATAAACTCTTCTGTTCGGTTTTGAAAGCTCTTCATAACCTGGATCCTTCCTATCTTTCTAGTCTTACACTTTATTGACTCTATGTACTCTGTGATCCAGGGACACTGGCTTACTTGCCACCTCTTGCACATAACACTCTTTGTGTCTTTTCATTGCCTGTCCCCCATACCTGGCATGCTGTTCCTCCTCTGAATACCTCTGTTTTCCTTCAAGATTCAGCTTGAATCTCACCTTCTGCACAAAGGCCTTTCCCTGATGTCCCATGTACTTTACACAGTTCTTTTACAAACCTAGTTATTTGCATGTTGTCCTCCCATTAGAATGTGAACTCCTTGGGAGCAGAAACTTTTTGCCTTTGTATTTCCAAAGACTAGCACATTGCAAATGCACGTTGACTATTATCACTACCTGCCCATCTCAGATGCTATACAGAGGAAAGAAACTGGCACTGAACTAATACTCTATTTCCCCACAGACACTGTCCTGTAATACTCAGGCACAATCCGTTATAATGTCTGGATCCCAGCCCCTGAAGTCTGTATTCATTCATTCAACAAATATTATTAAGCACTTGGACTCGTGCCAGGCATTGTGGGAGGTCCTGGAAATGCAAAGAAGGGCAAAAACAGTCTGTCCTTAAGGCAGAAGGAAATGACATAAACACACATAAGAAAATACAAAATACATACAAGTGATTTAAAGAGGAGGAAGGCGCTAGCAACTAGAGGAATCAGGCTAGGCATTGTTGCGGAGATGGCACTTCAGCTGAGCCTTAGAAAAGAAACTGGGGATTCTTAGAAGCAAATTCTGCCACCTTTTTCCACTCCCGCTCCTCAGAGGAGATGCTTTTATATACACTCGTCCGATCTGTTACGGGGAGGGAGGTACATCTGGGGGAGGAAGAGGAGAGTGTGGTGGATTCATGGCTGGGGGCTGGACTCACCCGGAGAGGACAGCAGCAATTTGGCCCCGCTGCACTGGAAACAATGTACAAGGGACTTGGCTCGAATGTTGTAGTTGAGACAGGCCATGGCACAGCCCAACTTGGCCATCCCCAGCCACAGCCAAATATAGGCCGGTTCGTTGCCCAGAAAGAGTGCGACGCAGTCTCCCTGCCGAAGTCCGAGGCGGTCGTGGAGCACACGCGCCACTTGGTTGCTCCGTCGGTCCACTTGCACGTAGGAGAGCGTCTCATCTTGGAAGAGCAAGAAAGGCTTGTTCGGGGTCTGGTGCACCCGTTCCGAGAAGGCGCTCAAGATGGTGTGCACCGGCCGGCGTCTCGAGTAGCCGCGTACCTTTCGGGCCATTCCGGCCACCTTCAGGAAGTAATTCGTATCCTGAAAGAAGTAGGGGCAGCAGAAATTCACCAGCAGCGGGAGGAGCAGCAGCCCCGCCACCGCCGTGTAGATGGCGGGGAGCATGATGGTGGCGATGCCCCCTGTCCCCGAAAGGGCAGCGGGCGAACTCCGGGCGTGCAGCGCGACGCTAGGGGCGGGCGAACTCCGGGAGATGGGTGGCGGGTGCGCGGTGGAGTGGGAAGGAAGAAGCGAGCTCCAGGGAAGCCTGGGGAGCGCGGGCCAGGGAAGACTAGGGGACGAGCTCTCGCAGACGAACGACAGGGAGGTTGGGGGGCACCAACTCTGGGGGCGTCTTCGGGACTTGGCGGGTGGAGAGGAAGAAGGATGAGACCTAGTAGCGGAGGATGTGCAGAAAGCCTAAGAACAGCAGATGCCAAGCCGATAGCGCCCCAGAGACAGAGATGACAGAGGGGCGAGGCCGGCTGCATTTTAGGCAGACACGAGGTGGGAAGGTGGAGCTCCTTGGCCCTCGGGGCGACCCGGGGGGATTGAGTCCGGTGAAAGCCCCGCCCACTCGGTAGGGCGGGCGGCTACCTGCGCTCAAGCTCAGTGAGGCAGTTGGGCTCAGGCTATCTAAAACACCCTCCAGTCCTGACCTGGGAGGGATAGGCTGGCGTTTCTGGGGTCTTTGTTGGCATCCTCCCCCAAGAGCGACCGCCTCCTCTCCAGCTGGTACCATGATCTTGTAACAACCTCCTTCCCAGGAGCAAGGTGTTTCATTCAGCTCTTTGTTTCCGACCTCTCCTATTATTGGAACCTTGCTCTTTTCTGTTTCCTCAGTTTCTAAGGGCGGCCTTCTTTGAGTCGATGCACAAAGTAGCCCGAGTAATTTCTAATGATGCCAGGCAGTTTTAGACAGTTACAGGATCTGGCTACTCGTTTTGCATCTGAATCAGCAAACCCTGTCAATGCGGTCAGAAACTGGGCACAGTCTTGACAAAGGTACGGCTAAGCTGCCCGAAATTCTTAGCTATTTATTTCGCGAGAATACGTAGCTCCAGGGCTTCGCGGAAATCTTTCTGGCGTATCTTTGTTGTTCACGTTCTCCTGATACTGGGCATTGCCAACTGCTCCTCTTCAATTACTTTTGCAATACTTCCCCCTACCCCCACCCGCCCGGCCTGGAACCGTCCTAGTACACAAAGGCTATTCAGTAAATGCTATTTACTGACGACAGCTACTCAATAGCAATCACCATGGAGTATTGTTGGGACTTCACTAGCCTCAGGAAATTGATTTCTCTCCCCTCCCCTGCCCTTTTTTTTGACCTCCCTTTTGTACCTAATAGTCTACAAAATATTTTACTTTCAAATGGGGCTTTTAAGTTTACAAAAAGTTTTGCTCCCGGAAACTGTGAGATTTAGTATTGTAATTAATGACTTGATTAGAGTAGATAATAAATGTTTATCGAATTTGGTGGTGACAAAAAGCTAACACGTGGAGAGGTAGGATCTAAGAGAATCTCGGTTGGCTTGAAAGCCCAGCTGAATTTAATAGGAAGAGAATTATTAGAGATAAATGAAAAATACTATCGTCGGTAAAGCTCCTTTAGGCATTCGATGTGTGGGAGGCATGGGTAGCCGTCAGTCTGAAAAAGACCTAGAATGAAACTCAATGAACTTTAAACTCAATATGAGTCAACAGTGAGGAACGGTAGTCCACGAAAATACCATTGACAATTCTACTCTGCTTTGGTCAGATAACATCTGGAATATTGTGTTCAGTTTTCATTTTAGGAAGGTCAAAAGTAACCTGGAGAATTTTCAGGATGAGGGTGATGATAACTGACGTTTATATTCTTATCTCCTCTAAGGAAGAAAATGATTTATTAAATCTTTATTTTGTGCCAAACATTTAAACAATGATCTCATTTGATCCTCACAACAATCCTGGGAGGTAGGTACTATTATTACCCGCATTTTACAACCGAGGAACCTGAGGCAAAGAGGCTAAGTAACTTGTCCAGAGTCACTCAGCTAATAAGTATCTGAGCCTTGATTTGAACTTTCATCTGCCTGACTCCAAGCCTAACACTCAATCCAGCGCGCTCCCTAGCTGCCACTAAGGAGGATGAAGAGTCTCAAGAGCATGTTATATGAAAATTGGTCGAATGTTTAGCTTGGAGAAGACTGGGGGGAGGGGAAGAGGGGAGAAATATATATATATATATATATATAATGATAACTGACTTCAACTACAAACGAAGACGTCATAGAAGAGGGATTGGTCTGATTCTTCTTTGCCACAGAAGCCAGAACTAGGTGCAGTAGGTGGAAAGGAGCCAGATGTAGATGTGACATAAGAAAAAAAATGGCCTACTGAAAAGTAGAATGGGCTGCAGCATTACTCCTTGTTGGATATGTTGCTGAGGTTGGTTTTTTATCTGATACAGATTCTACTAGGTGGCCTCTGATATCCCTTCCAACTTGGACTTTTTTGTGATAAGTCATGTAAACATTATCTCTATTTAGCAGAAGAGACTTAGGTGGATGAAATAATTTGCTTCTGAGTAGAGTCAGAGTCTTCTGACTTTAGGTCCAGTTTGCTTTCCATGATGCAACATTGTCTCTATAAATACCCATTTAATACATTTCTCTTGCCCCGCTCTTCCTATCAATCTTGATTCTTCACAGTCTCCATATTTCATTATCCTCTCTTCTTTCTTTTTCTGTTTCTCCACTCTTCTGATACCTTTCACATTCAGCTTCTGGCCCTCCCTTTCCTGAGAGAGAATTCGTAGAGTATTTGGGATTGGGAGTCTAAAAGACCCAATTCCTTTTTTTCCTGAGAAATAAATATTTAGTGATAACTTTTGTTCTTACATCACCTATATTTCTCTGTCCCTTCCCCCAACCCCTCCCAGAGAATCATCCAATATAATAAGGAATTTTTTAAAAAGAGAGAGGGAAAAAATGTTCAACAATACTATCCAACAGATGAAAAAAGTTTGATGTTATATTTGGTGTTCCACAGCTGTAGTTTTCCACCTCTGCAAAAACAGTAGAGAGAGATGTTTTCTCCTATCTGTTCCTTGGGACTAACCTTGGTCCTTATAATTTCTCAGAATTATTTCTACTTTATTTTTGTTGTTCTTTCCATGTCCGTTGTTGTAGTCATTATGTATATGGCTTTTCTGTTTCCACCCATTTCACTTTGAATCAGTTCACATAAGTCAATGCCCTTATCATATTCATCATTTCCTATCCATTACATTCATGAACTAGAATTTGTTTAGCTATTTCCCAATTGATGGATAGCTACTTTCTAATCCTTTGCTACCATAGAAAGTATTGCTATAAATATTTTGCAAATATGGGACTTTTCCTTTCTATGATTGCCCTCTGTGGGGTATATGTCAGCAGTAGAATGTTTAGGTTCAAGTCATTTTAATGTAGCCTATGACACTTACTAGCTGTGAGACCATGGGTATATCTCTTAATTTCAGTTTCTTTGTGTGAACAAAGGGCTATTAATACCAGATAACACCTGTATCACAGGGTTGTTGTGTCAAGCGACAATTTATATACACACACACACACACACACACACACACACACACACACACAGAGCTACATACATATATAATTTGTGCTTCAATACTCCAATGGATTTGTGACCTGTATTAGCAACCACACTAGCACACAGGGTGGGCTACTAGCACAGGTTCTTGATCTGCTTTTATAAAGGAAAGACAGCTTCATTGGATCCAATAGATAGGGCTCCAACTGTCTTAACAGAATAATAAAACTATTTACTTATGTCACTAGACTGAGAAAGCACCGACATCTGGGTTCACATGGGGGATAGCTTGTAATAATGCTACCCAGAGTCCCTTCTAGGAAATCAAAAAGACCTCTTCCCATAAGTGAGCCCCAAGGCAAAATACCAACCTCCCTGAATACATACACTTTGGACTGACAGGCTTAGAGCCAGAAGATGTGAAAACCTAAGGCCACTCAGCACCTAATTGCCTCAGTGCCATCAGATAGAAAAGCCTATGTGATTTAGCACCTGATTGGCAAGGCAAAATATCTGGGAACAGGAGATTGTTATGGCCATGGATCTTGGAAAACTAAACTCCATGAAATAATAACTAAAATCCACTTTGCTTATGCTTACATGACCCCATTGATATAGATATTTCCTCCAACGGCACAGATCACAGCCCATCCATGTTGGTTCCTCTGTGTGTGAGCATGTGCGTGTGTGTGTGTGTGTGTGTGTGTGTCTGACTTTTATCCATATTTTCCATAAGGACACCATAGAAATTCTATCCAAATGTGATGGAAGCCTTCCTCATATTCTCTTGACATCTGAAGGTTATCAATGGAGCAGGTAAGTTCTCAATTGATCAACCAATAAACATTTATTAAGTGTCTGTTATGTGCCAGGCACTGTACTAACGAATGAAGAAAAAATGAAAGGTGAAAGACAGCTTTTGCTTTCCAGAAACTTACGGTCTAGTGAGGGAAACAGCATTCAAACAAACATATATAAAGCTAGCTATGTACAGGAAAAATAGAAATAATTAACAAAGGGAAGGCACTAGAATTAAGCAGTTTGCCAGATTCTATTGATTCTTCCTTTTACCTGAACACTTAGAAGCCATTGTACGGTTATTAGTTGGCCTAATTTCCAATATTGTTGTGTCTCAGGGAATAGGGAGGACCAAGGAATGGGACTGAAATGAGGAACAGCTAGTTGGTGACAAAGTCAGAACACACACATTTATCTTGAAAAGTTTGCTGTCTTATATGGGCGTGGTTCTTGGCACTGCAAATCAATTACAGTAGTAACATCAAAGATCACCGATCACAGATTAATTCATTAATAATGATGAAAAAGTTTGAAACATTGTAAAAATTATAAATATGTGACACAGAGACACGATGTGAGTATATGATTGGAAAAATGGTGTCAATAGACTTGCTCAATGTAGGGTTGCCGCAGAGCTTCAATTTGTGAAAAAGATTTGATCACTGTAAAGTGTAAATAAAATAAGGCATGCTTATAGTTTCATGACTCTAAGACAGATGACATCACAAGAAGAGTATCAGTGTCAAAAAGATGGACAATTTTGGTGAGACTTTTATGGTCATTAAACGAACTTTGCAATTTTCCAAAAGTAGTCCAGCTTGCTTTTCTCATTCTATTCAATTCTTGGTCAAGCCCCTTGTCTATTTGCAGTGTCTGTCTAAGATAGATATACCAATCTATGCCACTATAGTTCTATCTCTTTGTATCTGTGTCTCTATTTTTTCTTGGAAACTTTATTTATCTGTTGACTCTACTCTTTAGATTTTGCATACATGCACAACAGAGTTTTAAACTATTAAAGCTTAAAACTTTTGGGACACCTTATAGTCCTACATACAAACGTAGGTTGTCCATTCAACTGTGTAACATAGTCTAAACAATAGACATTCACCATCCAGTCAGTTTTCCAGTGTAATTAGTTATTCCAAACTCTTTTGAGGGATTATGGATATAATTTAGAATGCTCTGCGGTGTTCTGAGGTTTGAAATAAATGATCACAATAAAGAAATAGGATCATCTGGAGGAGGATCCCTATGTAAGGAAACTCTCGTCTTAGACTCTATGTTGAATCTTCCCCATGACAGTGGAAGACATGTTTGATAAGATGATACATCCCAAGTTCATACCTTGCTAACCAGAGTTTTGTTGAAAAAGATTATGTCATTATATCATTCAAGAAATATTGTATAATCTTAATATGTGCATGTGAAACACCTTGTTGCCGGAGAGCTTTTAATGAGGCATTTTCCTCTTTAAAATTAGTTTTATTTTTTTAAAATGGCCAACAATGACAGTGGAATCTTGCGTTCTCTATACCTTCTAGTCAGTTGAGTAATATAAAAAAAATTTGTTGTGGAATTACTTTAAAAAGCCTATTTCCCTTTTAAAACCCTCATCAAGGAAAATCTTGATGAAAGTCTCATAAAAATTTTTTTATAGCTAGGAATATAGTGAAGTTCTCTCAGTCACCTTTTTGTTGTTGTTTTTGTAATAATAAAGTCTGAGATTTTTTTTTTCTCAATGCTTTTGGTGTTTTCGCTTCCTTTTAAGAGTGTTTGAGAATTCATCTCTTAACACCCTTAAAATTGTGTTACCTCCAGTATAGATCACTTCTATATATACTTGATCTAGTCCAGCTGCTTTCTCCTTCTTTGTTTCCTGCAATACTATTTCCACTTCCTCATGAAATACATCTCAATCTGGATTTGTAGAGTTCAAATGTAGCTTCATGCTTCTCGAAGATGAAAAGAGTTTGTTAACCCATTTGTATAGACATTTTCTAGCCTTCGTTTGTTTGTTGACTTCCTTCCAATTCCATCCTTAAATGCCCATGGGTGACATTGTTCAGTCAGGTGTCCCATCAGACTTTCTTTAAACTTGCTTTTCCTTCCCTTGCTTCTCATTCTATTGCTGCTTAAAATCATCTACTTAATATTTTGCAAATGAATTTATATTCCAAACCAATATTTTTTGGCTACCATGTCTCTTTTCTTGGCAAGTTGATCCAGTATTTTGTGACCAGGGTGGTTTTTAGATTGCTTTGCTCCCCATGTTATAGCAATTCATTTACATAGGTTAAACTTGTGAATAAAATGGTTATAATCCATGTCGGTATTCTTTTTTCCTATTAGTTTCCCATATTTAGCATCAATGTTTATTTAAATAGATCATTCGAGGGTTTTTATTTTGTTTTAAAGTGTGCCATAGCATATACCCCAGAGAGTTTAAAGAAAGAGGAAAAGGACACATATGTTCTAAGGGAATGCCCACCTATTATAGAATGGATAAAGAAATTATGGTATATAAAGGTAATGGAATGTTACTGAGCCCAAGAAATGGACAAATGGATAGTTTCAGAGGGAACTGAGAAAACCTATATTATAATAATAATATTTCAGTCATTCTTCAGTCATGTCTGACTCTTTGTGACCCTATTTGGGGTTTTAAACTTGGCAAAGATACTAGAGTGGTTTGCCATTTCCTCCTCCAGCTCATTTTATAGATGAGCTGAGGCAAACAGGGTTAAGTGACTTGCTCAGAATCACACAGTTCATAAGTGTCTGAGGACAGATTTGAACTCAGGAAGAGGAGTCCTGAATTCAGGTCTTGTGCTTTATCTGTTGCATTACCTACCCACCCAAACAGTAATGACATATACATATATATATGTATGTATGTATGTATAATATATATGTATAATATATATATAATTATAGTATATATAGTATATGTAGAATATAGTAATAACAGATAACATTTATATATAATATGCAAATATATATCATTTAAAGATTTTTAAGGTGTTTTATATGTATAATCTCATTTGATGCTCACAACAAACCTGTGAGGTTTATTATCCCCATTTTACATATGATGAAACTGAGGTTAAGAGAGGTTAGATGACTTGTCTTGGGTCACACAGCTAGTAAATGTTCAAAGTCAGGATCTGAACTCAGGCCTTCCAATGTATCTACTGAACCACCTAGCTGCCCCTGAGTGATGCAGAGGGAAGTGAGCAGAACAAAAAGAACAATTTATGCAATGACAATAATATTACAAAGAAAGATAACTCCAAAAGGCTTTAGAGCTCCAGTCAATTCAATGACAAATTATGATTTCAAAGGACAGAAGATGAGGCATGCTGCTCATCTTTGCAAAGGGATGATGGACTCAAAATGCAGAACGAGAAATACATTTTTGGATATGACCAATAAAGAACATTGCTTCACTTGATTATACATATCTGTTATGCATATTTGTTTGACTATGCAAATTTGGTTTTTTTCTGCTTTAGCTGGAAAGATATAGGAAGGAAAGAAAATAAATGTTTTTTTAAGTGAAAAAGCAGTAAAAGTAGTTATGCCATATTTTCACATTTTAATTTTTCTAGTTTTATATTAATTTTGGTCTTTGATCTTTTAAAAATACATTTTTAAACATTTTTTTCTTTTAAAATTTTGAGTTCCAAATTTTCTCCCTCCCCCCCACTCCTTCCTGATCCACTGAGAAAGTAAATAAAATTATTTCAATTATAAATGTGAAATCATACAAAACCTATTTCCACATTAGCCACATCACAAAAAAAGCAAAAAAAAAAAAAGTAAGAAAAAGATATTTCAGTTTTCACTCAGAGTTCATTAATTCTTTCTCTGGAGGTGGATAAGCATTTTTTCATCATGAGTCCTTTGGAACTGTCTTGGATCATTATATTGATCAGAGTAACCATGACTTTCACAGTTGATTAGCATTACAAAATTGTTATTGTGCATGATGATCTCCCAGTTCTTCTCAGGTCATTTTGCATCAGCTCATATAGGTTTTGCCATGTTTTTTTTCTAAATCTACCCTCCCCCGCCATGTCATTTCTTATAACACAATAGTCTTCCATCACAATCATATGCCACAACTTGTTCAGGCATTCCCCAATTTATGGGCATCCCATTAATTTCCAATTCTTTGCCACTACAAAAAGAGCTGCTATAAATATTTTCATCCATATAGGTCCTTTTCCTTTTCCTTTGATATCTTTGAATACAGACCTAGTAGTGGTATTGGTGGGTCAAAGGGTATTCGTTGTTTTATCGGCCATTGGGCATAGCTCCAAATTGTTCTCCAGAGTGATTGGACCAGTTCATAACTTCACCACAATTTATTAATATATTTTTCCTTATTCCCTCCAGCATTTGTCATTTCTTTTTTTTTTTTTTAGCATTTGTCATTTCTGACAGGTGTAAGGTGGTACCTCAAAGTTGTTGTAATTTGCATTTCTCTAACTAATAGTGATTTAGAGCATATTTTTCATATGACTATGCATAACTTTGATTTCTTCTTCTGAAAACTTCCTGTTCACATCCTTTGACCAATTATTATTTGAGGAATGGTGCTTATTTTTATAACTTTGAATCAGTTTCCTACATATTTAAGAAATGAGGCTTTTATCAGAGAAACTTGCTGTAAAATTTTTTGATTTTACTTCATTGTCTATGGTAACTTTTGGCAAAATGTAGTTTCACTGATCATCGTTTTTAGTTTTCTATTTTTGCTTTTGCTTTGTTTGAGATCATGATTGCTACCCCTGCCTTTTTTTTTTTACTTCAGCTGATAGATTCTGCTCCAGTCTTTTATTTTTAACTCTCTGTGTGTCTTTCTGTTTCAAATGTGTCTCTTGTAAATGACACATTGTTGGATTCTGGTTTCTAATTTATTCTTTCATCCACTTCTTTTTTTATGAGTGAGCTTATGCCATTTACATTCATAGTTATGAGTATTTCTTCTGTTTATCCTTTATTTTTATCCTGTCCTTCCTTAGAAATCAGTTTTGCTTCTTACCACTGCCTCCCATAATCTGTTCTCCCTTTTATTACCACCCTTCTTTTCTCTTATCCTCTTCCTTTCCTACTTCCCTGTTAGGTAAAATAGATTTCTATAGCAATCTGAGTGTGTGTGTATATATATATCTATATCCATATCTATATCTACATCTACATCTATATCTGTATCTTCTTCCCTCTTTGAGCCAACACTAATGAAAGTGAGGTTCAACCATTGCCCACAACCTCCTGTTTCCCCTCCATTATAAAAGCTTTCTCATGTACCTCTTTTATATGAGAAAATTTCCCCTATTCTGTCTCTCTCTTCCCCTTCTCCTGCTGCATCCCTCTTTCTCACCCCTTCATATTTTTTAGTGTGGAAGGGAGGTCATCACAACATAATTGACTCACACCTACGCTCTCTATGTAGACTCCTTTTAACTGACCTAATAATGATAAAGTTCTGAGGAGTTACATGTATCATCTTCCCATATAGGAATGTAAAAAATGTAATTATATTCAATCCTTTGTGATCACTCATTCATGTTACCTTTTTATGCTTCTCGTGAGTCTTGTACTTGAATGTCATATTTTCCATTCAACTCTGGTTTTTTTTAATCAGGAATACTTGAAAGTCCTCTATTTCATTAAATATCCACTTTTCCCCTGAAGGATTATACTCAGTTTTGCTGGGGATATTATTCTTGGTTGTGATTCTAGTTCCTTTGCCATCTGGAATATTATATCCCAAGCCCCTCTGCTCCTTTAATATGGTAGCTGTTAAATTTTGTGCGATCCTGATTGTAGCTCCACAATATTTGAATTGGTTTTTTTTTTCCTGGATACTTGCAATATTTTCTCCTTGGCCTGAGTCCTCTGAAATTTGGCTATAATATTCCTAGAGGTTTTCATTTTGGGATCTCTTTCTGGAGGCAATTGGTGAATTCTTCAATTTCCATTTTACCCTTTCTGGATCTGTGATATTGGTGATTTCTTTGATGATTTCTTGCAATACAATTAGACTCTGTCTTTGATTATGGCTTTTAGGTAATCTAATAATTCTTAAATTATCTCTCCTCAGTCTATTTCCCAGGCCAGTTGTTTTTCTGATGAGATTTCACATTTTCTTCTGTTTTTTCATTCTTTTGACTCTGTTTTCCTATTTCTCAACGTTTCAGGGAGTCATTAGCTTCCACTTGCCTAATTCTAATTTTAAGGAATTATTTTTTTCAGTGAGCTTTTGTATCTCTTTTTCCATTTGGGCAATTCTGCTTTTTGAAGTTCTTTTCTTCGGTGAATTTTTGTGCCTCTTTTACCATTAGGCCAATTCTATTTTTAAGGTTTTATTTCCTACAGTTTTTTTTGGTGACTCTTTTACCAAAATACCAAATTACCAAAATCTTTTTATAATTTTCTTGCATTATTCTCATTTCTTTTCTCAATTTTTCCTCTACCACTCTCATCTCTTTCTTTAATTCTTCCAGGAATTCTTGTTTGGCTTGGGTCCAATTAGCATTTTTCTTTGACGTTTTGCCTGTGGCTGTTTTCACATTATTGTCTTCTCTGACACTGTGGTAGTTTTTTATGGTCAAATTGTTTTGTTTTGGTTTTTTTTTTTTTTTTTTTTTTTTTTTTTTTTTTTTTTTTTTTTTTTTTTTTTTTTTTTTTTTTTTTTTTTTTTTGCTGTTTGCTCATTTTTCCAGCTTTTTTTCTTGACTTTGAACTTTATGTTAAAGTTGGACTCTGTTCACCTGGGGGTAGGGAGGAACTGTTTCAAGTTTCAGGCTTTTTCATGCTGCTGTTTTCAGAGCTAGTTTTGGGGGTCTGCAAATTTTTGGTGCTTCCAAAGTGTTGTGATTTGGGGAGAGGTGTGATCATTGTTTTCCTGGTCTGTACTCCAGTCTTACATAGGAAGGCCCTCTTCCTTTTCTGTAGCCACAAATGTTAGCACTCCTTTTGGCTCTGGAACTGTGACCAGGTGCCCTACTTTCCTGCCACCACAAATGCTAATATTCTTCTCTGCCTTGGAACTGTGACCCATAATTGCTTATGGGCCATAGAGTTGCCAATAAGCACTAGCTGCATCTAGTGCCAGCAAAGGTTACCCTGTAATCTCTTTCTGACCAGTTTTGCAATCCCCTTATCATTTCTGGGCTGAGAGCTCCCAAAGCTATTGTTACTATAGCAGGTGCTACTGCTGCTGCTGCATCACTCTGGTCTAGTTCCCACCCAGTGTCCTACTGCCTTCCTAAGTTGTCTTAAGGCTAGAAAAATGTCTCACTCTGAATTTTTGTTGGTCCTGCTGCTCCAAAATTTGATTTGAGGAGTTATTTTAAAGTTCTTTAGAGGGGAATGTTAGGAGAGTTCAGCTGGGTTGCTGCCTAAACTCTACCATCTTTGCTCCACTCCTCTGGTATTTGTTCAAAAAATTCAGTGGTCTGATTATACACAGACTGCTGATTCAGGAAAGATATGTCAGTAAAAAGTTATTTCTTGTCCACTAAAATATAAGCAGTTCTGTTTTTTGATGATGAACAGGGCTTCCCCGTTCTTTTTTTGAAGAAAATATTCTTGTTGTATAAACATGAAGCTTCTGTGTAATTTACATGTCATTGGGTTTCTCTAATTCTTAAGTCTCAAACTATGTTTTATTCCCAACATATTTTTTTCCCTGCCATCCTTATCTATGCACATCTCTGTATTGAAGTCAAAGTACCTCAGACTATCTTGATTTCATTTGGAGGGTCTTCTGAGAGTTTTTTTTTGGGGGGGGTAGAACTTTTCTCTACCTTTTCAAGCCCTACAGTTAGAAAACTAGCATTTATTAAGCACTTACTATGCAGCAGGCATTGTGTCACAGATGTTGATGCATAAGCTGCAATTATTTGTTTTGTGGTCTTTTTGCAAATATTTAGCAATGAGCACTGTGGTGTGAGATAACTCTTGTGTTCCATAAGAAATGATGTTTCTTGATGCCTTTGGCTGCACGATAAGACCAACTCTACCAACTCCTTTATTTACTTCTCCAGGGAGAACCTATGGGCTATTCTTCAGTTTAGGTGCAACTTCCTTTTGCCTTCTGACATTGCCCACAGTGAGAATGTCAATGATATGATTCAGTTCTCATAATAGTATTCCCACTCATTGGTAGTTGGATGAGAATATCATATTAAAAGTAACAAGAGCTACATTAATGTTTCTAAACAGATTTAAAGGTGTGTGATTTTTAAAAAATAAGGTTTTTTTGATGTCTTCTGTTTCTTGTTATTTTTTTAGAGAGAAAAAAGTCATCACAACTAATTGATAAATTGAAAAAGTCTGAAAATACATGTGGTGTGTAATGCCTGTGGACCTCCCACCTTTATAAAGGGGTGGGATGAGGATGTTTTCTCATTTCTTTATTTGAGTCAAGCTTGATATTTATAATTTGGTTATATTCACTTTTGATCGTTTTGGTGTGTGGTTGTTATTTCCATTTCCATTGTTGTAGTTGTGGTGTAGAATTGTTTTCTTGGCTCTGCTTACTTTGATCTGCGTCAAGTTATATAGGGTCTTTTGGTATTTCTCAGTAGTTATCACATTCATTATTTCTTTCAGTAAACTAATATTCCACTACATTCATGTACCACAATTTATTTAGTCATTCTCCAACTGATAGGCATCTATTCTGTTTCCAATTCTTGGTTATTACAAAAAGTGCTACAATAAATATTTTGGTGTATTATGGGGAGTTTTTTTTCTTATCAATAGCTTTCTTGAAGTATAAGCTCAGTAATAGAGTCACTGGTTCAAAGGGAACATTCCAAATTGTTTTCCAATATGGTTGTACCATTTCACAACTCCACCAACAATGCATTAGTATGCTTATCATTCCACAACCCTTCCAGCATTGATTATTGCAATTTTTTGTCAACTACATGATTCCTAAGACTCTTTACCTCCCATTTCCACCCCTGTGTCACTGGTACTGCAGAGGGCTGAAGACTATTCTGTGTTTTTCTTTTTATCATGGGTTGCCATGGACCAAGAATTTACCTTATAGTGGCCAGCCTACTAATGGTGAGCCTCTCTGCACGTGGCTAAGCTTGTCCTTGGAAAGCAGATGTAGTCCTGATGCCAGGACTGTTCTCGAAGTCTCTCCAACATGGTAGAACCTGCCAGAGGTTGTTCTCCATTGGCATAGCCTCCAAGAATCCAGGGTCACCTCCATGCCACAATGAGGCTTTAGAGTAGAACTTTGTGGAGGTGGTGCAAACCATAAAGTACTATAAAAATGTCACTTATTATTATTCTCTGCTTCCAATTCATTCCGTCCATCACCCCCTTAGCTGCCACACTGGTATTTCTAAAATACAACTCTGACCCTCTCACTCTGCTCAAAAAACTTTCAGTAGCTTCCTATCCTGGCATTTAAAGCCTTTCATAATATGGCCTCTACTTGCTTTTCTAGTCTTATTTCGTATTTCTCCCACTCCCTTCCTCCTCCTACCCCTGCCCATACCCTTTCTATTCAAATCAAACCGATCTGCCAAATATTTCCCATGCATAATATTCTATCTCCTTCTTCCGAGTTTTCAAACAAACAGTTCCTCATGTCTACAATGGACTCCTCCCTTGTTTCTGTCTTTTACCTAGGCAGCTAGGTGGCACAGTTAATAGAGTGCTGGACCTGAAGTCAGGAAGTCCTGAGTTTAAACTTGGCCTGAGACACTTACTAGCTCTGCGACCTTGGGCAAGTTGCTTTGTTTGTCTCAGTTTCCTCATTTGTAAAATGAGGATAATAGCACTTTCCTCACAAGGTTGTAAGGATCAAATGAGATAATATTTGTGAGGTGCTCGGCATAGTGGCTGGCATATAATCCTACAATACCGTAAAAATGCTAGCCACTATTATTGTTAGGATACCCACTTCCTCCAAAACAAAGTTCAGGAGCCACCTCTGGTGGGGGCTTTCTTCAATCCATCTTGCTACCAATCATTAATACTCTTACCTACTTTAAGTTACTAGTATATCTTTGTACATTTCTTTCTGTTTACTTATTTGCATATGTGTTATATACCTCTTCTCAATAGAAAAGAAAGGGCTTAAAGGCAGGAATTCTTTCATTTTTGTTTTTGTCTCTGCGGAGACTTTCCTGGTGATTTGAATATTGTTGTTGAGTCATTTCAGTTATGTCCAATTCTTTGTGACTCCATTTGGGGTTTTCTTGGCAAAGATACTGGAGTGGTTTGCTATGAGCACCAGTTCCAGGTTTAAAATGAGCTCCAGCTCATTTTACAGATGAGAAGAATGAGGCAAATAGGGTTATATGACTTGCCCAGGGTCACACAGCTAGTAAGTGTCTGAGGCCAGATTTGAACTCAGGAAGATGAGTCTTCCTGACTATGTCTTTTCCTATCTTCCACTATCATTTATCGTTTGGATACTGATTCATCCCACTGTCCACTCCATTCTCATATAATTGCTATTTAGCTGACTGATACCTGGGAGCCCATCTGAAAATCATGGAGAATTATATTCATTAAGATCTAGAAGAGAGCTTAGAGGTAATATAGTCCAACTTCCTCCTTTCAAAGACAAAAAAGAGAGGTTCAGTCCACTTGCCTGAGGTAACACTTGATTGTATACAGTATGGGTAATAGGGCTAGAATTACAGCCTCTGTCTGTTGACTCTCATTTCAATGCTCCTTCCCTTACTCCAACTAAAGCTAAATTAAGATGGGACTGATAATTGAACCTTTCCTCCAGAACCCTGAGCTCTGCTTCTAGGACATTTCCCACACTTCTTCTTTCTTGCTAGGCCCATGGACACCACTTCAATTTAGGCCTTATCATTTCAAGAGGCTACCACAGAGGCCTCCTTGGTATTTTCCCCACCTCCTGGAATAGGCTCCTGTTTGAGCTGAGGAAAGCTTCTTGTGGCAAGAACCATGTTGAAGAAAGATTAATCTGTCCACAATTTCACTTCCCCAGCTTGCTAAAGATTCTGAGCATTGTCCCAAGCCACTTGATGGGTCATATTTTGATTTTCATTATGATTACCCTGGCACATGGATAGGAGCAATCATTCAAAATGTCCTGAGGTATCTGATTTAATGTATGCTTGTTTGTTTTTTCAATATCTTGTCCAAATTCTGATTCATTATAATTAACAAAATCCTGAATTTCCTGGTTTGTTCTTGTATGCACAATCTTGATCGATGTTCTTTTCTTCTTCCTTAATTTCATCCTGCACACTGACTGTAGCTTAATCTTTCAAAAGCAAAGCTCTTTTTGAGTCACTGACTTCCTCATACATCCTAAGTAGTGCTCCATTGCCTTTGAAAGGAGGTCAAAACTTTTTAGCTTGGCATTCAAAGTTCTACACAATCTGGCCCTAATTTGTCCTTCCAGACTTCCACCCTATTACTCATCAAAACAATTTTGTGCCCCAGCCCATTTGGCTATTGTAATATATAATTGAAATGTGTTCTCTTATGCAATGCCCTTATATTGTGCCCCTTCCCCAACATTTGCCCATTCTTCAAAGTCCTGCTTAGATTCTAACTCCTGATCACTTTTTTCTAGGAAAGAAACAAGCATTTATTAAAAGAACCTACCAAGTGCAAGCAATTTACAAATATTATCTTATTTGATTCTCAAAACAATCTTGAGACAATTGAGAATGAGGTAGACAGATGGCATGGTGGGTAGAGCACTGGGATTGGAATCAGGAAGATTCATCTTCATGAGTTTAAATCTGGCCTCAGACACTTACTAGTTATGTGACCTCTGACAAGTCACTTGACCCTGTTTACCTCAGTTTCCTCATCTGTAAAATGAGCTGGAGAAGGAAATGGCAAACCACTCCAGTATCTTTCCCAAGAAAACTCTAAATGGGGTCTCAAAGATCTGGACACAACTGAAAAAATAACTGAACAACAGAGGCAGATAGAAGTTATTAGCCTTGCCTAGGGTCACACAGTTAATAACTGTCTTGAACTCAGGTCTTCTGACTCCAAGCCTAGGGCACTAACCACTGTACCACCTAGCTTGCCTACAGCTACATGGTACAACAGGGGTTCTTAATCTCAAGTGCATGGACTTATTTAAAAATATCTTGATAACTGTATTCTAATATAACTTGTTTCCTTTGTAATCTTAAATGTTTTATTTTATACATTTAAAAAAATTTTGCTGACGAGGGGTTAATAGATTTCATCAGACTGCCATAGGGGTCGATGATATCAAAAAGGTTAGGAAATCCTGCCCTATATCATGTACTTACCACTTTAACATTTATTCTTTATATGGTAGATATTGGTAGGCAGCTCTTTGTATGACTAGATTGTATGCTTCTTGAGGTCAGGGACCACATCTTGTCCAACTTTATCCCCTGAATACTTCCCAGTACAGTAGTTTGTTCTTATTAGGTGCTTGATTAATATTTCTGAAGTAAATGTTGAATGTTATAACCACATATAAGTAGCCATCTCCAATAACATATAAAAGAATATAATATAAATTTAAATAATTATAATGCAGTTTCCCCATAGTTGACATTTCAAAAGGATGCATTTCTCAATAGCCATGTTATAACTATCTCTCTCTCTCTCTCTGTCTCCTCTCTCTCAGCAACAGATTGACTGTGATGCTGAATACTAGAATTATTGGTAATAAAAGAAGTATGGAGCTAATAACCTTAAAACTTTTTTTTAGAAAAGGTTCTAGAAACTGATACCTCAAGTATTATATAATTGGGAGTTACTATCTTTATTCCAACATGTCATCTTTGTGTTTTGACACCTTAAATGACAGCTATCTATGTAATTTAGGTTTGTCATGAAAAGTATTTTGACAAAAAAATCTGATTTAAATTTTTAAAGAGATCTGATTTTTAACATTTAAGCATTGTTCATGTTCACCCTAATTTAGATCCCATTTCATGATTTTGATGCACATTCTGCATGCATGATTTATCCTCATATTATTATGTAAAACACATTTTCAAGTCAGCAGCTGTAATTCTCTATTTTTTCATGCCACAGTTAAATAACATTAAAGCAGAGCTAGGCATTGATCATCTGAGAAGGACTGGGCTTGATCTTTCATTTTCCCAACGACTCTCCATCTTAGACTTCTGCTGTTTCTTCCCAATGTGATTGGAGGGAAGACCAAATAAGCAGAAGGGACCTGAGGGAAAGACAGTGGCAGACACCCACCTCAGAACTCTCTTGACAGACAAATGAGAGTTTGAATAGATTAGCACTGGGAGCAGGGCTGGGATTTGGTGCTTAGATTTGACTGTATAGCAGAGGAGGGGTGCCATTTGTTATCATTGAATCAGTGTTGAATTTGCAAAGTAGCTCCTCTCTTCCTTTCCTGCCCTGTAGGCTAACACCCTTTGAGTATTATTTCTCTTTCAAGGAGAAACAAAATCTCTCAAGACACAAAATTGTAAAAGAGCAGTGGACAAAATTTCACCAAGTCACCAACGATAACTTGTTCCTAAGAAGGAGTGTGAAGGATATCCAGGGGAGGTGTGATTAGAAAAGGAGTAGGGTCAATAATGTGATCACCATGAGGGATGGCAGATGAACAGCCCAGATGTTCCATTACTCAAGAGCATTATAAGACTTAGAAGAGGCCTCCAACAAAATGGATGGAAACTTATGGAGAATTTATGGACATGGATAAGAGTTGGACAGTATAAGAAGGATGTGTTATGATCTATACCTGGAGTACATGTTCCGTTTGATGAGATCACAGACCTCCACAGATCCAGCTGCTAAAATAATGTTTTTGCTCTTTAGGTAGTTATCATCCTATAGACCAAGAGATCTTGACATGAGGTCTGTGAATTTGTTTTTAGATTATCGATAACTACATCTCAATATGGTTTCCTATATATTTTATTTTATGCATTTAAAAACATTATTCTGAAGAGTCCATAGTTTTTCTTTTTACCAGAAAAGGGGCCCATGACACAAGGAAGGTGAAGAATACTTCTCTTAGAGAACTGCAACTTGGTTTATGTGACAGAGATTGGGTGAACATATTTCTTTACAGATAGAACTGGAAATAGCAGAGTACTGATAGAGCTTTGTTGACATGGAAGGTCCAGCAACTACTCATTGGCTCTATTATGTCTCTCTTCATGGTACATGTTTTCCTCCTGAGGTAGACCTCCAATGTTGACCTGGGGAAATGGTGCCTCAGGGTACCTGGGATCATCTTATATTCAGATTGAGAGTGACACCATTTGTCACCCACCCTCTGAATAGTATCCTCATCCCTATCCCTCCTGAGCTCCTAATTTCCTCTACTTTTCTTTACCACTGTACTCTCTGGCACCTTCTCTATTGTTAGCAAGCTCTCTTTTTGCCTAGGTCTTGTAATGATTAGACTGCTGGACTTGGAGTCAGGAGACTTGAATTAGAATCCTGCCTTGGACTCTTACTACCTGGGTGACCTTGAACAAGTCATTTAACCTCTCTCAACCTCAGTTTCCTCATTTATAAAATGGAGATAAGTAATAATTAGCACTTATGTAGTGCTTTAAGGTTTGAAAAGCACTTTGTAAAAATTATCTCATTTTATCTTTACAACAACCCTTCGAGGTAGGTGCACATATACCCATTCTATAGATGAAGAAACTGAGGCAAGCAGCAGTTAAATTATTTGCCCAAAGTGACTCAGTAAGAATCTGAGGTTGGATTTGAACTTAGGTCTTCCTGATTATTGTATGCTTCACTTTTTTCTACTTCTGCCATGATGGGTCTATTTCAGATCTGTTTGCCATATTTTTCTATTATTCAGCAATTCAATAAATACTTTTGAGTTAGTTGCTGTTTTCTCATAACATTTTATTTTTAAAGTACGTTTTGCTTGATATCTTTTGTTTTTATTGCACCAGATTTCCCATTATATCCCACTTCTTCCAAAGAGCTATCCTTTTTATCAAACAACAGAAAAAGAGAAAATGAAAACAATTAAACTCAACCAACCAACAAATTGAAAAAAAAAACTGGTTCTTTGTTCAATGATCTACATTCATTATCACTCATTTCTACATCAAAAAGGGGGAAGTACTGCTATCTCTTCTTAAGAACCAAGCATGGTCATTATAATTTCATAGCATCTTGTTTCAGTTGTTCTATTGTAATTGTTCTTTCCATTTAGATTGTCGTAGTGTCTTTCTTGTTTTCCTGCTTCTGCTTATGTCACTTTGCATCAATTCATTTAAGTCTTCCTGTGGTTTTCTTTAGTCATCATATTCATTATTTCTTATAGCACAGTAATATTCCATTGCATACACATGTGACTGTTTAGCTGTTGCCCAGTCATTGGACATCTATTTTCTTTCCAGGTCTTTGCTGCTCCAAAAAATGCTGATACACATATCTTAATGTTTACTGAACTTGTCTTGTTATCATTGACCTCCTCAGATTATACGGCTAGCAGCGAAATCCCTGGGTCAAAGGTAAAGGGCATTTTAGTTCTGTTAGAACTTATTACACACTCACTATGTACAATTTTCTATGCAGAGTATTGGCAGAGATTCAAAGTTTTCATCGGATATAGTTAATTATTGCTTTTGTAGAGTTTGTCTTTGACTAAGCTACTGCAAATAAAACTTAAACATTTAAAACTTGACTAGTTGTCCTAACCTTGTTCTGGCCAAAGTTACAGCTTTCAGAACACAACTACCTCATATGTCTAGATAAAATTATTAACATAGTTTATGCAAACAGGAAACATAGTCCTCTATTCCAGGTTCCTTGATGGAGCTTCCAAAATTTCTCTTCAGCAATAATTTTCCCCCTTTCCAAGTTAGAATAGAAAAGGTAGAGAAAAGTTGCTACTTTTTCTCTTTTCTCTTTCACAAAATCTGGCACATAATAAACACTTAATAAATATTCAGTCATTCATTCAATCATGATTTTCTTCCAAATATAATCTAATCAAACAGTTATTAAATGCTTGCTAAGTGCCTTCTGAGAAGTTTGAAGAATACGAAGTTGCTATGGAGGAGGATACAAAACATTTTTGTTGTGCTTCTGGAGAGCTTGACATTATTGCAAAGGCCTGTGGGTACACTAAGTATTATTAACTTGAAGAAACCATAGAGAAATACATTCCCATTGGAAAGAATGCTGTCTTTAAGAAGGACAATGGACTATAAGCAATTTGGGAGAGCAAGGAATAGTTTGCCTATCAGATTTATGGAAAAGAAAAGAATTCATGAACTAACAAGAGATAGAGAACATTACAAAATGCGAAATGGATAATTTTGATTATGTTAAATTGAAATGTTTTTGTACAAAAAAAGCCAATGCAACAAAGATTGGGGGGGAAGCAGAAAACTGGGAGAAAATCTTTACAACTAGTGTCTCTGATAAAGCCCTCATTTCTAAAATATACGGGAACTGAGCCAAATACATAGGAATACAAGTCATTCCCCAGTTGAGAAATGGTCAAAGGATGTGAACAGGCAATTTTCAGAGAAGAAATTAAAGATATCTATACACATATGAAAAAATGCTTGGAATCACTACTGATTAGAGAAATGTAAATCAAAACAA
>CM053624.1:132303583-132323148 GCA_028646595.1 Phalanger gymnotis
ATCGAATAAAGGGGGACAGGATAGGATGGAGGGAAATATAGTTAGTCTTTCATAACATGGGTATTGTGGAAGTGTTTTATATAATTATACATGTGTGGCCTATGTTGAATTGCTTGACTTCTTAGGGAGGGTGGGTGGGAAGGGAAGAGGGGAGAGAATTTGGAACTCAAAGTTTTAAAATCAGATGCTCAAAAGAAAAAGTTGTTTTTGCATGCAATTGAGAAGTAAGATATATAGGGAAAGGGGCATAGGAATCTATCCTGTGCCACAAGAAAGTAAGGGGAAAGGGGATGGGGGGGAGTGGGGTGACAGAAGGAGTGGCTGACTGGGGAATGGGGCAATCAGAATATAGTGGAAATGGGGAGAAAATTCATAACTCAAAATGTTGTGGAAATCAATGTTGAAAACTAAAATATTAAATAAATAATAAAATATATTGAAAAAGAAAAGATGAAACCTAAAAAAACAAAGGTGAGAAAGTAAGATAATGAATGAATGCATGAAAAAGTTCATATTTGCTGAACTGAATTAAATACTGGCCATGAAACCTGGGCCACAGTGAAGTGCAAACTTAGCAACCAGGTCTAACATTTGTTTGGCCTCAGTCTCGTTATCAAATACATGTTAGCGATCTTGAACATTTGTGATAAATACTTTGCTTTAGCTACCTAAGCATTGTAGTCCCAACATGCTCTTGTCTGGTTTGACCTCAGTGCTAATGTTGCACCCTTACTTTACACTAATATCTGTATCACCATCTTTTTAGGCAACATAATAGCATCACTGGGGAAAAAAGGGCAAGAGTGAATATTGGCTTCATGTTATTAATCCTGGTAGATACCGTGAATGGTCCCCTGAATTTACAATTTGTACTGGATTCCTCATGGAGTAAATGAATGACCAAAGACTCAGAACATTCAGTTTGAAAGGATTGTAGGAATCTAGTCCAACTCACCATCCCTACCCCCCAAGTCTCTTCCATTTTACAAGTGAACACCTTGATGCCCATGGAGAGGAGAGGACTTGCCCAAGATTACAGCTCATTAATGGCAGAGTCCAGGCCTGTGCTCAGTCTTCTAACTCCTTGGGTGTTTTTTCTAGTGCTTTTCCCTCTAGACCACAATACATCTCAGCAGCTGGTCTTTTCTAGGATTTCCTACATGCCAACTTGATTATCAAAGCAAATTATTTGGTTAATTTGGAATGTACTATACCAACCCCCAGTGTTGTTTTCTGTATTTCTTCTGAATTCATTTAAGGGAAAGCATAGATATCAACATTTTTCAATACACAGGAAAATGGCACTAACCCTTAGGTAAGATGTCTTCATCAATGACATGTGATTTACCGATTTGGCGCAATTCACAATGAGGTCTTCCTTATGGTGGAATGAAATGCCCAGGTGGTTATTATTGCATGCATCTTGAAGCCCTATGGACCATGCTCCTTGCAAATGTGGCTATATAATTACAGCAATTTCCATGAGTTTTTGCTCAATGTTTGCCTATTTTTGTAGGGATTCTATCAGTGCTAGGTCTTTTCTTTAATGAGAATTTAAAGGAGCAAAATTTCAGGTAGTCTTGGTTATTATTGGGCCAGGACATCAGCTAGCTCTAGATGTCAGTCAGCAAGAAATCTTGCAGTAGAGGTTAGTAAGGATGCTATGGACTAAAATTCTTCAGTGGATGCAAAGGCCCAAGTAGGATGGAATGTTGTCAAGAACACTCCTTTCTCAGTTTTTTCAATGTCTAGCCTCATCAACTTGTCTTAGTCTCATCTTCTTCCTGTTCTTCCAAGAGAGAGAAGGCTGCTAGTCTGTCTCATTGGCTTCTGGGATGGGATCGTCTTAGAAACTTTACCAGGTTGCACAGGGAAAGATGTTAACAGCTTCCTTATGTGGTTTCTGGTATGGCGCAGTCCCCATTCTTTTCCTGGTTAAGGTGACTCAGGGCGGGGAGTAACTACAGGCTTGGACTTTTTATATAGTTTTGAACAATATCAATTCCCCTCCCCTCCACTCCCAAATCTCCCAAACAAACCAAATAACCAACTTGTATCATTCTGTTTACAGAATGCCTCGTGCCTCCAATCAACCCACTCCAATCTATCCTACATTCAGCCACTAAAGTGATTTTCCTAAAGCACAGGTCTGACCACGTTATATGCCACCACATACCTTAATAAACTCCAGTGACTTATGGGCCTTCTCAAAGTTTCATGAACAAATCCCTCTTTTGCTGTCCCTCTTCATTTCTTCCTGTTGGCTTCCTTTAAATCCCAACTAAAATCCCATCCTCTATATTTGCCTCTTCTAACCCTTCTTAATTCTAGTGCCTTCCCTCTGTTAATTATTTCTTATTTATCTTGTGAATAGCTGGATCATATACAGTCATTCCTTAACATTCTCAGGTTTTACGTTCATGGTTCTGGTTATTTGTGGGGTGGTCATTGATAATTAAGGGGGAACTTTTGGAGATTTGCAGCATGCTACGGAAAGTCAAAGATGATATATGAAAAAAAAAAGATGATATATGTATGTAAAGAAAACAAAATTTTTTAAGTCAATATTGTATATTATTAATCTATTTTATAATCTACTACTATAAGTATACATATGAAATCTATTACAAACAGTTAAATTTTGTTAAAAGTTTCAGTGCACTAAAGATGAAAGGGCTATATACTACTCTCTTCGAGAATACCTCCTCTTTGTCTCTCCACCATCCAGATGCATTTATGTGATTTTCTCCCACAGTGATCTTTGTGTCTTGTGCTTTTTGTAGGAAAAGAAAATCCATAGGGGCAGCTAGGTGGTGCAGTGAATAGAGAACCAGTCAGGAGGTCCTGAGTTCAAATCTGTCCTCAGATACTTGACACTTACTAGCTGTGTGACCCTGAGCAAGCCACTTAACCCCAATTGCCTCACCAAAAAAAAAAAAATCCATGAAGTAGTTGCTGCAGCTATACTGGCAGCTTTGAAGACTGCATTTGAGATACTAATCTTTCTCCTGTAGAAACTGAAACTTTTTTGGGTGATGTATGTTGTTTTACTTGTTTTTTATATTCCATAAATATGATCGGAATTATTAAAAATAAAGATTTAGGGTGAGACCTAGTCTTATTTGTGCTTTTTTCACATGGGGAGTATCCTATGCCCCCTTGAATGTCAAGAGATGACTGCATATTTGTTTGGTTGCTGTTGCCCATTGAATTGTGAGCTCTTTGAGGGCAGACGGTCTTTTGTCTCTTTTTCTGTGCCTCTTTTTGTATTGCCAATGCTTATCACAGTGCTTGGCACATAGTAAGTGTCTAATAAATGTCTACTGATCAATTGACCTCATTAAGGCATGGACCAATAAGGTTTGTGCTTTGCGGTATCGTGTATAAGCATTAGGACCTGGACAATAATGCCAGAGAATCTGAGCAAAATCTAATTAGAATTTAATGGTGGCCATACGTGGGTTGCACAAACACAGAAAAAAAATTTGATAATACAAGGTGGAGACCAAAATACAATTCTAAATTATGAAACAGAAAGAGTCTGTTGAAAACAGGTAGGCCTTTGTGGCCTATGCTAATCAGGTCTTCAGGTGTGCTATAGCTCCCATTCTGTTCATTTTTTTTTTAAATCAACGAATAATTAGAGGCAGCTAGGTGGATAATGCACTGAGTCTGGAGTCAGGAAGACTTGGATTCAAATCTGGCCTCAGTGGGTTATAAGCTGTGTGACTCTGGGCAAAGCATTTAACATCCGTCTGCCTCAGTTTCTCATCTGTAAAATGGAGATAACAATAGGACCTACCTCCCAGGGTGGTTGTGAGGATCAAACGAGATAATATATGTTTGCAAATCTTAAAATGCTAGAAGTACCAGCTGTTGCATATGCAAAGTGCTTTAAAGACCTTAATATTAACTTAAATACCCCCTCCCTCCCACAGACTTTCATTATAATTCTGACAATTTACCTTCATTTTTGAAAGGTTCTTCAAGTTGGCAGGGGATCCTTAGTTTAAAGCTCCTCTCTCAGCTTGTAAGCACTCTTTTCCTTTATGTTGTTGTAGTTATCGTGTCTATGGTTTCCCTGATTACGTTAACATCATTCTGCATTATTTCACACAGGTCTTCCCATGTTCCTCTAATTCTTCACATTTTTCATTTCTTATGGCACATAATATTCTTTTAGATTGATATAACGCTATTTAGCCATTCCAGAGTTGATGGACACCTACTTTGTTTCCAGTTTTTTTTTACTACCACAGAAAGTATTGCTATAAATATTTTGGCGCATATGGAATCGTTATTTCTGTTAATCCTCCACAGTATACTAAGGCTATGTGCCCACCAGTAGGATCAAATGGTATGAATGCTTTAGTCACTTTCCTGGCATGATTCTTAATTCTTTTCCAGAATGGTTGGACCTGTTCACAATTCTGCCAACAGTATATTTGTGTTCTCCTGAAAATCTCTTCTTAAATAGTTTTTGCTGTTTGTCTTTTGTCTTAGAAGAGGACCATGACTTCAGGAAGGTGATGCCATAGTTTGCAAGCAAATTGGATTTAAGTGAGGGAGGGCTGTGCAAAGAAATCACCTAAATATACAATTAATTTATGTAAACATGTAAATATAAGGGAGCTTGGTTCAATTCAATTCATTCATTAGGAATTTATTAAATGCCTAATATATGTAAGACACTGCTCTAGGTACTGCGGATACAAAGCCAAAAACCTGCAACAGTTACTACCGTCAGGTAGATTACATTCTCTTGTTGTTTGTAAACTGAATCATAGTTTGTAAGACAAATCACTATTCCTTACTTTACATACCTGTAAATTCAGATTTTTCATTGTGTTTTCTTAAGACATTCTCTCCACAGAGGTATAAATAGAAGGGAAACCTCATTATTATGCCATTACCCCTATACCTCCCTCATCTCTATTTTTCATAAATCTTAACATAATGCTCAATTTATTTATATTTTTCTTTTTTTTTTTTGAGGGGGGGAAGGCAAGGCAATTGGGGTTAAGTGACTTGCTCAAGGTCACACAGCTAGTAAGTGTGTCAAGTGTCTGAGGCTGAATTTGAACTCAGGTCCTCCTGACTCCAGGGTCAGTGCTCTATTCACTGCACCACCTAGCTGCCCCTATTGATATTTTTAAAATAAATTTTTATTTATATTTCTGTTTTTACATCATTTACATTTTCTAATATATTTCTTCCAGAGTACCATCCCTGATAACAGGGAATATAAAATAGAGAAAAGGTAAGAGTTCAACAAAACTAACCAACATATTGAAAATGTCTTCTGTTTTATGTAGGATTTCATACCCATTGCATCCTATCTCCTTAAAGGAGCAGTAGTAGTAGACTAACTGCTATATGATGCCCACATTAAAGTACAAGACATTATTTTGTTTTTCTGCTTAACGAGGTCATCAAAATCAATTCTGTGTTAAATAACAGGGGTTGGGGTGGGAATACTCAGTTCAAATTCACATTGAGCCGAAGTTTACTGAATGCCTACTGTATGAAACTTCAAACAAACAACTGGTTATAGGGCATGGCAACTAGATGAAGAGCAAAAAACTCAGTCTAATGTGCAGATGTGGCATGAGCAATAGTATCTGAATATTTGTTGTCACGTGGAAAAAAAACCCATCTGAGCAGTGGACTAGGTTTTAAATTTTTCACTTGTGTTTGGTTTGGCATCTCACCAATAGAACCAGAGGGTACACCTGTAAGGTGCATACCTTTATCTTGATTATGCCCTTGCAACCTAAACTTGCACAGATAACCAGCAAGTAGAAGAATGAGTCTTTGGAGGCTGTGAAAAATTAGAGAATGTGTTACACTGCAATACTGTCTGTATAATCACTGGTTTGCATAATCTCACATACTACTGAGCGCCAGACACATGGCCTCCATAAATCCTACTGTAAAAGTGGATGAGGGTGGTCCTGTTTACTTAAACTCCATAACTGAGTAGGCATGGTTAGCATCAATCACAGTAATCAAGACAATCAGGAGATTTCTAAGCTGGGCTGTCCCGTCTCATTGTGTCCATATAAGCACCATACCTACCTCAAAAACATAGGGAAGAAGAGATATACGAATGATCTATATTCAAAGTGAAATCAAAAAGAACTGACACATCTATCATTGAAATGTACATACAGAGCTTTAGAAATTGTCTTGTGGTCCTATTATTTAATCCTTTGGAGCTTTGGGGTAATGATATGTGGTAACTATATCAATGAGGGAGATTGCTTATATTGTAGAATCCTTAGAAGTATGGTATGGTGGAAATAGAACCGGACTGTGGAGTTACAGGACACTGAAGTTCAACTCCCAGTCCTGCCACATGGTACCTGCATGGTTTTGGGCAAGTCACTTTATGTCTCTGGGTCTCAATTTACTCATCTGTAAAGTAAGATTAGAGTCAATGACCTCTAACATCTCTTCTAGCTTGAAATGGTGCTTTTATTCTTGATCAAAGTGTTCGATAGTAGAAAGTAGCATGGGGTCATGGGAAGCCTGCTGTACTAAATTGGTGTTAGAAGGAGTAGGCTTTAGTCTCTACTTTGTCACAATTTAGCTCTCTGACCTTGGGTAAACTACTTAAGCTCTCTAATCTTAGCATCTTCACTTTTAAAATGAGAGGGAAGGGGGGCAGCTAAGTGTTGCAGCGAGTAGAGCACTGGCCCTGGAGTCAGGAGGACCTGAGCGCAAATCTGGCCTTAGACATTTGACACGTGTACTAGTTACTTAACCCCAATTGCCCTGCCAAAAAAAAAAAAAGGAGAGGGAAGGACTCTAAAACCTCTAAGACCCTTTCTAGCCCTAAATCTAATTTTTCTTTATGTAATATTCTTATTTATGTTGTTTTACTATGGTGACATAAATATTTTGCAGCAGTTTTCTTTACAGCAGCCATAAACTTCCATTATGATGACATAACAAGTGAAATCCTAAATCACTTTTCTCTGTGCAGTGAGAGGGTGGGGAGGCATTAGCTTATCAGACTGATAGGCTGAAACATATGGGGCAATTGTGCAGTAATCTTGTCAAATTGTTAAAAAAAATGATAACAGTATAAATACTATAGCTACCCAAAACCCTTAAAATACATTCAACTTTTTATAGTTTTTAGATTAATTTTCATGAATTAACTTATTTAATTTTTAAGTAACAAGTATTTAAAAAAATTTCCCGGGTGCATGATAGAGCCAAATCTGAAGGAGTGCCACCTGATGGGAAATTAATAGGTCAATAGGTTGATATTAACTTAGAGGAAAGTCTCTTAGTAGAGTGCTCCAGGGATCTGACCTTGGCCTGTGCTGCTCTACATTTTTATTAATGACTTGGATAAAGGCACAAAAAGTGTATCTGTCATTCTTGTGGATATCACAAAGCCATGAGGGTAATGTGCTAGAAGACAGAATTTGAATCCAAAAATATCTTGACAACTTAGGATGATGGGCAAAATTGGAAAAGATGAAATTCAGGAAGAATAAATATAAAGTTCTACAAGTTGATTAAACCAATAAAATTGATGAGGTTATGGCTAGACAACAGTTTACATAAAACAGATATGGGGGTTTTTGTTGGAGTGCAAGCTTAATCAATATGACTTTCCCATATGACATGGCAGCCAGAATAGCTAATGCTATCCTCAGCTGCATTAAGAAAAGCAGAGTATTCAGGAACAGGAAATGGCAGCTTTGTTGTACTCTACCCTGGTCAGACCACACAATCTGGAGTTCAATTCTGGGTACTATGTTTTAGGAAGCATACTAATAAGCACGTTCAGAACAGAATGTTAGGGATGATAAGAGGACTAGAAACCATAGCCTACCAGAATTATTTGAAGGAACTTTGGAATTTAGTCTGAAAGAGAGAAGATTTAGGTTGGACATCATCGTCATCGTCGTCGTCATCATCATCATCATCATCATCATAATCATCATCATCATCATCATCATCACCGCCACCACCACTAGTATTTATGTAGCACTTTAGGATTTACAAAGTGCTATAGAATTATTATCTTGAGGCAGTTATTATTATTAACACCACTTTGCAGAGGTGGAAATTGAGACAGACAGAGGTTAAGTAATTTGCCCAGGGCTACACAACTTGTAACATTTGAACTCAGGTCTTTCTTACTTCCGGGCCAACATTCTATCCACTCTACCACCTAGATGCCTCTAAAGACTTGATGGCTGTCTTTAAGTATTTGAAGTCCTGTCATTTGGAAAAGAAATTAGCCCCATTTGATTTATCCTCAGAGGTTAGAACCAGGAGCAGTGGATGAAAGTTGCAGAGTGGCCATTTGATGTGAAGAGAAGCTACCTAAAAATTGAAGCCGTGCAGGTGAGCTATGAATCAACAGGGAATAGATTGACCCTTCTTGGAAGTCTTTAAGACAAAACTAGATGACTAGTTATTAATCATGTCATAGTGGGGATTCTTGGTCAGTTGTGATTACTTCTTTGGTTCCTTCCAACTTATCATTCTGTGAAATCTTGTTATAAACTTATTGTGTGTAGCATCATAAACATGTTCCTACTTGAGTGGAACATGCACATATTTCCATATGATTGAAAACATGTAATTTCCAGTTTTTATTTTTAAAGACTTCTATATAAGGGATTAGCAATCAAACTAATGTCTTTCTCCTTCCTCTTCTCTCTTTCTCACTTATTCTCTCCACCCCCATCTTTCTATTTTTCTCTCTATTTTGCTATCTTAAAAATTATATGAGTAATAATTAAAATCCCGATTAGGTAGTTCTTACTCATAGAGGCATAAAAAAGAGGATGACTGATGCTATGGAAACTCTCACCATTAAAGTAAAAGTCTTCATAATGGTAAAAAATTTCACATAGGAAATGACATAATTGTCCAAGCAGGAGGATGGTTCTAATGACTGAGATTTAGGAGAAAGCTGCCATTGTGAATAGAAGGTTAACCAACCAAATATGAAATAATTGATATTGAGACAGGTAAGAGTAACAAACTGTCTTGCCCAGCCTTTTTTTAATGCCTGGAAGAGAAATGGTCCACAATAGACTAATCACAATGTAGGAAACAAATATAGGGAGAACAGTAACGCAAGACAAAAGTTGAGAGATCTATTCCACCTAATCTAGTCTTCTTAACTGAAGCTAGAGGGTAACCTTCATGTTTCCAGTGTTAGCTTAAAAGGAGAGGTATATTGATAGTTAAAAGGGATTTAGTTACTCCAATCCATATTTCAAGTAGATGGAGAAAGTTGCTGCTAAAGTGGAAGCAAAACAATTCAAAAGACTGATGATCTGAGCTAAGAGAGAACTCTGCTGACTGGATGAGGCTGTGGGTATTACTCACAAAAGAACTAAACTAGCCTTGAGGCTCTATGGGTTGCATTCACAAAAGGGTAGTAAATACTTCCCTTCTGAGAAGAGAACAATAGTTGCTGCAATTTGGTAAAGAACCAGTAGATGGCAGTAGTAGCACATTGGAGAGACAGCATACAGATGCATAATGGAGAAAGCAGTCCAGGGGATGATGTCTGCAGACTAGCAATTGACATCAGCAGCTCTGTGAAGAAGAAGAAAAAAAGAAGTAGTTCTGGAAGCAAAGAAATATTTCAGTTGGGATGAAACCCTGGGTACATAAGTTACTTAGCAACACACACTCCCTCTCTTACTGTTGTCTATACATGCATGGCCCCGGTCTTGTTTGGCGGAGTGGTATTGTATTCCTTGCCTTACTATTCTATATTCTGTTTAATTAACTACCTTTGCATTGAAGTAGTACGCCTACTTTTGTAGAACTAGGATTTTTAAATTTTTAAAACTTCTTGCTACTCCTCACTAATAACCCTAGCATTTAACTTTTCTTCAGGTTTTCTTTCAAGTGTTCTCTGTCCAAATGATTATTCTAGAAACTTTTTCTTTACAATCTGTAAAGTGGAGCTCTTGAACTAGGTGATATCTAACGTATTCTTTCTAGTTCTAAGATTTTGTGAATTTCTTTCCACTGCACAAATATCAGTGGCCTGGGACTCCTCCCACCTCTGTCCAGGGGTTCGTAAACTTTTTCCCCCTCTTGACCCCTTCAGTGTTTCTTAAACTGTGAGCTGCAACCCCATGTGGGTATACCATTCTATCTGATCCAGGCCTCAGTAGAAAGTCAAGCTCTAGAGATACAAAAGATGACATGTATCAAGTCATCAGTTCATTTAGTTTTAGTATTTAAACCAGAAAGTGTGACAAGACACTGGAAAAATACCCAAATGGCTTTGGAATTATTTCACTAGAGTTAATAATTTTTTGCTTAAAAAAGAAGATCCTCCCCTCCCAATTAAAGCTACACAAGATAAATTCTATTAGGTACTCAAATGGGACCTGTTTGCTTATATCACAGTGAGATTCCTTCTTTGGTAATAGTGGTTGGTTGTCTTCATCAAGGAGAACAGATGCTACCAAGATGGGAGGGTCAAAAATCCCCGCTAATAACGGATCCTACAGATTTGAATTGGCCCTTCGGCAATGTCAGGGTTAATATACATTTCCTGTGAGTTGAAGGTGGGGTGGCTGGAGAAGGAGAAGTGTCAGAGTGCTATATTAAATATTACTTAAGAATGCTTTGCTTTCATTCATCTGATGGCTGCACTCCGGGTTTTTTTTTTTAAGCGCCTCTATAAATCCATCTATCACTATAGAAACAGGTAGAAATACCTAGAATATGCATTTACCACTTTCACTTTAGTGTTGTTGAAAGTTTGGACAAGAAAACGTAGGAGTGTGCCCCTCATAAGTAAATAAGCACACATTCATCTCTCTCTGAGGTCTCTCTTTGCACAGAGGAAACCATCACTGAGAGTTGCAGGCTCTTGGGAATTTCCTTTTGTTACTAGAAGATAAACCAGGTCTTCAATGCAGCAGCAGTAGAAACAGTGGCCCCAGGAAGGAAAGGCACCTTTAGCCTTCAAGCAGATTTCATGGACCGTTTGACCCATCTCTCAACTCCTTGGCTGTGAGGTTTCCCTGCAACTGCTTTCTCTTTTCCGGTCCGAAGGATGATGATTGTTTATTTAGCAACTTCCTACATTGGTAAGTGACCATTTGTCCCATTTCCAGTCCCCAGAAAATGCCCCAAGAGAGTATGTTTTCCTAACTAATTGCCAGAGTTTGGGGACTAATCGTGGTTTTCTCACGACACATGGTGAGGTGACAGACGGCATGATTACTGATTGAGTCCCCCAGCACTGCCAGGAAAGCTTGCTTTCTGGTGAGTGAGTGAGTGGGGTGGGGTTGGCTTTGGATGGGGGTGGGAAGTCACTACCTAGTGACTCGAAGGTAAATAATTTTCAGGCTGTCTAGTTTGGGGGCAGGCTTTGCTCCTGTTTCAGATTTCTTGGTTTCAGTTTTGTGTTTTGCTGGCATTACTCTCCCCCCTCCTTTTCTTGTGTGGCTTAGCAATGCAAGAAACCCTCAGCATACTTTCTTTCTACTCCAAATGGCATGTCTTTCTTTTCTTTTTTTCCTTTTTGTAGAGGTTGTGTGGGTATATCATTTCCATGGTGTAGTAGATAAAGTTCGGGACCGCTGTCAGAAAGGATCCATGTTCAAATACCATCTCTGATATTTAGTGGCTATGTTACCTTAATCAAGACAATTCCCCTCTTTAAGACTCTGCTTTGTAACCTATAAAATGGGAATAATATCTATAGTACCTACCTATAGGATTGTCTGAAGGCTACAATGAGAATGTATAGAAAATGCTTTGTGAACTTGAAATAGACCACATCTATTGCAATGATTTTTATCTTTATTTTTTATGCTGATTACATTTGATAGCTGCATTTCATCCCTACCTGGTTGTCTTTAGTGCATGATGGTTTCTGTAGTTTAATTCAACTGTCAAATTATGCTATAAAGGCAAACATCAGTTTGCATCAGTGTGTAAATAAGTTGGTCCATTTTAGGACTGAAGGTAATATTTTTAACTGCCAAGATTTGTCCAAGTAGGAAAAAAAAGGATGTTTTATTAAGAGCTACTGGGCTATCATAGGTACCCACTTAATGATTAGACTGGAAAAAAATAAACAAGGTGGGTAATTACCTATTAGAAGGGGAATTGGGGAAAATAAGGCATCTCATCTTACTTCAGCAACACCTGTGTCCAGGGCAAATCCCTATTTGCTCAGGTAATTGCTTTAGTTTATTTCTACAGCAATAAGTGACTTCAGAGCTGGGTCTTTTAACCAGCAATTATCTACTATGCTTTTGTGTATTATGTTTCATCAGGAGTAAATCTTTGCAGCAAAACCAAGGGATTCACACATGAGCACAGGGTAAGAACGTTGGTGGACCTCCCTCCCTTTCCCATTTCATATAGAAAGTTGAAGTTTACATTATCTGAGAAGAGGCTTAAATTAACATTTAGAAGTGAATGGAAAATAGTGATTACATTGGATGTAGAATTTCTATTGCCATGTTTTTCTTTTTGGTAGAAGAATAGGAAAGCAAGATTAGTTCTCAGACCTATTTATGAAAAGGCGTTGGAGAGAGGCGGATAGAGAGCTGATCTTAGACTCAGGCTGGGTTTGAATTCTACCTCTGAAACAAGCTGGCTGTATGACTCTGGGCAAGTCACCAGATCTCTCAGTGTCCCAGGTACCTATTTCATGCTATAAGTTGTAGAACAGGGGGAGGTTCTTCACAAATAATTCTCTAGATTAATAAAATTGCAGGTCTAAACAAACAAAAACAAAATGGCTCCAGGAAATATGTCTTTGTAAACCCATTTTCCAGACTCTTTTTTTTTCATTCTATGACACTACATCTGTCTTGAAACACCAAGTTCAGGGGGGAACTTGGGTAGAGAACCATCCCCACCCCAGTTTGTCAAGGAACTATGAAGATATGGACAGCAGTAGACCTGAAATAATCTTTCAATTTCTTAAAACACCTTGCCCAGACCTCTACTTTATACTGATCACCTTCTCCCTTGTAGCTTTATTATTTTCGCACGTGTTCTTTCCTTCTCTTCCCAACTCCCATCCCTATTAGATTATAAACTTCTTGGGAATAGGGTTTATGTCATATGGTAGCATTTGTTTTGTGCAGATCTATGATTTTATCATTTCTTTTGTGACCCTCAGTGGAGAAATTTCCTTCATTAATTCAAATTAATAACCTAACTCATCTGCATTTTAATTTTAGAGTTGTGTGGGGTCATTTAGAGGTTAAGCAATTTGTGTATGATCACAAAATTAGTGTGTGTCAGAGTCAGGACTTGAATCCAAATTTTCTTTCCACCCAAACTGTGTAACCACTACTTGGTTGCCTCAGCTCTATTAAACACTTAAATAACTACTTGTTGAATTGAATTTTTGTGAGCTACTACACCCAAATGGAATAGTTTGTCAAAGTGTAAATGCAGATTCTTTATTCTTTTGATCAGAGGAAGGGACTAGACAATTAGAGTCTTGAATCCATGAATGGAATAAAAGAGACACTGAAACCTGGAAGGGAATTAAAAATTTTGTTGCCTTTTGCCCATATTTACATTATCAACAGCCAATGAGCACTAATTGAACACCTGCTATGTGTTAGGCACTGTGCTTAGCACTGAGGCTACAAGGAATGGTAAAAACAACAGTCCCTGCTTTCAAGGAAATTGGAGTCATGTAAATAACTATATACAAACAAGATAAATACAAGATAAATTGGAGATAATCCACAGAAGTAAGGTGCTATCATTAAGGGGGGGATTAGGAAAGAGTTGCAAAGGGTGTGATTTTAGATCAGACTTAAAGGAAGCCAAGATAAGTTGGAAGGAAGAGATGATGAGGGAGAGAATAGTAGGTATAGGGGATAGCAAGTGAAAGTGCCTGGAGTGGGGAGGTGGATTGTCATGTTTAAGGAACAGTAAGGGGGCCGGTGTCACTGGATTGCAGATTACATGGTGGTGATGGTGGTATAAAGAGTAAAGAAAGGTAGAAAGAGGCCAGCTTACAGAAGTCTTTAAAAGTCAGTCAGTGGATTGGGAGACATTGGGGTTTAAATAAATGTTTATTGATTGATTGGAGTTGATTGAATAGAGGGATAACATGGTCAAACTTACACTTTAGGAAGATCAATTTGACAGCTGAGTTCAACTAGTGGCTTATTGTAATAGTCCAAATATAAGGTGATGAGGGACCTGTCCAGGATGCTGGCAGTGTCAGAGGAGAGAAATGGGCAAAGGAAGGGTGATATATGAGAGATGTTGTGAAGGTGGAAGTGACAAGAAATTTTTTGGAGACTGATTGGATATGGGAGTAAAAAAGAGTGAGGAGTCAAGTTTGGTGGTGGTAGGGAAGTCAGGTGACTGCAGTCGTAGTGAGTTGTCCCTCCCAATGAGCTCTTCCTTTCTATCCTGCCCCAGGTTTGGAGAAAAGAGATGCATCTTGTTGCACTATTGCCACAGCTGGAGGTCAGACTATTGGAAACAACACATTGGTGGTCTATCTTGTACCTTGCCTGTAATGAGGGTGAAGAATGAACCCATGGTGGGTTACAAGAAGCCTGGCCCAGCAACTCTCCCAGCTCCTACTCACCCAAACGAGCCTCTCTCTCTCTCTCTCTTTGTGTTTCATAGTCATTCTGATCCCTTCTTTTTCCCTCTCACTTTCATTGCATTGGAGCCTTGGATAGCAGCACTACTCCATCTTTCAAGTCACCGTGATTTACATTATTAGAGTCATCTGAAACTCCTCTCTCCCTTTTTCTGTCTGCCCCACCCCCTACCACACACCCCTTTCATATCTAATCAGTTGCAGAGCACCTGATTTTATCTACATACAACATATCTTTATTTTTTTTTATTTTTATGGAATGAATAAACACCAACAAACACAAATGTTTCCTTAATACAGGGAAGAAAAGAAAAAGGATTGTGTGTGACATTATGAATCTCCAATACGGACTGATTGCCTTAAGTATATGCTTATTAGTGGTATCAAACTCATATAGAAATAGGCTGATAGTGACTTAGAAAACCACAAATTAACATTATCTGTGTTGTATTTTGTTTTTATTTTGTTAAAAATTTCACAACTACCTTTTAACCTGATTCAGGGCATTCAGGAATTTTTAGATTCAACTTGGTAGTTCCAGCACTGCCCTGTTTGTCTGTATCCCCTTCTGGACTTCCCTTTGCTCTCCTGTGTGTGTGTGTGTGTGTGTGTGTGTGTGTGTGTGTGTGTGTGTGTGTGTGTGTGTGTGTGTATAAATGTTTCATTCACTCTCTTCTTTCCTCTCTCTCTGTCTCTTGCATTACCACCCTCCATCTAATACCTGCATTCTCCCAATAAAAGCCCTGTCTTGTAACAAATAAATTTAGTAAAGCAGAAAAATTCCACCTTGGCTACTTTTGAAAATATACATCCCATGCTGCAGCTCTAGGGCGTCTATCATCTCTTTGCCAGGGGAAGAGAAACATTAATCATGGTGAGTCTTTTCAAGTAATGATTGCTTATTGCATTGATCTTTGTCCTTAAGCTGGAGGCAGCTAGGTAGAGCAATGGATAGAGTACCCAGCCTGGAATCTGGAAGACTTGATTTTGAATTCAGTCTCAGATACTTGCCTAGTGATCTTGGGCAAGTCACTTAATTCTATTTACTGCAGTTTCCTCAACTGTATAATGAGGATAATAACAGCACCTACCTCTTCTGGTTATGAGGATCAAATATTTGTAAAGCAGTGTCTGGCATAATTAATACTTATTTCCTTTTTTCCTTAAGTTTTCCGTGGTCGTATCCCTTTAAAATGTTGTAGTCCCTGTTATAGACTATTTTCCTGGTTCTGCTCAAGTAACTCAGTATCAGTTCATAAAATCCTTTCACATTTTTTTCTGTATCTATCCCTCCCTTCCCCATTGTTAGCTTGTAACCTTCTGTTATATTGCTATACTGTAATTTATTCATAATTTTCTGACTGAAAGCAACCCACTTTGTTTTAATTTTTTTTTTTTTGCTATTACAAAAAGTGGTGTTGTAAATATTTTACTGCAATTGTGTTCCTTGTCTTTGATCTCTTTCGGGTATATGCTTACTAGTAGTAGTACAAGGTCAAAGGATCTGCACAGGTTATTGACCATTTGGGTAGAGATCCAAATTGCTTTGGACTCATGAATCTACCAAATTAGGATGTCTATTCTCTCACAGCTCTTTCACCAGTTGTCATTATCCTTTTGTTTTCATCTTTGCCAACCTGATGGGTATGAGGTGGAACCTCTGAGTTGTTTTAATGTGAATTTCTTTTATTATTAGTGATCTGGAGCACTTTTCCATATGGTTGTTGAAAGCTTGACTTTCTTCGTTTGAGAATTGGGTGTTCATATCCGTTGTCCATTCATTGGAGAATGGCTCTTGTTCTTATATACTTGTATCAATTCCACCTACACTGGCATAATATATCTTGTATGTGATCTTTTTTTTCCTGCATATTCATCAATTACCCTAGATCAAGCCCTTCTTACTTCTCTCCTGGGCTATTTCAATTGTCTCCTAATTGGTCTCATTGCTTCTAGCCTCTCCCCTTGACAATCCATTCTCCACATAGCTGCTAAAAGGATATTTCTAAAAGTCAGGTCTGACCATGTTGCTCCCCTGTTCTATAAACTTTGGTGGCTTCCTCTTGCTTTAAGACACAATAAAAATTCCTGTTTGATTTTTAAAATTCTTTAAACTCTGTCTTTCCAGGTTTATTGCACATTGTTACTCTTACTCCGAGGTTCTATTTTCCAGCCAATCTGACTGACCGGGTAGTCACTATACAAAAAATTATCCATCTCCTTCCTCCAATGCCTTTGCACAAGCTGTCCCTTATGATTGGAATTACACTTCTCTTCCACCTAGTAAAATCTTTAGGTCCTTTCAAAGCTCTGTTCAGGTATTACCTCCTACATGAAGCCCTGTCCATATTCCATTCACATGTCACAACCTGGCCCCTACCTACTTCTCCAATATCAGACAAATATAATTTCCTCCAGATATACCATGTTCATTCCTACCTCTGAGGTTTTCCTCAAACAATTATTTCTGCTTGGGATGCTGGTCCCACTCTTCTACTTATTTATATTTTCCATGATCTCCAAAGTCCGTTTCAAATTCCTTTCCCTCCATTAGAGCTTCCCCAATTATCTCAGTCCTGGCGAATTTGTCCTTTCTCTAAACTCTATTTTCTCTTATTGTCTCTATGTCTTATTTGTCACTTTGTGTAGGCTATGTTGTATAGTTATGTATAACCTTATGTTTATATTCTTTCTTCCCAGCCAGATTGTAAAATCCCCAAGAGCAAAGGCCATGCTGCTTACCTTTTTGCGTTCACTAGTGTCGAAGTCAGTTTCAGCTCATAGGTGCTTAATAAATTCAAGTTGCTGATAATAATATTCAATATTTAGTAATATTCAGTATTGAATTCAATTGAATTTAATATTCAATGATAAATTCAAGTTGATAATACTGCAAGTAATGGTGCCATTGTGATGCACTGTGGTGTTACCGATTGAAAACTGGTCTATCTCGTGTCAAACACATACACACAAATCTAAAGCCAACTTTGATTCATTTACTTTATTGAGTAGAAATATCAAGACTTTTTATAGCATGACATATTCTAGGAATTTCTAATGGGTTGATCATCCTTGGCAAGCAAGTCAGGAAATCAAATCAAGTTTATGGTCTGATATTGTGGTACCCAAATAGCATTTCAAGCAAGGACAAGACATGTGGCCAAAGGCTGCGGGCATGCCTCTTCTTTGGCTGGTGGGCAGCATGGCATAGTAGATATATTACTGTCCTTGGTGTCAAACAGCATGGCTTCCAGTCCCATCTTTGACACTTAGCAGATTTGTGATGCTGGGCTTGATCTTTCTGAGCTCTAGTGTTCTCATCTGTAAAATGGGAATCATAATCTGGCACTACTTGTTACAGCAGACCTGCACAACTTGGCAGTAAGTAGAGGCCAAAAGTAAAATAAGCAGCAGATAGGTTTTTAGAGGCCCACTTTCCACGTAAAGTAACTAGAGACAGACTGATGGTGTTTGGTTGCTGAAGGTCACGTGACAAACAGGAGAAAGTGCTCAGTGACTAGAGCCAAAATCCTTTGGCAGGCCTGCTTTACAAGGTTATCCTAAGGAAAGTGCCCTTTAACCTGAATGTATAAGTTCTGGAGGAGACATTGACTGGGAACTCAAAACTCCTAACCCTAAGAGTTCTCCATTTGTATTATTCCTTTTTTCATATCCCAAGCAACTCTGAGAACTCACTTGCATCACATGCCTTAATCTTTCTATTTCTCCTTCTGGTGACCTCAATGCTTTGGAGCAGGGGTGGGGAGGCCCAACCTTGCTTTAGAGAAATTTAAAAAAACAAAGGTTCCACCTTATGAAAAGCTTGGAAACCCCTAGAAGAGACAGAGAAGCATAGATTCCTCTAACGTTTTATTTCTACCTTTCGCAACTGACTGTGTTATTATTATATAGACAGTCTGAATGTGGTCAGCAGTAGCGCTTTTTTTTTTAAAAATCAGCACAAAAGAACACTTTTCCTCTTTTATTGGCTACATAAGGGTGCTTACTAGCTTAATTATCATAAAACACCAAATTTGGATCTGATAAAGCAAAGCCTAGAGCTAGGTTAACTTGGATGCTGGATTAGCCCTGGAGTCCAAAGTCCTGACTTCAATTTCTGTTTCCGGTACATAAGGGCCCTGTAATCCTCTGGGTAAGTCACTTAACCTCTCAAGGTCCCAGGACAATAAATTACTTAGGGTCCTGGATAAACTTTAGTGGAAGGAGTTTCCTTACCTGAAGCCTTTTCCTTTCCCCACTAAATAAATCACAATCCAAATTTTGTTTCTCTCTCTCTCTCTCTCTCTCTCTCTCTCTCTCTCTCTCTCTCTCTCTCCGAAAGGCAAAACTGATTATATTTCACTCTACCTACTTTAAGGTAGAGTGGAGAAAAAAGATTTGATGTCAGATAACCTTCAACCTGCCCCTCACCCTTTTTTAAATCTGTGGGATCTTACTCAAGTCACCAAATGTTTTTGGCCCTTGCAGAATCATAGAATGTCTGAGTTGGAGAAGTTTCAGAGGCCATCCAGTCTAAACCATACTTCTGTGTCCTCTGTAAAATGAAAGGAGTAGCCTAAATGATATCTGAGGTTATTAAGAATATTTGGAGGGCAGAGCCAAGATGGTGGCTGGAAAGCAGGGACTAGCGTAAGCTCCCCGCTGAGTCCCTCCAAAAACCCTACAAAAAATGGCTTTGAACCAATTCTAGAACTGCAGAACCCACAAAATAGCAGAGGGAAGCAGGGCTCCAGTCCAGGACAGCCTGGATGGTCTCTGGGTAAGGTCTATGCCGCAAGGAGTGTAATGGAGCTGAGCAGAGCCCAGCATGGACGGCGCAGACTGAGAGCAGGAGCTGGGTGCAGCGTGCCCTAGAGCCCTGAATCAGTGAGCTGCAGCAGTTACCAGACTTCTCAACCCACAACACCAAAGACAACAGAGAAGGTTAGTGGGAAAA
>CM053624.1:132323648-132351193 GCA_028646595.1 Phalanger gymnotis
CCTTGTCCTCTCCCCCCTCACTATACCCCGACCATTTTATTTCTTCTAAATTTAGAAGACTTTTATACTCTTCTAAATATATATGTATTGTTTCCTCTTAAACCCATTCCCAATGAAAGTAAGTTACCAGAACTACCAGTTCTCCTCCATCTAAATCCTCTGCATCCTTTCTTCCTCTTGCACCTCTTTTGCATAAAATAGTTACTCTTTTTAGCTGTTTCTAAATGATTTACTTTTTAAGTTCATATCATAGTCAGGTTTATCCCCCTCTTTCTTATGAACTCGACAATTATTAATAAGAATCTTAGATATACATTTTACATTTTATGTTATATAAAAGGTAAACTGTCCTTATGAATCCCTTATAGTCAGTCTTTGGTATGTACCTTATGTTACTCTTGGTTCTTATATGTCAAATCTTCTATTAAGTTGAGGATTTCTTTTAACAAAGTCTTCAAAGTCTGAGGGTTTGTCAAATGTCCATTTTTTCATTCAAGATAATATTTAGATTTGAAGGGTATGATATTTTTGTCTGGAGCCCCAGGTCTTTTGCTAACTCCCTTCTTTTATAGATAACAGAACCGTGTTTGTAGGAGATTAAGTGACTTGTCCAAAGTCAAACAGGCATTAAGTATCAGAGTCCGGAGTATCAGAGTGCGGATTTGAACCCGAGAGGCTCATGTTTCTTCCACTGCCCTGAGGTAGAGAACCATGAAACTATTTGGAAGAAGAGCCACATAGCTTTAGTAGATGAGAACCATTCTGGAACCCAATTGCCATGGTCTCGGGAAAACATCTAGTACAGAGTAGAGAAAGCTGTATTCTCCTCCTGTCCCCATCACAGTTTGGTTAGAAGGTAGCGCGGATAGTAATGTGTTCCCCAACTTCTCTGCTAGCAGCTACTTCCCTGTACCCACTACATTTTGTCATTTTTGTTCAACACAATCACTGTTCCTATTTTGCTTTGCATATAGGATAAAATGACTCGATCCTGCTTTTATGTTTCCGATTTATAATGGGAAAGATTCAGAAATTCAGCATTCTCTTTTGAGGTGAACAGAAAGCCAATTATCTCTAATATAGAAGCTAGGTAAAGTATTTCAATGCTTGCTAAGGAATCCTAAGAAGACTTACTGTCTTTTCTTTGATACATTGGGAATGGGTAGCTAAATGATTTTAGATACCAAAGTCACTTTAAAACCCTAAGTGTTAGAGCTGAGGGAGACGGGATCAGCATATGGACTCTGGCTGGCTTCTGACCTGGGGGGAAGAATTCAGGATGTTTTCTACTTTGATATGTGAGTTAAGCTCAGAATTAAAATATAGTTGGTATGAGAAAGTATCACGTTGTAACTAGGTTTTATTATATTTTTAGATCTTGATCTAGATTTTACATTAATGAGGATATACAATTTAGAGAAAGATTTAGAAGAATAAAGAATACTAACATTTTAATTTTCAATTATTATTAACTTCGGTTCTGTTTTCAGGCTGAGTAGAACATGATTCTAAATCACCCAGAAACTTTCACCGTCTAATATATTTATTACATGACAACACATATTTATCCTGTATGTGTCTTGTTTACTGGTAGTTGTTTGCATATTATGTCTCCTATTAAACTGTAAACTCACTAAGAGAACGGAATGTCCTTTGCTTTTCTTTGTACCCTCAGCATTTAGCACGAAGCCTGGTACATAATAGGTACTTAGTAAATGCTTATTGACTTACTAAATGATGAAATAAAAATATAATAAAATATCACAACTTACCAATCAATCATTAAATAAACCAACAAATGAACAAACATTTATTAAGTTCCTACTATGTGACAGGCACTTTGCTAAATAATGGGGATAAAAAGATTAAAAAAGAAACAACCTCATCTCTCATAGAGCTTGTATTTTATTGGGGGAAACATAAATATGTGTAGTTAACATAGAAAATTTATGCAAAATAATACATAGCAATTTTTAGGAGAGAAGAGACAATGGTTATTTGGGGGGGGGTGTAGATCAGGAAAAACCTTGTTTGGAAGGGGGAATTCAAGCTGAATTTTGAAAGAAACTAGGGATTCTAAGAGTTGAAAGTGAAGCAGAAATGCATTCTGGGCACGGGGGACAAACCACACAAAGGCACAGAGAAAGGAGATGAGTCGTGTATGAGGAACTGTAAGAGACTTACATTTTATATCCTCTGACACTTTTTATCATGAGACCTTTGACCAAAATGGTCTACATATTTTTCTTTTTCTAAAAAATCTTATTAAACTTTTTTGTATTCTGAACTTAAGAAATAAAACAAGCATTTCTCTAACAAAGTGGAATAGAAAAAAAGATTGCACTTGAAATCGCAGATCTATTATCTACAACTTGCTATTCCTTTCAAACATACAACAAATTTATCATGTAACTTTCTCTTTTTTCACTTCCCCCCAGCTACCATTAGAAAATTATTTATTTTCACATGAAGATGTGCCTTCTTTCCCTTCTGCCTCTTCCCCTCCAACCCCCATGGTGAAAGCAAGAAAAGCAAAACCCCTGTTTCAAACATGTATAGTCAAGCAAAACATACACCCACAACGGTCTTGTCCAAATAGAAGATATCTCAATCTGCTCTTTGAGTCCATCATATCTCTATCAGGAGGTGGGCAGCATGTTTCATCATGAGTACTCTAGAATTGTGGCTTGTCCTGGTGTTGATCATAGTTCCTAATTCTTTCAAAGTTATCATCTTTACAATATCTCATCACTGTATAAATTGTTCTTTGCTTCTGCTCACCTCAATTTGCATCATTTTATATATGTATTCCCAGTTCTCTGATGCAATCCCCTTCATCATTTCTTATAGCACAATAGTATTCTATCACTTTTACAGATCATATCTTGTTCATCCATTCCCCAGTAGATGAAGGATGGTCTACTTTTAAGATGTCCTTGCTCCTTCACATTAGACATTGGTTTTAAAAAGAGATCACTGTAATATTTTTTTTGGAGGGGGGAAGGCAGGGCAATTGGGGTTAAATGACTTGCCCAAGGTCACACAGCTAGTAAGTGTGTCAAGTGTCTGAGGCTGGATTTGAATTTAGGTGCTCTTGACTCCAGGGCTGGTGCTCTACTCACTGTGCCACCTAGCTGCCCCACTGTAATATCTTAAAGGAGAGCTATAAAGTCACTTCTTCACAACCTCTTTGGGAGGCACTTTGGTACAATTGCAATGACCCTAGACAGGAGTCAGGAGACCTGGGCTTTTATACCAGCTCTACTTTGAATTTCTGTATGTGATATTTGTTGTCACTAATTTGAATTTCCAGTGCAGGCCCTCTAGAGTTTGGTTAATTCTTCCTAGGCACTATGCATGCAATTTCATTATCAACTGGTGTATTAGAATAGGGTAGGCTCATTGGGTAGACCTTAGTTAAGTCGGAGTGGTGGAGTTTTTGCATATCAGTCGAGGGAGGACTGTTACCCATGCCTGTCTATGTGAGCCCCTGGGAGCCTTGGAACTATGTCCATACCAGAAAAGACAGAGACTACTTCCCTTTATCCTAGAAATCTAGCAGGCAAGAAGTGAATAATGCATCTGAGAGAGGAGAGTTCCTTTGTGGTGGGAATGAAAGAAATGGTAGGAGCTCCTGATGGGATTAATGCCATGGAAGAACCTGGTCTTCTTCTAAGCATGTTGATCTTACTTCTAGTGAGATTTGAGCTCCTAGGACTTTTTTGTGTGTCATAGACTTCATTGGTGCTTTGGTGGAGTCTACAGACCCTTTCTCAGAACAATGTTTTTAAATGCATAAGATAAAATACATATGATTACAAAGGGAATTAATTATATTGAAATAGAGTTTTCTATCTATCTATCTATCTATCTATCTATCTATCTATCTATCTATCTATCTATCTAAAAAAGTTCACAGACCACAGGTTAAGGACCCCTACTCTAGGATGAAGGGAAGGATCCTTTTTCTTTGTATAACTTATTAAAATGGCACTATTCTTTTGACTCTGCAGCTTAGAATTTTTAAATGTCCTTTTTAGATTCATATGTGTTCTTTATTATTGAAGCAGAGAAAAGTCTCATTACATCTTGGCTTGCTGTGTTGTAGGTGAAACCAGCTGACCCTTCATCGAGATATGGTTCCTTATGTAATGTCCTTTATTCCTCTTCTTTATATTCAAAGGTTAAGTAGCATTGAAAGGATTTTCTTTACTGAAGCAGGCACCCAAAAGAGTTTTCAACTTATGTTCCAAAATTCTGACTAGTCTATTTTTATTTTTCTCTGAACACTTTGAACATATTTCTTATGCATTTTCAGTTGTGTATAACTCTTTATGACTCTATTTGGGGTTTTTTGACATAGATACTGGAGTGGTTTGCTATTTCCTTCTCCAGCTCAGTTAATAGATGAAACTGAGGTAAAAGGGTTAAGTGACTTTCCTAGGGTCACATAGCTAGTAAGTGTCTAAGGCCAGATTGGAACTCAGGAAGACGAGTTTTCCTGATTCCACACCCAGGCCTCTATCTGCTGTACTACCTTGCTACCCATTGAACGTACTTAAACAATAGTTTTTACAACAGTTATAACTTGATTGAGACATTTGATCACTCTTAGGCTTACTTTGCTCATATAATAATTCTTCCAAAAATAAAAATTCTTTAGTGGCTTTTCTTTCTCTTTTTGCATGTTTTCCAGCTTCTTCTCATCACAACCCTCAGAAGTTTTTAGATCTTGTATTATGTCTGATTTAAGCTTGACTTTGCCCAACAGACTAGCTTAAAGCCACATTTATTTTGTTTCTTATATTTAAAAAATTATGGTTTGGGGGATTAAAATAACTTAGGAAATGTGCTAAATAATTGAAAAACCTTAAATGGAGTAGCTTACATTAGAATGATTAGCCTACACTTATTAAAAGCAATTAAAATGCCATTTAAAATGTGATGTGCTAGCAAAGAACTGTGGATCAGAAGTCAAAAGATCTGGATTCCTTTGTGTATGACCTCAGACAATAAGAGTAGGCCAACCTTCATTTTATAGATGAATAAACTAAGGCTTAGAAAATGACTTAGTCAAGGTCACATAGGCAGTATGTATCACAGCTAAGATTTATACCTAGGTCATCTCACTCTAAATTCAGTACATGTTGCACTGAACAATGAGCTTTGTTCCTGAATTAAGCCCTAAATTTTGCCCATTAGATCCACATGAATCTCAATTAATTTTATTTCCTAGATTTAAAAAATACAAAGTGAGGAAGACCTGGGTTGAAGGCCATTCATTCTCTGTTGCGTGCTGTGTAATCATGGGCAAATGACTTAATCTATCAGTGTCCCAGAGTTTGAATATTGGTATAGGTGGTTTTCACATCAAAGTTTTTAACAGTGATGGAATCACAGATACAGCCTTTGGTTCAAATCAAAAAGGAAAAGAACAGTATATTTCTACTTGCTCTTAATACTCTATTTTGCAGTATTGAAGTTGTCTGTAACCTCAATTATAGAATGTCAGATTTCTCTGTACAAAATGATTCATACTTAGGAAGGCTTTGAGATGATTAAATATGTATTATCTTGTTCCTTATTGTATTCTTGGCTTTCCAGACACTTTATTTTGACTAGAAAGAAGAATGGAATTCAAAAGGTTTGTGTTTAATGAACCCTTATAAAATACTAATGATGTGCACTTATATTATTCACACAGGAGGTCTCTTGAGGTCCTCTGGGAACTAATCTGACATCATCATGTTTTGTGGTGAAAAGAAATTACTTGGTAAGTAATAAGGGATTTGGAGGATATATAATTGAATTTTTATAATTAGAATTAATTTTGGTCCAAAATTGTAAGAAATTAATTTTTACCTGGATGAATATTTTTGTCTTAATGTCATATTATTAATAAGATACACTATATTAATTACCTTTTGGTACAACACACTGGCAGGAAGAAAGGGAGTATCTCTCATTCAACTATAAAGATCACTGTTCAATGGAAAGTGGTGGCAGGGTGTTATGGGCATTTTTTTTAATGAACCTAGACATCTAAGTTAGTATTGCTTTTAGTTTTAATTTGTTTTTGACTGCAGCATTTTGGTGTTGAAAGTGACTTTAGGTGTCATATAGTTCACCCCCATTGCCGCATAAATCCCTTCTACATCATCCCAAACAGCTTCTTCTTGAACACTTCCAGTGACAGAAAAGTTACTATTTGACGTGATGGGCTGTTCTGTGGTTGGACAACTCTAGTGATTAGCAGGTTTGTCCTGAGGTGGACCTAAAATATGCCTCCCTGGAACTTCCATCCACAGTCTTCATGCTGCTCTCTGGAAGACTTTCACACCCCTGCTGTCTCTTGATTCTTAATCCAAGATTTTAGAGATTTTCCATAATCTTCGTATTAAAAGTGCATTTAAAAAATTTCTTAATTCGTTTTAATCATTGTTTAACATGAATGACAGCTAGCTGAAGTGGATATATTTTTAAAAAAGAACTGATCATGTGAGCATTCCTTTTACTTTTCCTCTGTAAGCAATTATCATTTTTCTGTAATGATGTTAATCAAAGGCAAAGCTATATGCATCCAGTGGAATTGGATGTAACTGGGGGAAAAACCCAACCTGTTCCTTGTGGATTGTTATAAGGGCCTTGGGATCGGTAGGACTGGTAGTTCTGGGTTACTACCACTTGTATCACTGGGGTTGTGAATAACAAAATCTTTGTGGTTGTTTAGTCATTTTTCAATCACGTCCTACTTTTCATGATCCCTTTTGAGGTTTTCTTGGCAAAGATGCTGGATTGGTTTGCCATTTCCTTTTCCAGCTCAATTTACAGATGAGAAAACTGAGGTCCAGAGAGATTCAGAGATTTACCTAAAGTCACACATCAGATATCAGATTTGAACCCAGTACCTCTGACTTTAGAACCAAAGCTCTATCCACTATCCCTTATTACCTTCATGTTATATCTTTAGATAATTGCATACTTTAAATAAAACCTGTGTAGAGTCACTTTGACCTGTGGATTGGAGAGATGTGTCAGATTCTTAGAGAAGTTCTGTTGCCCTAAGTTCCTCTGCTTCCATGTCCCATGGATCACAAAAGGGGCAGAACAGCAATGTTGAATGTTCCTTTTTGTTCTTGCCACAGCTTGATGATGTATTCTCTTAGATCTGGGGCCTGGTGGCATAACAGGAACCCTCAAATCAACTTTGTAATTCATGATGTAGGAATAATACAAGACGTAATTAGGACAAATTCAGTTGAGCAGGAAGGGAGATTCCAGGAAACCAGCCTTATGGACCATCACCCTAGAAGACAGATCCCTTGTGGGCCTGATCATAGGGAAGCTGTTGGGAGCAGGGAGAGGCAAATGAGTTGCTCTGAGGAGGCACTCACCTAGGGTGCAGCCACGAGGGATTGGGGGCGTAGGGAAGATGTTCACCATCTGGCCATGTCCTGTTTTAGCTAATTATTCTTACTAACCAGGTGTTAAACTCAGTTGTTTCTGTGCTGCTGAAAGAATGTAAATGCTGCCACAATATAAATGTAGCAAATTTACAAGTGGCAAAATCTTTAAAAATTATTATTTTTATTCTTATACTTTCTGAATTTTGGTATTCTGGGACACAGCTCTAATGTCCCTGCCCTAGTCATCATTCTGCTTTGGCTTGTGCAAAGGGAGTCTGTAGTGAGGTGGCACTGATTTTTGGGTCTATAAATTATGACTGACAGACAGTATAGAAAGATGTGATGACATCTGACATGGATTACAACATGTAGCAAATAATTTCATTATATAATAAAAATGCTTAGCCTCATCCTTTCCTTTTGTTATATTTATACATTCTACTTTATTAAATGTTCTCAGATTATAAATTACAGAACAGGTGTCGGCCAGCCATGATAGAGGGAGCTTCTTCAACAGAGAGTTTTATTCTACAAACTAAACAAAGTAAAATCATAAATCTGGATGAAAACAAAGCAATATTTAAAAAACCCCAAACTTTGGGCCATCCAACTTTACTAAGCTTACTATGCTGTTTACAACTCAATGAATTTTCCATCTTTTTGATACCATGATCTCAATAATACGGCATAATTTATGTAGAATGTTAGAATTGGAAGGAACATCAGTATTCATCTAGTCCAATACCCAGAGTTAACATGGTCAAGGTCACACAGCTAGTTAATTTCAGAACAGGGACTAGAACCCAAGTCCCCCAGAGCCCACACCAGTGTTTATTCCACTACACCAGGACATATCAATCAATCAACAAATACTTACTGAGTATGCCCATTTTATGCCAGTCAATGTGCTAGATACTTGGGATATAAAGACAAAATATGGGACATGTTTGCTCTCAAGAAGCTTACATTCTATCAGGGGAGTATAGCCTTCTAGGGGGCATAGTGGACAGAGCACTGGGCCTGGAGTCAGGAAGGTCTGAGTTCAAGTCTGGCCTCAGACTCTTACTGGCTGTGTGACCCTGGGCAAGTCACTTAACTCTGCCTCAGTTTCCTTATCTGTTGTTGTTACCTTCCTCATTGAAGAGGGCCAGTGACATCATGAGGCTGATGTCTTTCCTTGAACATGAATTGGGGGTGAATGAGACCGAGCTTTACACCTGTAAAGTGAACTGGAGAAGGAAATGGCAAACCACTCCAGCATCTTTGCCAAGAAAACCCCAAATGGAGTCCCAAAGAGTTAGACACACCTGAAACAACTGAACAACAACAACAAATTTGGATTTCAGAGATGTGATAATTTGTTTGAAGTCACACATCTCATCTTGGGATTAGAACCAAGGTCTCCTGACTCCTAGGTCAGTGCTCATTGCACCAATTAACAGTGATGAGACCGTGGTGTAAAAAATGAGAAAACCATTTGCCAAGGTCGGGGATTAGAACCCAGATCTATTGACTTCCATCCATTCTACCCTCCCCATCCCTCTGTATACTACATTCTTTTTAGTGAAAGGATTTATCGTGCAAAGCACAGAATTTTGAAAAATGGATCATATATTAAAAATCTTTGCCATCCTAGTACATGGATACAGCGATTACATAGAATATAAACTCCTTGAGGGCAGAGTCTGTTCCATTTTTGTCTTTGTATTCTGAGTATCTAGCATAGTGCCTGGCCCATAGTTGGCACTTAATAAGTATACGCTGTTGTAAAAAATAATTATATCTTTATTAAATAAAACAACTGATAGGAGCGGACTTGAGAAAAATATTAATGGCACATAATTTTTCAAATGAAAGTCACTGCAAACACATCACTAGAGTCGTAATAATATGGGTTGTTGGCCAGGACATGTAAAGAAATGTTCTAATGATATTCATTAAAAAGAGATTTTATCATATTTGTTCTGGAATGTGTGAAAGGGAAGGAATATGGATATAGAGTTTGAATGAGAAGATTCATCGTAACTACCTAGTTAGTTTGTTAATTGATCATCTTGGTCAGACAGGATTTGTTCCGTGAAATATAGAGAGGCATTTAAGAGGTTGAATACATAGAGTACTGGACCTGGAATTAGGAAGACTGGGGTTCAAATCTAGCCTCAGACACTTGCTGGTGGCATGACCCTGTGCAATTCACTTAATCTCTCTCAACCTTAGTTTCCTCATCTATAAAATGGGCACAATGACATCTCCCAGCATTGTTGTGAGAATAAATGAGATATTTTAAAGTACTTTGCAAACCTTAAAGTGCTTTATAAAAGCTATCCTGATAAAGATGATGATGTTATGAGGGTCTCCCCTCAGTAAAAAAGGCCTTTGAATGGAACCTGCACGAACATTTGTAGGGAATGTTATATAGATGAGATTCTTGCTCAGATGCAATATCCTGGACCTCTGAGGCCCTGCCCAACTCTGAGACTCTGCTATTTTGTGGTTACAATCTGATTTTTGGGAATGTTTCAGATGACAACTTTGGGAGGGGTGAAGAGAAGAAGCATCTATATGATGCCTATGTAGTGCCAGGAACTGTGCTAAGTATTTTTTTACAAATGTTATCTTATTTGATCCTCACAACAACCCTGTAAGGTCAGTGCTATTATGGTCTCCATTTTACAGTTGAGAAAAGCAAAGCAAGTGGAGATTAAATGACTTACTCAGGGTCATACAGCTAGTAAGTGTCTGAGGCTGGATTCGAATTCAGGTCTTCCTGATTTCAGACCCAGTCCTCTATTCAGTGCACCACCAGCAGTCTCTGGAATCATGTTTGAGAAAACGACCCCCTTTGACATAACAACCGTGATTTATGTAATTATCTCTTTATTATTTAAGGTTTCCAAATGGCACTCGTTATTTGCAATTCCAAACTATCTTTTGATAACGTTTATTACATTTTCTCCCCTGCTTTTGGGTTCATATGTTTTCACAAGCCAATATCCTTGAAACTATCCTAGGTAGTCTTTCCTCTGAAGGGGAGAAAAGCTTGAGAGGCAGTGTGTGATGCTATAGAGAGTGCCAGGGTCACAAGACCTGTGCTTGACTTGCTGTTCTGTTACTACTTATGTGTCCTTGGTCAAATCACTCTCTGGGTTCCAAATTTCCTCATCTGGAAAATGAGGAGGATTGAATGGCCTCTATAACCCTTTCGTATTCTAATGTGCTCCTTGAGAGAAGAGGTTGTTTCATTCTTTGAATCTGCATCCCTGGCACCTAACACAGTGCTCCTGGCACATGGTGGGCAGCTAATTGATTGATTGATTGATCCTATGCTCCCCAGCTGTAGTTGTTTTAGGAAATTGTTCAGAAATCAAAGTCTTCATTTAGGGTGTGAAGCCAGAGAATGGAATTTTTGAAAGACAAACATTTATTGAAGACAACCATAAAGTATGTTATTTTTTATCCTGAGCAAAGTAAAGAAATTACAACTCAACCAAACAGTTTAAACAGTTAACAACTAAACTTTTCTTAAGATCCAAACTTAAAAATTACGTGTAAAATACCCCTTTTTTGAGAGAAGGGTGTACCTGGGCATACTCATCTATCCTTCCAGGAAGAGCTTGGTTCTCTGGAAGCTGATTCCCTCTGAGGGTGCATTAATGGAGTGTTACTCAAACTTAAGGAATAAGAACAGGCTGATTTTAAAAACTGCAATTGTGTTTTGGTTGTGGGGGAAAAAAAGTCATAGGTCCTACTTTGTGATTCTAAATATGGTTTTGGCTGTAAGATAATTCTCTACTCTTCATATCTCAAAAATGAAAATGGTGTAAAGTATAAAGAAATGTACACACAATTATGTTTTCTCTCACAGAATTATGTCATCTTCACAGAGCCTGCAACTTTTCCTCTCAAGATACTTCTCTAGGGCCATATTTCACTTTTATTTCTGATTCTTTTCTTCACTGTGTCCTGGAAATCTAAGTGAGCTGGAGGTCAAGTCCCAGCTCTATGGGTGATATTGTGACTTGTGACTTTTTCTGCCTTCTCGTTTCATAAATTCCTTCAGTTCTGTATTTAAAAGGCCAGCACGTGGGATGTGTGCATGGGGAAGAATAGGTTTTTTCATTGTTGCTCCTAAGGATAGGGCTGAGACCAATGGATAGAAGTTGCAGAATTTGTTTCAGAGTGGGAAGGAATGGTATACAATTAGAGCTTCATGACAGTGAACAAAAATAGTGAACTCCCTGTCACTTGAAATTTTCAAAGAGAAGCTATAACATAAGAGGAGGCCTGGAGTCAGCACTAACCTCGAGCAATTAATTTTTCAATGTGAGCCATCACTAAAAATCAGGGCTTGATTTGTTGTTTTGTTGATTGTCTAGACTTAATAAAGTATTAATGCAGATTAAACTTAAGAGTGCATATAGTGATTTTTTTTTAAAAACAGAACCTGGTTGTTAAACATTTACCACCATAACCCCTATATAAACACCATGACCTCTATAAACTGATTGAGGTCAACAAGAGTGTAATAGAAAGCTTAGGGGATAAAGTCATCACTAGATTAGAGGCCTGGTGACTGTAGGACAACACAACAACAATAACAGGTATTTATATAGCTCTTTAAGGTTTACGAAATGCTGTACATCCATTATCTCATTTGAGTCTCACAACACCCCCGTACCCCACTATTCTAAAGTATAAGTCTGAAGATGGCAGAGTAGGAGGGAGAAGTACAATGTCCCTTCCCTCCCCAGCCTCCTCCATAGTGATCTGGAAAATACCCTAGATTGAATTCTGATCAGGAAAGCCAAGAAAAAATTAGCTTATGTCATTTTTCCAGACCAGGGTGGCTTAGGGAAACAGACAGACAAGGTCTGTGGATGGGGTTTTGCATCACATTTGCCACAGCCGAGACTGGACAACAGGGGCCAGAAGCACCTTGGCAGAAAGGGATCCCAGGGCATCCCTGAACTAATAATGCGTACAGGAACGGGTGCAATCTGGCAGCTCAATCTCCTACTACTCAATTCCAGGTTAGACTCAAGGGTAGAGGGAATCCGCAAATGGGATAGGAGAGAGATGTGATTAATAGTTGGCCCTAAACGTGTACTGAGCAAGGCACAAGCAAACCACAATTTTGTGTGTTCTAGAGCAGAGCAGGGCCTTGGTTTTAGCCTCCAGCTTAGAGTGAAATCCTGTAATAAAATAACCAGAGCAGGAGTCCCAGGCCAAAGGAGAGTTCAGTCGATTTGAATCTATGGAGTCTCCCAATGACCTAATAGTGGCTGAGTCTAGGAGCAATCTACTGAAACTCTTAACTAGGGACAAGCTGACAGACCTAAACCTGGGTCAGGAATTTGAAGAGCTCAGATCAGGAGAGCAGCGAGCAAACATTGCCCCAATCATATCTCTTTGGGACTACTAAAATCTTTACAGCTCAGGTCCCCAGCTTGAGTTGTCAAAACAGCAAAAAAGATGTAAAAGAAAGAAACTCAGGCTAGATATTTTTTTTCCCCAAAGTGCACAGACTCCAGCATTAACATAAAGTCCAAAGTCAAGAAGTAGGCTGGAAAAATGAGCAAAAAAAAAAAGAATCCAACCATAAAGACCAGTTATTATGACAGGGAAGCTGAATACACAAACCCAGAAGAGAATGACTTGAAAGCATTTACAAGCAAAGACTAAAAAAATGCCACTTGGAGACCAGTTCAACCAGAATTCCTAGAAGAGTAAAAGCAAGACTTAAAAAAGAGCTAAACAATTATCTTAAATCCCAAATGAGGGTGGTAGAGGAAAAAATGGAAAAAGAAATGAGAGCTATGGAAGAAAGACATGAAAACGAATTAAAAGCTTGGAACAAGAAGTACAAAACTTTACCAAGATAATGATTCTCCGACAATTAGAACGGACCAAACAGAAGCTAATGAATCCATGAGACATCAAGACATGTTAAATCAAAAGATTAAAAAAGGAAACCATAAGATATCTTTTAGCAAAAATAACTGGCCTAGAAAACAGATAGAGATAATTACTTTAAACCCATGACCAAAAAAAGATCCTTCAAGAAAAAGATATTTCAAGAAATAATAAATAAATTGCCCACATCTCTTAGAACTAGTCGGCAAGGTAGAAATTGAAAGAATCCATAAGCAGCCAGGAAGAAAAAATGTAAGTACTGAGCCATAGCAAGTACCACACAAGATTTAGTAACTACAATAATTAAGAGGTGGAGAATTTGTAACATGAAATTCTAGAAGACAAAAAATCCAGACCTATAAGCAAGAATGGCTTACCCAACAAAAGTGATTAGAATTTTACAGGGGAAAAGTGGACCTTTACTGAAAAGTCATCTTTAACCAACCATAATGCCAAAAAGATTACATTCAATTAAATTCAATATAGAAGAAATTAAAAAATAACTAAAACGTAAGTTTGACCATGTCTCCCTGCTTAAGAAGTTACAGTCTCTCTTTTGCTCCTAGAATTAAATACAAATGCCTTTTTATTTAAAGCTATTTATAATCTAACTCCAGTCAACCCTTCCAGACATATATTATTCACCTCTGTTCTACGGACCAGAACTGGTGTCTGTGCTGTCTCTCACATGGCATCCCATGTTCCAGCCTTTGAAACTGACTTTGAACAGGCTATCCCCCATGCTTAGGATATCCTCTATCTTCACTACAGCCTCTTAAAATGCCTGGTTTCTCTGAAAGCTCTGCTGAGGCATTACCCCCATAGGAGAGCTTTCTTCATCTCACTTAGCTGCTAATGCCTCCCCCTCTAAAAATTCCTTTGTATTAAATTTTAAAATATTTTGTATCTACTTATGTGTACCTGATGCTTTTCACAAGAGAATATAAGAATACAAGAGGACAGGGATTATTCCCTTTTTCACTTTGTATCCCCAGAGCCTAGCACTCAACAGCCACTGAAAATGCTTGTTCATTGATTGCTCCACGCCTATTTCACTTTACTCTTGATAAAGGCCGTAAGCACAGAGGAAACATTTGGGAGTACTATACCATTTGACGATAATATGTATATATATAGTATATAGTGTATTTATGTATGTGTGTATAATATCCAGGACTAGAGAGATCATAATGCTGATATACCCTGTCCTGACCATATCACATTTGGAATATTGTGGTCCGTTCAGGGTCCCATGTTTTAGGAAGGACATTGATAAGCTGGAGAGTATCCCAAGGAGAACAACCAAGATGGCGAAAGACTAGAGAATATGTCATATGAGGATGAGCTGGAGGAACTTGGGGGTATTTAATGTAGAAAACAGAGGACTTCGCAAGGACATGATAGCTGTCTTCAAACGTTTGAAGGGCTGTTACATGGAAGAAAGATTAAACTTCTTGGCTTGAGAGGGTACAGTTAGGAGCAATCAGTTGAAGTTGTAAAAAGAGACAACGTAGCACGGGATATAAGAGAAATCTTCTAAACAACCAGAACTTTTTAAAAGAAGAATGCACTGCATCGAAGTTAGTACGTTCCTTGTCAATGTTGATATTATGCAAAGGCTGGCTGGTCACTTGATGGTTTTATTGTATAGGGGATCCATGTTCAAGACAAGGCAAAAAAACATTTATTAACCACTTATTGTGTGCCAGGCACTATGCTAAGTGCTGGCAAGAGAAATATTAGCAAAAAGAGATTCCTCGCTCTTAAGGAGCTTACATTGCATTGCGGGATGACCAAATACAAAAGGGAACTGAAAAGGAGAGTGGCAGTGGATTGATGGATGAAGATACTTGTATAGGGTCTTGGTGCTGAAGTCTGGGGAGTCAGAAGCACGGCTGGAACCAGGTTGAAGGTTGGCAGATCTGGGCCTTTCTTCAAACTGAATGTCCCAGGAGGAAATGAGCGATAGGAGAACAGACTAGATGGATGTTAATTGGGGGAGAAGGCCCCTGGCCTTCTGGAAATTCCAGAGTGAAGTTGAGTGACTTGCTCAAGGTCACACAAGTAATAAAAGACAGAGCCAGGATTTGGACCAAAGTCCCTGAGTCCAAATCCAGCTCTTTTTTACAGATGATTCTGTAAGCCTGTGAAATCCTCAGCCGCTTCTTAACATCTCCTTAATTTTTTTTAGCTGTCACTGTCAATGACAGTTTAGTCTTGTAGATACTGAATAAACATATTTTTGAGGGAACAAATCCATGACAATGGTATGTGAGTTCTAAAACAGTCCCCAAATGGGGGGAAATGAAATGACATGAATTAAGATAAAGATAGAAAGAATAGTCAAATCATACCAAGTACAACGAAGAAACCTATGCTGGAAGCGACAGTATTTTGAAAGCATTTGTTGTCAAGTGTCTGAAGTACGCTTGTGAAAACAAATGTAAAAAATCGCGGATGATAGTAATACCAAAGGAAACATTGATTGGTAGCTACTGACCCTCCTGTATGATTTCCTTTATCTATAAAATATTTGTCATAATGCTTTCTACAGAAATTAAGGGGATCCTGGATTAATAGGAGAAACGAGCAGGCAGGTTTTCATAAACAAAATCCTGATTCTGTCATAGGACACGATAGGGATTGCCTCTAGTTTTGCATTGTTTGCAAAGTTGATGAGCACGTAAGGGACTTTAGGGGTCATTTAGTCCATACTTGAAAGATGAGGGAACTGAGGCTCAGACAATTTTAGTGACTCACCCGAGGTCACACAGGTAGTAAAGGACAGAGCTGGGATTTGGACCAAGGTCCTAATGACTATTTTAATTATTGGAAAAAAAATGCTAAGCCAGACCATGCTAAGAAATGGCCCATTAGGCACTTAACTTCTCTCCAAGTTAACATTGAGCCATTAGTGGTTACCCTTTGGGTCTGGTCATTTAGCCAATTCTGAATCCATGTAACTATATTATTTATTTTTAGCCCATATTTCTTCATGTAGTTCTTGAGAATAAGAGATTTTGTTAAATGCTTTGCTGAAATCTAGGTAAACTATACATACTTCCTCTGATCTGTCACCATAGCTGTAACTGGGAATTACTGCACCTGGGATCTTTTCTGTCTGTTCTCTCTCTGTCTCTCTCTGTCTCTCTCTCTGTCTCTGTCTGTCTGTCTGTCTGTCTGTCTGTCTGTCTGTCTGTCTGTCTCTCTCTCTCTCCCCCTCTTTCTCTGTCTCTCTCTCTCTCTTTCTCTCTCTCTCTTTCTCTCTTTAGTTGTGGTAAAGAGGAGGTGATGCATCCTCTTCTCTTGGGAGTTGGATGTGGGAAAAGGTGAACCCCAGGGGAGGAGTACCATGGCAGCAGAGCCCTGGGAGTGATGGACAGAAGAAAGTTGCAGTACAGGGCAGTGGAGGACCCTGAGGGAGGCTACAGGGATCACTTCAGAGAAGAAGCATGCCTCCTGAGAAGAAAGTATCCTCTCTTCCAATTCCCCCAATTGTCAGCATCCTGGGCCAAAGCCTTCCTATCCTATGCTAGTTATGCTCTATGTATTGGTCTAGTGACAGTCCAAAAAGGAAATGTTATTAGTTTAACATGACCTATTCTTGGTAAACCCATTAGGTGGGAAAGCTGTGTACACTCTACTTTTTTTTCAGGCTTCGATTGGGCTATCTTGTGCTGAGTTAGCTGGAAAGAGGAGAAGAATGGCATGTCTAGTGACCTTTTGTGTCTCTGTATTTCATTTCATTATCTGGACTAGTTAAGCTGTCAGTCAGCATCAAGTCTGCTAGTAAGGTATAGCAACCAATTAAAGCCATTATTGATGGGTCTTGTGTTGATTGACAGCACAGACAGCCAGTGGCCTTGGTTGGGAGGAGCATAGTCTCTTTCCCCCACATGATTATATGCCCCATAATTATTCCCGGAGCTACATTAAAGATAGTTTTCATTATTGATATCCTGTGAGTCAGTGATTCTGTTGCACATATTGACAGATCCTGGATGTAAAAATTGGAGGAAACACAAAACAAATAAAAGATCCAGTCACTCTCTTTAAGAAGCTTATAATCGAACAAGTAGGACAAAGACCACATATGAAAAGGACACAAGAACACTTATAATAGAGAAGAAAAAGTGCAAAACATCCTGTTTTTACAAAAATAAATTTAGTGACCATGATAGTTTTATGGAATGAGAGTGGTTGTGGCAGCCTGTAATTTCAAATCTCCCTGATACATAACAATTCTCAGTGCCCTAGTTAACACTTTCTCAGTTAAAACATAGTTTGAATATGGGATTTTTCTATGTGCCCTGGTTGAGTTTCTGTTTAGAAAGCTCACCAAATTAATCTAGGTAAAATTTCATCTTAATGAATACCGGCATAGCTTCCAGTTCAGTATAACAAAGTTATTTTCAAGTTCTATGAAATGGCTTGGTGTTGGAGAGGGTTGACACTTTTATGGAGGCCATTCAGTGCAGAGTCCAACTGGAGAAGAGATTCATTATAGATAGATAAGAAGTTTTCTGTATGCTTCTCATTAGCAGATAATTATGTTGATTATGCTTTGTAACATTGCGAAGTCTCCTTAATGACATCTATCATCTCTCAAAAGTTTTTGGCCTATCTACAAAGGGAAAAATAGAGTGAATGAAGAATACCTGTTGTTCATATGATAACATATAGTTGGAGGGCAGCCCTTGGAGCTAGTCCATCTCTATATATAACTTGGATAGACACTGCGTGCAAGCAACGAGTCTGGGTCCAGAACTGAGCAAGAGAGGAGTGAGTTGCATTGCCTTTGGGGAAATGATTCATTGCTTCAAATGACCATAACCTTTTCCCTGAAACCAAGGCCCATAATTTTAGCATCACTATTCTTCTGGTTATGCCATAATTCTGTGAGTAATGGAATAGCTAATATTCTCTAAAGAAATAAAGTTGAGATTTATCCAAAGGGCAATGGAGAGTCATATGGCAGGTGTGAGTAGGCTGTAACACATTATCCACAAAAAATTGGTGCAAGAAAAGTATAGTAAAGGATGTCATCAGAGAAATATATAAAGGAGGTTGACCTGTCATATGGTACAAATAAAGGATTGCTTATGGACCATCTGCATGCCTCACTGATAGCATTCAATGTCGAGAGTCGCAGAGGAAGATTCCCAGCAAGTTGGAACTTCTTTGTAGAAGATTTATAGGTGGATATGCTAAAGAATTACATAGAACATGGCTAGTTTGCAATCTGCAGGGCTGGAGGGTGTGCCCATAATCAGTGAAATTGTCTCTTAGTCAACAAGCACTTACTAAGCCCTTAATTTATGCTAGGCCCTGCTAAGCACAAGGAATACAAAGAAAGGCAAAAATAGTTCACGGAATTTTAATTTGGGAGACAACATGTCTAGGTACGAGCAAGTTATATACAGGGTAGACGGAAGGTAATCCGAAAAGAAAAGGAATTAGTGACTGGAAAAGGCCTTTTGAAGAAAGTGGGATTTGAGCTGAGTTGAAGCAAGCCAAAGAAACTAAGCAGTAGATATTAGGGGGTAAAGCGTTCTAGCCATGGGGGCCAACCAGTGAAAAGGTATGAAATTGAAAGATGGAATGTGATGTTTGGAGGACTACCAGTACTCCAGTGTAGTTGGATAGTAGATTGTGTGAAGGAGAATAAAGTATAAGGAGACTGGAAAGGTAGGAAGGGCCAAATGCCAAATAGAGGAGTTTACCTTTTGTCCTGGAGGTAATAGGGAACCATTGGAGCTTATTGAGCAGTAAGTAGGGCGACATAATCAGGCCTACACTTTAACAGAATAACCTCGGTATCTACATGGCATGAGAGAGAGTGTGGAGTTTAGAGTGACATCGAGGTCATGGGCTTGAGCTGGATACTGGCGGTGCCCTCAACAGAAATCGGGATGTTCAGAAGGGGAGAGACTTCGGGAGGGAAGGGAATGAGTTCTGTTTTGTTCATGTTTGGTTTGAGATGCCTATGGAATGTTCAACTTGAGATGTTCAGGAGGTAGTTGGCAATGTGTTACTGTAATCTCAACAGCGAGAATCGGACTAGATGTATAGGCTGGGTAATCATCTTCATAGAGACTGCAGATCTGTTTCATCATTAGCTAATGAACCAATTTCCCTTGAGTTCAGCAAACTATACATGGAGCCATGTAGTCAATAGCCAGAAAAATGTATGTTCAAGAAATTAAACTTAGGAAATCTCAAATTTCTCATACAGTATTTTGATAGCCATATCTTCTTGTTTTACCCTGGTTATGAAAAACAGATAAGTAACTTATTCCTTCTTATATGGGTCTTTTCAATTTATTTTAGTTAAAATTCAAATAACATTTATTAAGTATACTCTGTGCAGAGGCTCTTTCAGGTACTGAGGAAGGCACACATTCAGCTTAGTTCATGCCAAATGTTAATTATTAAGGGAATAAGATCTACATACAAATAACTAAAATGCCAAATAATGCATGATAAGGGCATAGGAGAGGCAGAGGCCAAATACCACATGAACTTTTCAGGTAGGAGAGTGACTTTTCAGGTGGGCGATTAGTGACTGGTGGGATGCATTCTGCCCAATAATGGGTAGTTAGAATTCTTCCCCACAGTGAACATTTAAGAATCTTTAAATTTTTCTCTTTTTTTGGGGAGTAGTATATGTATATATATCAGTATATGTACATATATATATATGTATATATATCAGCATATATACATATATATTTTATGGAAATATGTATATATAGGTATATAGAAACATTTTATGGAAATACATATGACTATGTACATATACTTTATAGGCATATGTATAAGTATTGTTCAGTCGTTTTCAGTCATGTCCAACTCTTCCTGACCCCATTTGGCATTTTCCTTGCAGAGATACTAGAGTGGTTTGTCATTTCCTTTTCTAGCTTATTTTACAGACGAGGAGACTGAGGCAAACAGGGTGAAGTGACTTGCCCAAGGTCATACAACTAGTAAGTGTCTGAGGCCAGATTTGAACTCAAGAAGATGAGTCTTTCTGACCCTGGGCCTGGCACTCTAACGCCTGTGCCACTTAGCTGCTCTTTCCTTTCCTTTTGGACAGCTGCAAATCCAGTATAATATTTTTGCATGTTTCAATCCTCTCACCAGTCTCAAGCTTTCTGCTATGCTTCTTCCGTATATTAGACTAAATCTTTGAATTTCAGTTGAGTTTTTCCCCTCTAGTTATGAAGGCCAAATAATGAAGGATATTAGGATTTTCTTTATATTATACTTGTGAAATCCTAGCCATAGAACTTGGGAGGAGAATGGGATGGTAACATTTTTATGTATCTGTGGAAGGGTGTTGACCTGTGAGGCAAGGGAGTAAGTAGATCTTCCAACAAGTAATTTTCCAAAATATCTGGACTCGATGAGAAAATTGGCTCATCCAAGAGGACTATGGACCAAAACCTCTTTAATTTACATAGGAATTCTCTAGCTTCTTTTTCTAAGTTTTTGGGGAGAACTGGAGGGGGAGGAGAAAACTGTGGATTTGTTTGTAAGAGATATTTTATCCTCTCTTCCCTTCTGTTTGCTACTTAAATGCTGATGAGTCCCAACAGCTGGAAGGTCACCATTAGGTTTCAATAGGAAACCCTGATTTGGTACACATATTTTCCAATTGTATCAGAATGTGCTCTTGGAGTGTAGTCAGGAAATCTTGGAAGTTTGAAAGTTCTTTCATTTAAAGCTCCTTCCATTTATTGTTCTCTCCTCTTGTCTTTAATGAATTACCTTGGATCCCAGCTATACATGGCCTACTGTGAAGGATGAGGGGAAGTAGAAAAGCACCCTCCCCCACAAGTTATTGATTTGGCTTAAACAGATTTTACTGAGCTTTCAAAAAAAAAACCCAACCACTTGACATCTGGGAATTTATGCAGCTTTTGGACTGAAATTGACCTCTCAGAAAATATCAATCTGTACCAAATCAGAACCTTCCAGTTGAAGTTAGATGGACACCCTATATTTCATCGGATACAACTTTAGAGACCTGATAAAGAGGAGGCCATCCAGAAATTTAAGTATGTCCTTTGAAACTTGACACAGCTAAATACTCTAGATTTAATTGGAAAGTATAGGTCTGATAATCAATGCCACAGGTCACCAAGAGACTGCTAATAATGATGATGTTAATGTAAGTCCCTGGAGGGCATTTTTTTTCTTTTCATTCCCAGACCCTCGAATATTGCCTGGCACATAGTAGGTCCCTCATGGATGGCTTGTAGAATGATCAAATGCCTACAATAAAGATTCAAAGATAAGGTACTCTTGTTTTCAAAGATTTGCATAATCTAGTAGGGAAGAAGAAATATGTGCAAAACACACTGTAGTCAAGAAGCATTTGCCTATTTCCACTGAGCAGATATAAATATAAGAGTAACTTCTCAGGAGCAGCCATGGATCAGTGGATAGAGCACTGGGCCTGGAGACAGGAAGACTTATCTTCTTGAGTTCAAATCTGGCCTTAGATGCTTACTAGCTGTGTGACCCTGTGCAAGTCACTTAACCCCATTTGTGTCAGTTTCCTCATCTGTAAAATAAGTTGGAGAAGGAAATAGCATAGTACTCTAGTATCTTTGCCAAGAAAACCCCAAATGAAGTCATGAGAAGTCTATCGCTGCTGAAGAACAGCAGCAATCTCTTGAGAGAACCACTTATCAACTTGATAAATTTCTCAATCAACTTGATAAGATTATACAGGCCATGGAGACTTTGTTTGGAGGCTCTGAAGGCTACTTCTCCATGGAGGTATATGTCCACTAGTACTTGGCTTAGTGAATACAGACAGTTCTTGTGACTGGTTTGCCTGCAAGCTGATTGACTTATTGGGTCTCAGGGTGATGAACTAATGTTGGAATTTCTGCCATACTTCATAGTCTATACGAGTGAGTCAGGGCTCCTCTTCTGTCTGTCTATCTGCCTGTCTGTCTGTGTCTTTTCAATTCTGAGAAGACAGACCAACGCAGAGGCAGAATGAACCTGCATTCTGATTTGGGGTACCTATGTGCACGTGTATTTTCCTTCCTGCCAGTAGCAAGTAAAGGCGACTTGCGGCAGGAGCCTGTGACAGAAGGAGATGATAGCTTGTCCACAGTGTGAGAGGGTAGTTCACGGACATTGTTCATGAACTCCAACCTCCTGTATATAGAAGGGGGATTTTGAATTTTCCAGGCAGCATGATCCTAGAATCTAGTCCTCCATCCAGAAAAGGGAAAATTTCCTGGGCAGCACCAGGTTTGGGAGTTGAATCTTAATTAATCCCAAATTTGAATTCTCATGTTTGAGAGTTTGAGTATTGAGAATAAGATTTCCTGAGGCTGTGTGGCCCTTGGAGAAAGAAGATAACAGTCTACCTACTTCCTATGTGGAATACTATTTGAAGAGCAAAACCAGGGAGTTACTTAGTTCAGGTTTAATAAGAAGAGGCCTGATAATTCAGCAGGCCTCAAAGTATGTTTACCTTCCAGGGGGAATAAATATAGCTTAGTACTTGGCAGGGAAGGCAGTGTAGGACTCTATGGAAAAGATGAACTTCCCAGAATATCAAAGGTTAGTCTTACGGCAACCCCAAATTCAGTTGCCTTCTGAGTGAAGCTGATGGCCATTTTGAGTGCTTTATACGTTTTCTGGATCTGTTCATGTGAATTGTTTGCATCTTCTGCATGCAAAGGGTGAGGTGAAATAAAGGCTGCTCCATACCTGATTTGCATTTTCTATCTTGAGCACTTGTACAAAATCTGGAATCATGTTATCTATGTTTTGGGAAAGCCAGACATGGGCTGAATGTATGCTCTGTTTAGAGATTTTTCCTAGAGTAATGCCAGATGGGAAGAATGAGCCAAAGACAGATCATGAACCTTTTTTTTTTTGTTTCTTTTTGCGTGAGGGTGAGGGGAGTTAGGCTAAGCCCAGTACACATAAACTCAATGGACCCTAAGCTACATCTAAAACAACCTCAGGCATTTTTTGGGGGAAAGAATAACTTTTGACTACATTCTGGATTAAAGCCAACTTTGATTTGAGGCTAATGGTTATATAGGTCCTTTGTTTCTATGCCACCATTTTGCTACCTATCTTTTAGCAATCTCACTCTATATTATGAGAGGGTGGTCAGGACACAGAGAGGAGTTATTTATACAAAATTCTGGTGAAAGGTTTCTTGAGAGGGCTGCCATATTTGGTGCCCATTCTGTAGACACTTGGGGGCTAATCATGTAATATACCTGTAGTCAGGAACCTGGTTGAATGTTCCCCTTTAGATTGCAAGTTCCTCCAGGGCAACGACTGTCTTTTGCCTCTTTTTATATCCCCAGCTCTTAGCATGATGCCTGGCAAGTAGTAAATGCTTAATACGCGTTTATTGGTTGAAATTAAAAAGGTACATATTTAAGTAAAAGGGGAGGTAGAGAAGCATTGTAAGTAAAGATTTCTAATGAGTTTATTATATTTTTCCTTTTTATCATTTTTAAAATAGGATTACGTTATGGCAATAGAATATCTAAGTCAAAGGCTGTGCTTAGTTGTGGTTCTCATTATGTTATCCTATTGCTCTACAAAAAAGTTGGTACTGAGTTCACTTGTTCAGAACTGGGTTGTATAGTTCAACCAATAATGGAATGAATGTCACAGAATGCCAATTTTCCTATGACTCTTTGAACATCGATTTTTTGTTGTTGCTATTTTAATGGATGCAAGGTGATGTTTTACAATTGTCTTGATTCACATTTCTCCAGTTGTTAGGGCATTTGTGTATCTTTTCAGAGATTGTCAACAGTTTGAATAGAGGCCTTTTCAAAGATGGAAATATATTTCTGTTGACTATTGTTCTACTAGGAGTGGAGTCTATTACTCTTATTAGATACGCCTGTATCCTTTACAGATTCTGAATGTCAGACCTTCATCTGATGAATTTTCTGCAAATTTTTTCCCCATTTGGTTTCTTTTAAAAATTTTTGTACAAAATCCTTTTATCTTTGTTTATTCAAACCCATTGATTTTGTTTCCCATGGTTTTTTCTCCCATTTGCTTGATGATAAAAATGTTCTTTCTCCATTGTTTAGAGAAATATATTTTTCTTTTATCTTCTAGTTTTTTTCAAAATGATTTCAAAATATTTAAATCACTAACATAGATATCATTTATCCACTGTAATAAACTATTTACATAACAGGCTTCAGTGCATTAAGTTGCAGAAACATAATACAGATTCTAGATATTTGCCCTCAAATATAGTCTCACCCACGGGGTGCTGGGTCTTTTATAAAACATATTTAGCTCTGCACCTAGCTCAAAGTACTTCAATTTACTTGGGTCAGGATTAAATGGAGAGGCACTACATCACCAGAATTATATGTCCTAAGTGTTCTGAACTGGTTACTAGATTAGCTTCATTTGTAGAAAGAGTACATCATGATGGATAATTTTTTTCACATATTTTTTGTATTCGAAAGTATTTTCTTTAATAATTTTGTATCAGTATTCATTAATAACATTAGACTACTTTTCTTTCTTGGACTTATCTTTGTTCAATTTAAAGATCAAAACCATTGTTGCTTCTTGGAAGGAACTGGGTAGCCTATAATCTTTCTCTACCTTTTGAAATGATTTATATAGTAGGAGTTGCTGGTTCTTTAGAACTTTGGTAGAATTTGCTTGTGAATCCATCTGGTCTAGTGTCTTTCTTCAAGGTAGCTCTTTGATAGTTTGCCTGGTTTTTCTTTTTAATACTGGTCTACTTAGTTTACCTACTTCTTGTTTTAATTTCAGAATTTTATGTTTCTCTTTGCATGATTTTGTATTTCTTCCTCCTCATTTCTAATTTTGGAAATTTGGTTTTGATTTCTTTTGTAGAAATTAGATTTTTATGGTTCTTTGTAATGTTTTAGTCTTTAAAAACAGTCCTTGAATTTCATTGGTTTTCTTATTTCCAATTTCTTTGACCTGTTTTGATCTTGGTCATTTCTCTTTTTCTGTTAATGTGTTGCTTTGTTGTATATTTTTAAAGTTCAGCTTTAATTCATCAATTTTCTCTCCTTTTAAACCTTGGAGACTGCCTTGGTGGTATCTCTTATATCTTGATAAGCAGCATCTATATTGTCTTTATAGTTCATGTAATGTGTTGTTGTTATTGTTTTTTAATTTCTTTTTACCTAGTATATCATTATTTACTTTCAAACTTAGTTAAATAATAATCTGCAAACATACTTTGGTTTTCTATATTTACTTGGATCTTTTTTTTTACTCAGTAAACAATCAATTTTTACAAAGACTCTATCATATATATACACGCTTTGATTTTTTCATATCTGTTAGATATAGTCTATTAATTTTTAATTAATGGGATTTTTTTACCTATTTTATTTTTTTGCATTTATCATATTCTGACAGTAAAGTGTTAAAATTCCCCACAATTTCTTTTAAGTAATTTCTTACTGCAATTTGTAAAGATTTTCCTTTATGAATTTTACTGTAGAATTATCAGGCTAATATTTATTTGAAGTCAATGTGTTCTCACTTTGAATAGTTCTTTTGATTTTTTTGATCAGATACTTTTTTTGTTTTTGACAAAGTTGTACATATTCTAACAAATATACAGATAACTCCCTGCCCCTCCAAAAAAATTTCCTGAAAACAGTTAAGCAAAATTGCCTATGTGTGGTTACAACTGTCACTTTTCACTTTCGTTATTTACTGTTTGTTAATAAAGAGGAAGGATATCTGCTTTGACTTTCATAATTTGGTGCCAATGTTGTTCATCATGTTTGGCTTAAATTTTTTTGTTATATAGTATTATCTTTATTGCATTTTTGTACCATTGTGTATATTATTCTTTTGATTTTTCTTTCCTTGCTCTATTTTACTTCATACAAGTCTTCCCAGCTTTCTTTTAATTCATCATATTTGTCATTTCTTATGTCATAATAATATTGTCTTATATTCATGTGCACCAGCAGTATGGTATAATGACTAGAGAGTGGGTCAGGAAGATCTGGGTTCAAATTTCATCTCTGAGACATATTGGCTATGTGGCCTTAAACAAATCACTTAACCTCCCAATGCTCTAGGTAACTTATTCATGTAATTTGTTCACCTCTAGTTTGTTTTTGTAGAATGGATAGTTTATTATTTGCTGTCATGAATAATCCTGTTATGACTATATATTTTTAACATATGGATCTCATCTTCTTGGCAGTAACCTTTTTGGAATAAAAACCAGGAATGAGATTGCCTGGGCAATGGGTATGAATGATTTATTAGCTTTTCTTACAGAATTTCCAATTGTTTTTCCAAAAATGGTTACACCAAGGTATGGCTCCACTGGTAGTTAATTATCATGACCGTCTTCCCACAACATATCCAACATTGAATATTTTTCCATCTTACCATTTGCTAGGTGGCACAGCAGACAGAGTACTGGGACTTCAAATCTGGCCTCAGATATTTATTAGCTGTATGACCCTGGGCAAATCACAAACCTCTGTTTGCCTCAGTTTCCTCCTCTGTGAAATGGGGATATTAGTAATAATAGGTCCTACCTCCCAGGTTTTTTATGAAGATCAAATGAGATAATAATTGTAAAATACTTAGCACAGTGCCTGGCACATAGTAAGTACTATATACATGTTATTAATATTATTATTACTAATTTAGTGGATTTGGTGGTAGAATGGTTTTCATGTACATTTCTCTGATTATTAATGATTTTGAATGGCTTTTATGATTCCCCACCCCATGCCATAGTTTTCATTGCTTTTTAAAAATGTTTGTTCCTACCCTTTGACCATTTTTTTTTGGTGCGGGAAAGGTTCTTAATCTCATATAATTTGCGTTTACAGATTTTGGATGTCAGGCTTTTATCAGAGATGTTTATTTTTTTTTTTAGAAATTTTACTTCCTTTTCTGTTAGCCTAGGCAATTTATGTTTTTGTAGATATTCATCCATATCTCTAAGGTTGTCAAATTCATGGGCATACGATTGGGCAAAATAATTCCTAATTATTGTTTTGATTTCCTCTTCATTAGAGGTGAACTCACCCTTTTCATTTTTGATACAGGTAATTTGATTTTCTTCTTTCTTTTTTTTAATCAAATTGACCACAGGTTTATCAATTTTGTTGTTTTTTTTCATAAAACCAGCTCTTTGTTTTATTTATTAATTCAATGGTTTTCTTGATTCAGTTTTATTAA
>CM053624.1:132351693-132369442 GCA_028646595.1 Phalanger gymnotis
TTTACCTGGCCATTATGTCTCCCAGAAGCTCAAGAAGCGTTTGAAACCTTTGGGCTGCAGGCCTCAGGAGCTGGTATCTCACAGTCGGTGGCGTTGCGCTGCCTCTCGTCGCTTCCACAGAGTGCCGTCCTGTGTTGGGAGGCCTGGGGATCTGCGCTGGTTTCAGGTGCCCGGCTTTCTCCCAGCCTGTCTCTATCAGAGATGTTTAACAAAAATATTTTTATACTATATCCTTTTTTCTTAATCTAATTGCATTGATTTTGTCATGGAAAGTTTTAAATATTTTATGCAAATGGATCTATGATTTTGCCCATTTGGAAATTCCCTCTAAAGATGCAGATCACAACCTATCCATGGCTGCCCATCCTGTGTAACTCTTAATGTGGGTCCAACTCTTACCTGGATTCAACAAAGAGGGCCACCCAGTAGGCTGGACAAGTTCCTTGCTTTCTTTTGACGTCATAAGGATACTAGAGGAGTATACCTGTTAGCCGTTTGACATCCCTTGGCCCTTGTCTTATGCTTAACATCTTCCCTGTGACATGTTTTCTTGATGATACCTTATAAGTCCTATTTTTTAAAATTCCTCTTTGGTCATATGTTACATATATGTCTGCTCACATCTACCACATATCTCTCAATTGTCCTCTGTGTAATATTCATTTTTAATTCTTTTGAGATTATTATATTCCAAGTTTCACTGCCATACAGCATCGCCCGTTAAGCGTTGGTATTAAAACGATAGACTGGGTTTCTTTTGGAAGTTTGGGATCATTAGAGTAGTTTTGCAATTTCCTAAACGCAACCCTCCTCCTCCTCCTCCTCCTCTTTCTCCTCTTCCTCTTTAATTCTAGGCCCAAATATTGTTCAGTCATGCAGACTAGCCCAGTTTTAATATACATTAGAAAAGCCTTGCAGGTTTTCCATCTACATGTATGTCATAAATTGAGGAATAATAGTGATAATGATAATAAATAGTTAACATTTATATAGTACCTACTATGGGCCAGGCACCATGCTAAGCACTTTCCAAATATGATCTCATTTGTTGCTCACAACAACCCTGGGAGGTAGGTGCTATTATTATCCATATTTTATGGTTTAGTAAACTCAGGGACAGGTGGTACAGTGGATAGAGCACTTGGCCTAGAGTCCAGAAGATCTGTGTTCAAATCTGGCCTCAGACACTTATTAGCTATGCGACCTTGGGAAAGTCGCGTGACCCCTTTTTGCCTCAGTTCCTCCTCTGTAAAATGAGGACAAATTGGAGAAGAAAATGGCAAATCACCCCAGTTTTTTTGCGAAGAAAGTCACATAGAGTTGGTCATGACTGAATGACTGAACAGCAACAACAATCTGAGGCAGGCAAGTTAAGTGACTTGTCCAGGATCATACAGTTAATAGGTTTCTGAGGTCAAATTTGAACTCAGGTTTTCCTGACTCCAGGCCTAGAACTTGATCACTGTCCCGCTTGGTTGCCTACAAATGGACATCTTTTATCCAGCTGGACTTTTCTCTGTGTGAATGGTCAGGCCAGATTCTTTTAAGTAGATATAGGTCTCTTTCAGGAGGCTCTATAATGTTCTGGGCCTTAATAAAATCAATGCAATGACATCTGCGAACAGCAGTAGACAGTAGACTTCACCATCTACAGAAAGTCCCTCTTCAACTTGGAATCTGCAGTGGAGTTCCTTCATAACAGCAGTAAACACCTTTGTTGAGAGTACACATTCACATTTTATGCTTTGTCTGATGTTTATGATCAGAGAGTTAAACATAAATACGTAATAAAATATAAATATATAAATAAACAAAACATAAATATAAACCAGAGGGTTAAAAATAAATGATTTTGATGTGCAAATGGGGGATGCCTTTTCGGAAAAGAGTCTTAAGATGGCATATTGTTTTCCTGAATGAAATGTCAATAACATAATCAACTGTGCTTTTTCCCATAATGAGAATAATAGAATTCATATTCTCTATGTCTTTTAGTCAATTGTAAAATGATAAAGATTTGATCTGTTACTGAATCTTATTTATATGTTTACTTATTCTCTACTAATGTTCTTATTGAAGTTGCCCTTGTATATAGATGACTCTTTTAAAGACTTTGCATAGATGGGAGATTAGGCATATGTTTGTAGTTAATGTTTTCTCAGTCACCTGTCTTTTTGTATTTAAAAGATCTGAGATTTTCCCCCCCATTCCTTTGATGTCTGCCACTCCTGCAGAGACTTTGCATATCAGTCCCTAAACTCCCTCAAAATTCTCACTTCTAATTTGTATCTGCTCTATATACACTTGGTCCAACTCCGATGCCTTCCCCATCTTGGTTTTTGGTGTTTTTTCTTTGTTCTTCATAATAATAATAGTTAGCACTTAGATAGCACTTCTTATATGCCAGGAACTGTGCTCAGCACTTTACAATAATTACCTTAATGCTATTATCTTCCAGTTACAATTTGTTAATATCTTACAATTATCATTCCTTACTGCTTTTTGTCTTCTTGAGATTCCCTGGAACTGTGATGTCAGAGTCCAAATGCGGTATTTGTTGATAAAACTGTCTTATTGTAGGAGTCTTTGTAGATCTTTTCCATTTCTTTTAAAAACATTATCCTTTAATTTTCATACTTAAATACTTGGTATGAATTTACTTAGATCTCTTGGCAAGCTTTCTTTTTAAATTACATTTATTGATTTATACAATGAACCTTATAACTTCTGACATCTTAAAATTGTTTTTTTTTTTAATATGCAACATGCCTTCCTTTAATAGCAATGACTAGTTTTGCAATTTGGCATTCACTCTGCATGGTTTTGAAAGACTAATTCTTCGTCATGAAACTACACTTTTATTACATTGGATATTAAACATGCCCCTGACAAAGAGTTCATTTTTCTGAATCTAGCCTTAATTATAAACTATAGGTTTTTAGTTTTTAATTTTAATGCAGTTTAAATCAGGTAAGTTCCCAGGTCATTGTATTTATTGGAGTTCATCATTCCTGCAATGGGAACAAGACTTCCAGGCCCACTAGAAAGAAAATATCCTCAAAATATCTGGAGAAGATGAATGTTTTAGTCTTATGGGACTTCCCATGTTTTGTAGGTTCATCTTAACTTCTGGAAAGTGGTTTATTAAAGTCTTGAATTAAAAATTGAATTTCATCAGTAAAAATAACATTTTTTTCAGCCTTTAGTATTTCAGTCTTTGTATTGTTTATACTTTTATTGTCTTCTGTCTCTTTTTGTACGTCTAGCACTGAGCACAGTGCCTTGCACATAGAAGGCCTTGATAAATGTTTACTGACTGATTGACTGATATTGTCTTTCTCATGACAAGAAATTTTTCTTTATAGCAACAGTTAATAGCCGTTTTGTGTTTTTTTATTAGTCTTCTTGTTCTTCCAATTTTAAGAAACCTATAACAGGACTCATTAATAACCCCTCTAGTTGCCAGGTCCCTCTGAAAGTATTTGAAGTCTTCAATGAGATTGCTTTGCAGTAGGTTGGGAGGCAGCCTGACATAGTGGATAGAGATCCAGCCTAGATGCCAGGAAACCTCGCATTCAAATTCCCCCCTCAGACTTCAAATTTCGTGACTGTGGGCAAGTCATGTTGCCTGTCCATGCTCTAGATAACTCTTTAGGACCATAACTTGTAGGAAAAGTGGTGACCTAAATTGGTAGAATGTCTCCTCCAACTGGAAGTCCCCTATGAAATAATGGGGTACTACTAGGCACACCTTTTCCTCCAAATATCAGCTCAGCCCAGAATGTCAGCTGGGGTTGCTGGGGTTGAAGCATCAGGGGCACCACTGCCTGGGATTTCACCCTTGAGGAAGTGGCCTCAACAGACAAGCTTTCTTTAAACTGATTTTGCCATCTACTGTTTGACTCCGTTTAATGTGATGATACTCTTTGTAATTATCCATTATTTGCCATAAGATTTACAGCCAAGAGTGAGATATCTAAAAGATCCACTTGTAGACATTTACTTCTCTATTTTTCAATGTAGTCAGTTAGTTTTGATAAAATTGCTCTTAAGCAGTAAGATTTGATGGATTCCCAGATTTTTTTCAATTAAACCACCATACAACCTTTAAAAATGGAGCTAATATCGGCCCTTCTTTGCCAATGTTGATTTATTCAATTATTTAAAAAAATCTTATTGTTAGCATTCTAATATTGTGTCATGTAATTGTGTCAGTACTGGATCTATCCATCTCTTAGAGTTGGTTTGTAGTATTTTTTTTGTTGATTTTTTTGTTGCCTTGATCATTTCTATTTTGTTTTATTTTCATTTTCCTGTGTGTGCATTTTTCATCCCTTAGTGTTTTACAGCTTTTTTTGTGAGAGGGGTATGAGAAACTGGTTCCCCTTGGATATCTCATTCTGCAATCTTGATTGAAAAGTCAATTTATTTTGTTTTACTTTTCCACATGAAGTGGAATAATTCAAAGGGTAGAGAACAAACACAGAATGCCATAAAAGTAAGAGGATAGTAAGAGAACATGAAGCATCATTCTATGAGTTCAAATCAGCAGACCTAGGCATGGACAAAGATATTGAAGGAGCTTGTAGGTAAGACTGTTGAGCTGTTCTTGGTGAGTCTTGAAAATGTTGGAAAAGAGGAGGGGTGCTTCTCATTTTTAAAAAGCAGGAGGGAAAAGGGATTCTTCATATATAGACTCTTTATTTGGGGCAGTTAGGTGGTGCCTAAAGCACTGGGCCTGGAGTCAGGAAGGTTCAAATCTGGCCTCAGACACTAGCTATATACCCTGGGTAAGTCACTTAACCCTGTTTGCCTCAGTTTCCTCATCTGTAAAATGTGCTGGAGAAGGAAATGGCAAACCACTCCAGTGTCTTTGCCAAGAAAACCCCAAATGGGGTTACCAAGAGTCAGACAGAGTCGAACAACAACAACAACTTTTTATTTGATTTCTGGCAAAATTCTGTGACATTATTAAAGGGATGGTTTGTGAGTTCTCAGAAGTACTGATTCATTAAGGGCAAATCATGCCAGACTAACTTTGTTTCCTTTTTGTCAAAAAGGAGCTGTTGAACTGGTATGTCCTTGTATTGTAGTTGTATACTTGACAAAGTATACTGTCTCCTTGTGGGCAAGATAGAGATATTTGAACTGGATAATTATGTAGTTAGGTGGATTTGAAACGGGTTGAACGATGGGACCCAATATCTAATGATTAATGAAGAGATCAATATTGATTTAGAGCAGGTGTGGGGAACCTGTGGTCTTGAGGTCGCATGCAGCCCTGAGGCCACATATGGCCCTCTAGGTCCTCAAGTGTGGCCCTTTGATGGAATCCAAACTTCATAAAACAAATCCCCTTAATAAAAGGATTTGTTCTGTAAAACTTGGACTCAGTCAAAACTCCACGCCCAAGGACCTAGAATGCCACATGTGACTTTGAGGCCACAGGTTTCCTACCCCTGATTTAGAAGAAAATCTCTAGTAGAATGCCGTAGAACTCTATCTTTGGCCTTATTCAGGTTAACATTCTTTTCAGTGGCTTAGATAAAAACCAATAAAACATACTTATGACATTTTCAGATTACACAAAACAAGGAGTGATAATGATAGCTAGCTTTTATATACTGCTTTAAGATTGGCCAAGCTATGATTCTTGTCTCATTTTATCCTGACAGCAACCCTGGGAAATAGGCACCATTATTATCTGCATTTTACAGAGGGAGATATGGAGGCACATCAAGGTTAAGTGACTTATCCAGTGTTACACAATCAGTAAGTTTTTGAGGTAGGATTTGAACCTACAGTTTCCTGACTTCAAGTCCCACAACTCTATCCACTATGCTACTTAGCTACCTGAAGTGGCTGTTAGTAGTTAGCAGGTTAAATGATGGAATTGGTTTCCAAAGGAATCTTGATAGACTCAATCAGGCTCCCCGTGGGGATCTTCAGTTTAGATTTTCAGGATGTAGGTGGTAAAACAGAACTTCTAAATGCTTCTAAGAGACACAATATATATCATAAGAAAAACTTGCCTTGTCCAGAACGGTAGGATGATCTGAGTGGCCCAAGATGGTCAGAACTAACATTGCTTAATACTCAGAAAGATGAAGTTATCTGGATTTTATTCATTCATTCATTTATTTATGTATTTAGCAAATGCACTAATATAATATGAAGCAGGGTCAGAATCAAGAAATATTTATTAAGCACTTACTATGCACCAGGCCCTGTGCTGAGAGCAGGGGATACAAAGTAAGGCACAAGATGGTCCCACAAGCAGAAATCCCAGGAGTCTTTAGACATATTAATCATAAATAGCCTAATGAAGAATAAAAAGAGGGGCTGGTAGAATTTCTGTGGTTTTCAGGAGTTGCATGTATGGACCAATCAGTCATTAGTTCTTTTTTCTTTCCTTCTCTTTCTTCCTTTCTTCCTTCCTTCTCTTTCTCTTTTTGATAAATTTATGGGTTCTTCATTTAGCACTGTGGCCCCAGAGCCAAGAAGATCTGAGTTCCAGTGCTGCCTTTGCCACATATTGACTCTGTGACCCAGGACAAGTCACAAAACCACTCACTGACCTGGGCATCTCTCTAAGACCAGAGAGGGTGCTGACCTGCATGGGTAGAGGGAAGTTTTCTTATTATAGGCTTTCCATACCAATGAAATCCATTCCCTATCCCCAACCTACAAATTGAAATCTCCAAAGTTTCAGTTGACCATTCAAGAATGGGACTGCACAGATTGACAAATATGTCTTGGCCCATTTTAGGATGGGCCAGTTTGGCCCTAAGAAAATGTGGAAGAGATCTGTCCAAATGCAAACGAATATTGTGGTATCATAGAATGTTCTGACTGGTAGGATCTTGAGATTGCCTGGTCCAACTTTCTTATTTTATAGATAGGCTGAGAAAAATTAAATGAATTGTCTAAGGTCACACAACTACTTAAGGGTTGAACTCAAACTGGAACCCACTGTTGCCTGAATTGAATTATATCTCGTTCTTCTGAGGAGTCTTACTCCAGTACCTTTTTGCCTGTGACTTCCTTCCATTGCTCATGGTCAGCACTTTGAGTCCATCTTTGTGGAAAGAGAAAAAAAAATCCCTTGCTTTTGGGAGGATTTAAAAACTTTTAATAAGAAACTTGTCATCAGTGCTTCTGATATTTTTAGGAGGAACTCAGCAAGGGAGCTATGACACAACAGAAGGAATTGCTTTTGTAGATTGGTTTTTGAAAATGTTTCCGGTTGATGAGACAATCATTTCCCAAGAGGGTGTTTGATCAGAAAAATGAGGTAATATGGGAAAGAAGTGGATAGGCACATCCAAATTAGGGAAGTTGAATTTATTCCAGTGCCTATTACAGTTCCTGGCACATAGGAAGCGAATTTAATAAATGCTTGTTGATTCATTGAAAATTGCCTAAAGTAGCCCAGGTGGTAGGCCATGTGAGTAAGGCTCTATTCTACACCATTCCTCGTTCATCACTTTTCTGCCAATTGACATCCCACTCATCTTTCACGGTCTGGGTCAAATGCTAACTGATTCTTGTAATTGTTTCCTCCCATCCCTCCCCAATGGCCAGAAGTGAGCTATCTCTCTTGTGATCATTCAAAGTACTTTTTAACATCTTAAGCCTTTTTATATTCTACTTTGGATGAGAATTATTTAAATAAGTCTAACTGTTTTTCCCCATCCCTGCAACCAGATGATAAACTCTTTGAGAGGAAGGCCTGTATCTGACTCATTTTGGCATCCTGTACATGGTGGGCATTTAATGTGTCATAAATATCTATTGAATTGAAGTTCTGCTAGAAATCAGGCAAATCAGGCCTGGGATAACATGGATGACTTCAATGAATTGGCCTCATTGTTTATTTTAAAAAGTATTTAGATGTTGTCTGAATAAATACTTTATTTATAAATAGTGTGGGCTCAGACTCAATGTCAGTGTGACATCTGCCTGAATTCTTTGCAGCATTTACCACGAGAGGAAGCATATTACCACATTTCAAGAAAATGGTAGATAATGAAAGTCTTGGTATGGTAAAGAATATCAGGGTCACATAATATCATCCTAGAGTTCATAGGCTTATAAATTTAGGCCTGGAAGGGACCTCCCTCATTTTAACAGATGAGGAAACTGAGGCTGAGAGATTTTAAGTGACTTGCTCACACAGCTGATAAATGTCAGGGTCACATCTCCCTGACTCTAAGACCAGTGCTCAGATTACCACACCTTGCTGACTCATAGATAGAGGAGACCTCAGGAAATGATCCAGCTATAAACACATCTAACTCACTCAGAGACCTTAATATATCAGCAAGGAGGACTATTATGTGATATTTCTTGCTAGCTAACTTTAGCTTTTAGTCCTCTTTTTCTTCAAGAGTTTTTCCTATGACTAAAGAAATCCTTTTTTTTTTTTCCTGGAATCTAAATCTGCTTTTTACATCAGAGAACAGTTAGTGTTTCACCTTTCTGGACCTCAATTTCTTCATTTATAAAATAGATGGTTCAGATTAGATGATGTCCGAGGTCCTTTCTGACTCTGTTTGATCCTTTGATTCTATGAAAATCACCCTTGTATTAATCCTTCATTAGATTCAGGCTACTCCTATGAACAAAGAGAAAAAAAAAATCAAGTCGTTAACGCAGTCTATAAGATTTATGAGAAGAGTTTTTAGGAACAGTTTCTAGGAAGATGTTGAAGTCATGACTTCAATTTGTTTATTCCATTCTATAACCAATATATTTTCCACTTTGGAGGAAAATTGAATATTTGCTGCATCAGTGACTGTTGTTTGAACTTCTGCTAATAAACCCATTGTAAACCCAAACATTCCTCCTATCTCTTCCTTGTCCCATCTCACTCCTTTTTGGGTTCTTTTTCTTCCTCTTCTACTGTTGGATAGCTACAGCTACTACTAAAACCTCCACAAAATGGTTTATGATGATTCTTTAGAATAATATGTTGTTTTTGTGAAAGACCTAGATCTGTATAACTTGGTAAGGTGAGATGTTAAAGGGAAACCCAGGTGAGATGCCCAGCTTAGTCTTCTGTGACAATTAAATATTAACACCTGGTTATTGCCTTTTTGAACACCCATCCATACTTTCCCTTGTACCCACCAAACTTCTAAATCACAAATCCAGGACTGTCTGCATAGGATTTTTTCCCTTTGTTGTCCTTAAAATGCTTTCTTCTTCTCCCATATGTGCTTGTATATGGGCATAATATTTAAACTTACTTTTTAGTGTGTACACACATGCACATATTATATATAAACCTATATACGATATAAGTATATATGAATGAGTTTATGTGTGAGGTGAGTGCAAGAGGGTGCTTATGTGCAGGTATATATATGAATTATGTTGTGATGAGGTATAGTTTCCTTGCTGGAAGACTGGCTAACCTCTAGGACTTATTGGTAATTCTGTTTCCACATTTGATTTTGTGTATAGCTCATAGGTGATGCTAAAAAATACTATAGGATTAAGAACTCAGTTATGATGACTAGAGTAGATCCAGATCTCATAGACAAAATATTCATCCATCCAACTCTAATCCATTAGATTGTGAACTCCTTGAGAGGAAGGAATGCTTTTTGCCTTTTTTTGTATCCCCAATGCTTGGTACAGTGCCTAGCACATAGTAGGCATTTCATAAATGTTCATTGACTATTAACTATGATTCCAAGGTTCTGTGGTAGTCTAGAGATTGGATATGTGATTTTATTGGTATGGAGAACTCCTGGGTGAAGAAACTCTATCCATCAATGTAGGTCATCATCTTCCTTGCAATTTATAATTTTCAAGAGTTGCCTAGAGCACCAAGAGTTTAAGTAATCTGGTCAGAATCATAAAGCCGAGATGTGTCAAGGGTGGGCCTTGAACCCTGGTCTTTCTGGCTTCAAGGCCAGCTCTAGAATACATTATGCCCTACTGCCTCTCTGTGGTATCATAGCTTATTCATTGCTTCCTCTTATTTATTAGGGGGCAATCACAAGTGAAAGTTTTGTGGTCTTCTATGTAGAAATATTTTAGCATTTTGTTCACTCTCACTTACTCCTGGCATATCACAATCCCCTTCATTCATATTTTCCATAGAGATGCCATGACTTTGCCAGAGAGAAGTGACTTCCTGGAATATAATTGCCTTTCAGAGCCATTTTCCTCTTAGGAATACTTGGAGGTTGAAAAGAAGACTCTTTGTGAGGCCGGTGGAACTTAGAAACTGGAGGCATCTGATGCTTTGTCCAACTGGTCACAGGCAAAAATGAGCAATATTCCATCTTTTTCATTTAAAGAATGCAGCAGTATACATTCTGAAATTCAGGCTAAAGAGAACAAACATCCTAATTCTCATTTTGAAGGAAATAATTCATTTCAATGTTGAATATAATAAGTCCCCTAAGCAATGTAAGTCCAATGACAGTGTACTTTTTTGAGTCAAATTTTTTTTCATATCACATTTCTTACTCTCTCTTTAGAGACAGAAAGGAGAGTAAAAGCCAATGACCGTGAATTCAATGAAAAGTTCCAATATGCGGTAAGTGATATTCGTATTATGCTGGCATATATAATATCTTTTATATTGAGGGTGGTAGCATCCTCACCCCTGCACAGAACTTTATGTTTCACTGATATTTTTTTCCTTGTTGTCTTAGTACAGTAGGATAGGGATAGGGATTGCGATTTCATTGGCATAGGGTACTCACAGATGATGAAACTCCTTTTACCAATGCAGGTTATCACCTCTGCAATTTACCTGTCCCTAAAACACAGAGACATTAAATGACTTGCCCAGGGTCACACATCTCTGATGTCAGAGGCAGTACTTGAACCTACTTTTTACTGGCTTCCATGTCAACTCTTATTCATTGTACTACATTGTACTCTTCCTTCTGTTTCCCCACTCCTCTTCTCTGTCTTCCTCTCCTTCCTCCTCTTCTTCCTCCCCTCCTCCCCATCCTCCTCCTCTTCTTCTTCCTCCTCCTCCTCCTCCTGTTCCCCATCCTCCTCCTCTTTCTCCTCTTCCTCTTCCTCCTTTGTCATCTTTCTGGAAGCCAAAGACAGAGAATTTGAAGGAGAATACGATCAAGTGAGTCAAGTGCCAGAAAGGCATCCGTGAGGACGAGATCTGGGTTTGGCTGGCCAGACGTTGGCACTGTTGGAGAGAACATTTTTAAGATGTTTTTTGTTTTGGGGGTGGGTGGGAATCAGGCGCTAAGGGGTTACAGAAGGAATGAGTGTTCAGGAAATGGAAGGTTGTTTAGATTGCTCATTCAAGAAGTCTGGCAGTGAAAAGGAGAAGAAATGGACGGGAGAGAGTAGGAGCAACAGCATCAAGGAAACTTCAGAATCGCTATTCATGTATATTTTTTATAGTTTTGCAAATTTGAAACATCCATGAAGGTGGAAATGAAAGAATTTTTACCTTTGGGACTCTCTGAATGTTTAAACGTGATGATGCACACCAGACCTGCTCTAATTCCCAGGCTGAGGGGCATTTTAAGGTTCTCTTGTTGTTGTTGTTGAGAAGTATTGCTGAGCTGCTGACATCCTGTCAGTCCTTTCCCACAAAACTGGGGCCATTTGTGCACTGATGGGACAGTAAAGATGAGGACAAGCTGTATGACAAGCTGGAATTAGTCACAGAAAGTGCCAGGAACCTGCATTTGTTATGGGTCTGGCTGTTAGCTCCTGCATTTTTTGTCTTGGGACATCGCCATAGTAACCATTTGTCAGAGGTTTTTAGAAAATACACACACACACACACACACACACACACACACAATGCCTCTTGTTTTGAGTGTTGTCAAAGTTTGGGGAGATTTTTTTAGAGTTCTGTAAGGGTAAGTATATTTTTTTCCTTTTAAAAATATTTCATCTATCGGAGAATGGATATTTTCTGGACATTGGTCAGTACTTCCCATCAACCTTTTTCTTTTTCCTTTTCCTTTTCTGGATTTAAAATTTAAAACAAAAACAAAAACACTAGCAACCACAGTTTATCTTTTCTGTATCTGACTTGCTTAAGTAGTGCTATTTCTTGGCTAAGAGTTTGCATGCTTCCCAATTGCCTTAATTGGGAATGTCTGTTTTTAGTTTCTATTTTAGCCTCTGAATTACTAGTCTTTCTTTTGAAAATTTTATTCTTATTGGTATCTTTGATTTTTTGTATCACCTTCATCTTCCAATAGAGCCACCTCTTTCACCAAAGAATAAAAAAAGGAAAAAAAAACAGTCCAGGAAAAAACTACTCGACACATCTATTAAAGCTGACATTTTATGCTTTGCTCCACATTGATAGTCCCCCAGCCTCTTCAAAGAAGGGAAGGAAATGCCTTCTCAAGTACACTGTTGAGAAAAGCTTGGTCATGTATGAATTATTATTTCAAAATGTTTAAAAAATGATACATTTTTTATCATCAAAATCTTTAATAAAATTCTAATTGTTTGCTTCATTTCTTTTTACATACTCTAAATCTGGAGAAGATTTTAGCATACTATAAACTAGTTCCTTTTCACATTTACTTCATGGAGAGAATTTCAGTGATGCCACACAAACTTGACTTTCCTTCCTCTTTATTTAATTGAAATAATTGAAATCGAAGACTAACTCAACCCTGTATAATTAGGAGTTAGAAAAAGAGAATATTAAAATAGACTAAGCCCCAAGGGGAAAAATCAATTTAATTTTAAAGTATTACTAATATATTTACATTTTTAAAGCTTTGAAATAAAGAAGGGAGGAAGGAAAGAAATAGAATGGGGGCAGGGTGGTTAGGGTATTTTTGGGCATAGATGAAAAGAAAGAATGCTGGAGTTGGAGAGAGAGAACCTGGATGGGAAGACTGGTTCTGCTACCTTCTGTCTGTGTGACTTCGGGCAATTTACCTAACCTCTTGGGGGGTTAACTCCTCATCTTTAGATGGGGTGAGACAAGGCCTTGAATGGACCTTTTACCTTTAAATTTATGAAAGTTGGCTTTTTTTTTAGCAAGATGGGAAGACAGAAAAATTGAAATGCAGTTTGTAAGTGGTTTGTGGAAGTAATTCATAAATCAAGCAGTTGGACAAGTTTACTAGCATTTATAGGATTTAACGGAAAAACCACCAACCCCAACTGTTTCAAAGTGGTTTTTCATCTCATTTCACACTTCTCTTTACTGGACCACATAACCTGGCTTGGTGAATCATATTGCCAAAAGACACAGACAATCAGGTCCCACCTTTTTGAGTAAAGATTGGCAAAAAAAAATTGTTTTAATAAAAATTTTGCTGTTACTTAAAAATGTATCCATGTGATCCATGTGTTAGAAAAAGAGCATCCTCGTTTACAGTACCTGGACTTTTGTTTCTCTAGACTGTTGCATGCCATCTCTTCTCAGTTTAATATAAATATGGAGATTGATATTTTATGCAGCTCTTGGTTGATTTGTATGTGTGTGTTTGTATAAGCCTATATGCATACATACATCAAAGGATTCAGAGACCTTCAAGATCATCTGGTTCAAAATTTTCATTTTATGACTGATTTTTAGAGAAGCAAAGTGACTGACTTATCCAAGGTCACACAGAGTATAAATAGCAGAGATTAGATTTGGATTACATTCTCTATAAGTTACTTTTTAACATTTTGTAATTCTATACTTCTCTAAAAGTTTCTTACCCTGGAATTTAGAGCTGGAAATGACCTGAGAGATTGAGATTGTTGGAGGGCGTATGTGTGTGTGTGTGTGTGTGTGTGTGTGTGTGTGTGTGTGTGTGTACACCTCATTGAAGAAAGAAAGTTCGGGAAGGGTAACAAATGGGCCATATACCCCGAAGAGTCAGGTTTTATGAACATTTTAAAACACGACTAATTCTGGCACTGAACTGTTGTTACCCATTTAACTTCAATGCCACCTATTACATTATTATTCACATGTTCAAATGTGTAGGAGGAGATTATTGGCATTTTTGAAGTTATCAGAATACTGGCTTAGGCCATCACTAGAGGGATGGAATAGATGACCCCTGGAGGTTCCTTCCCATCTTGAGTTTCCATGAGCCTATGATTCCACTTAGTTCCACGCTGCTGTAATTGGAATGCTGTTATAGACCAAATGCCACAAAACTGCCATTGATGTGAGGAAGACATATTTGAGGTTAGAAACATAAATAGGCAGAACTTCTTTTTAATGTTTTCCAGAGAATAGCATTTTTCTGAATTTTCTAGATGAGATGATGCGTTGAGAGAAAAGTATTTTTATTTTGTTGAAATAAACTTTCACTAGCATTTCTGCTAATGGATATGAGAAAGGGAATGGACTGTCTGAATAGATCATGCTAAGTAATTTGACAAAGCTCTAAATTTTAGTGGATCATTTTGCAGATGCAGTTTTTTCCTCCACGCTCAGTTCAGTTTAAGTTTTGGGGTAAATTGCCATGGGCAAATGTCTTGCTTTAAAGTTAAGCCATCGAAATAATCATTATAGACTTTGGACCACAGAGAAGATGAACTCATACTTAGCTGTGATAAATCATTTGTTTCAAAAGGTGAACTTTTAATTTTGTGTTATCTTCAGTTTGATGTATTTATCAATGTTATTTAATAAGTATTTATTGAATGCCTGTTATAGGCCTAGAACTCTGCTAGGCTTATGCAATGTACTCTATAAAGAAAGTCTCTGATATGGCCCTAGTTGGATCTGAAGGAACTTGCAATCTCATTGAGGAAATGTGATAAATACATACAAACCCATTAAATAACTGTCTCAATAAAACAAAAGCCATCACAGGTAATATCAATACTACTTCCTTTCATAGATGACTTAGACAATTGTTACTTTCCCTCAGTCTTTCCTCTATGTAGAGGAAAGGGCAGCTAGGTGGAGCAGTAGATAGAATACCAGGCCTGGAGTCTGGAAGACTCATCTTCCTGAATTCAAATCTGGCCTCAGACACTTACTAGCTGTGTGACCCTGGGCAACCCACTTAACCCTGTTTGCCTCAGTTTCCTCATCTGTAAAATGATAAGCAAATGGCAAATCACTCTAATATCTTTGCCAAGAAAACCCCAAATGGGGTCATGAAGAGTTGGACATGATTGAAAAACAACTGAACTGAATGTTGAGGAAAGAGTCTGTGTTGGTTTTCTCTATTGACCATAAATAATAATAGTAAAAACTATCATAACAATAATAGATCAGATTTATATAGCACTTTATACACATACATATATACACATATACATATACATACAGGTATGATTTTCAATTTCTGAATTTGATTTCTTTAAAGATTTTTTTATTAATTTAATTTTAGTTTTCAACATTTACTTCCATAAGTTTTAAATTTTCTCCGCCTCCCTCCCCTCCCCCCTCCCCAAGACAGCATGCGATCTGATATAGGCTCTACATATACATTACTATTAAACATATTTTCACATTAGTCATGCTGTACAGGGTGTCCCTGAAGTCTGCACACAGGCCAACATGCATATTTTGAAATACTTGGAATATTAACAGACCTTAATCCCTTGATTTCTTTTTCTGGGATATGCTAAAGGAGAAAGTATACCCAATGAAATTCACAGATGCAACACACTTGATTGAACGCATAAAGAGGGAATGTGCTAAAACTGATGGCAATGTGGAGTTATTGCATCGAGTTCATGTCAGTCTTGCAAAGCGCACCAACCTGTGCAACACTAATGGTGGAAAAATCATATTGAAGATGTTATTTGTTAATATTCCAATTAAATAAAATGTTGTTGAAAATTGCATTGATTTCATTTCTTGAAAATATGCATTTTTGCCTATGTGTCCAGACTCTAGGAACACCCTGTATAGAAGAATGGGAGGAACTATAAAAATGCGGAACACTTCATGAATTTGTGTGTCATCCTTGCTCAGGGGCCATGCTAATCTCTTCTGTATCGTTCCAATTTTAGTATATGTGCTGCCGAAGCAAGCACCTGAATTCGATTTCTTACTTGGCTTACTGCCTGTGCAACCTTGGGCAAATTATTTAACCTCAGTTTCAACCTCAGTTTCCTTATCTGAAAAAAGAAAGGGGTTAGAACTGATGGCCTTTGAGGTCCCTTCCAGCTTGAAATCTATGCTTCTAAGGTAGGGACTATCTTCCATTGTTTCTCTATATCCCTAGGAACTACAATAGTGCTTTGCACCCAATAAGCTCTTAATATATCTGATTAGTTGAATTTTTTGATCCTTGCAACAAGGCAATGGAGTTCCATCATGCAAGTATTATTGCCACCTTTTTACAGATGAAGAAACTGAAGACTTGAGAGGCTGAAGTGACTTGTTGAGGAGCAAACTCAGGTCAGAGAATAACTGAATTTCACAACTGGAAGGGAATTCAGAGGTCATCTAGTCTAGCTTCCTGAATTTTTCCAATGAATGCTCATTTAGCCTTTGGGTTGGAAGGCTTCTTTGAAGGAGGAGAACCACATTATCTTTCCCAGTAGTTCATCCAACTTTGGGATAGCTCTGATTGTTAGGAAGACTAAAAATAAAATCAAGCAGAAATTTGAATTTGCAATACTGTGCATAGCTTCTTCTACTTCTTCCCTCTAGGACTGAGAAGTCAATCCTTCTTCCAGGGGATGACCCTTCCGACATTTAATGACAGCTTTCATGGCCTCCTTGAGTCTTCAGCTTAAATGCCCCAAGTCTTTAAGCTGCTTTGGGTATTTCATGAATGTGAGATTATTTACAATTGTGATTATTCTCCTTTGGAGAACGTATGTAACATGTGATGCCCAGAACTCAACATAATATTATAGATATAGTCTGTCCAAGGCAGAGTACAGCTGGACTGTCACTTCTCTTGTACTGTATGCTGTCCTTTCTTAATGCAGCCCGAGAGGGTATTTGAATTTTTTGGGCTGCCATCTTGTACCAATAATTCATATTAAGCTTTTAATCTATTAAATCTGCCAGATCTTCTTAAATGAAATGCCATATAGCCATATGTCCCCTAACTTGTACATATGGAGTTGATTTTTTTAACCCAAGTGTAAGATTAGCAAGCCATGATCATTTTGGATCTTGACTTTATCTTCCAAGGTTTGTGTCATCACATATGATAAGCACGTCAATTGTGCCTTTAGCCAAATTTTGATAAAAATGTTAAACAACACAGGGTCTAATATAGATCTGTGGAGCACCTCACTAAAGACCTCATTCTGATTTGACATTGACCCATCAATGAATATTCTTTGCATCCTAGCATTTAAATAGTTACAGATCTAGCTGATTTACCTTCTAGGCCACATATTTCTATCTTTTTTTCCCATAAAAATAGCATGAGAGACTTTGTCAAATGTTTCACTGAATAGATCATAAGATTTAGACAAACTGGAGACTTTTCCCTGGAGATTTCCCAACTGAAATACTTGACTGAATAAACCGTAGAATGTAGGCAGACTTTATCTATGGAATGCTTCTGATCTATTAGGCAAGTAGTTCTGTAACAAAAGAAAGTTTGATGGTGCAATGTGTAGAGCACTGGGCTTGGAGTCAGGAAGATCTGAGTTTTCTTCAGTATACTTTTCAGTATTTTTTTGAGTCTCTTTTAGCAAGTCATTGACTTGTTTTTCATGGTTTTCTCTCATCCTTCTCATTTCTCTTCCCAATTTTTCCTCTACTTCTCTAACTTGCTTTTCTAAATCCTTTTTGAGTTCTTCCATGGCCTGAGACCAGTTCATGTTTTTCCTGGAGGTTTTTGTTGTA